>OZ038493.1:104727610-104760110 GCA_964036315.1 Acanthosepion esculentum | reverse complement strand
ACCCATAGCTGTGGGGAGAAGAAGAGGATTCACACCTTTCCCAAGGGTATTAGCACGTAAGTGAATGTAATAGTTCGACTGCAATTCGAACTCGGCTCTCCGATTCCTCAATCCGAACCGCTATCCATAACACTAGTTCGGCATTATATAACAAGGAAAAGTTAACAATGTACACTGCAAAAATTGAACCACACGACCGCGTGTATAGAATAATTCTTACAAACATTCACTTTGAGAAATTAACAGTACGTCAGAAACTGTATTAAATATCGTGTACACACGATACGTTATGAAGTCTACTAGGAGATCCTCATAGGAATCTGAAACATGTTACACGTTTATAAAGTATAGCAACATTACTATATGTATTTACTGTAAAGAGATGAATCAGAAGTTCATCTCGCACCATAATACAATATCTGTGATTCAATCATTTTCTACGGTTTATCAAGCCTTTGCAGTTTAATGCCAGAAAATATTCTCAGATTTATTTTATTTTAGTGTGGGATTTATTTATGTATCACATATTTTAAATAATAAGAGTTTATGTATTTAACTTTTTCCTTTTTCTTTTTTACATTTTTATAGCCATGTCTGTTGGATTGGGTTAGGAAAGGAGGTGCAGATTTATATTTTGATAAGATTCGATAGACGCACTCTCAAGAATATTCCGTCTAAGCTATTTACGTCAGTTAGTATCCTCCATAATTTACCTAGACTTTTCATTCGAAGCGCTCATCAGGATTATACGTTTGATAAATTTATTGAAATTGGAATTCCTGTAAAAATTTAAACTTTAAATTTTCATGTGCTCGAGTAGTTTGGACGCATCGAAGATTTCATAAATTAGTTCACAACTGAATTTAAGACCTTGAAAGTTTCAACGGTCATTTATAAAAATTGGATTTGTGGCTAAGCTTAAAAAAGATTTTCTCCTTGATTTGACGTTAATGCAAGAGCAGGCATCTGCAATTCCCTTCAGTTTTATTAACGAGTCCTGCTATTTTGAAGGGGTTAGTGACTGGTAATAAATTTTGATTTATTAATTATTTGTTTTGAACGATTTTTTGAGATAACAATGACTTAGTCATCCAGTTTGTATTCCCAAAAGGTCACCCATCTCAGTGCTGACTAGCACATACGTTGCTTGACTTCACTGATCATACAGGGAACTGGTGATATGACCATAAACCGATTACACTAATTAGGGTCTCCTTTGACGAAATGTTTGGTCCTTTTTACTAGGCCTAGCTAAGTAACTACGCATTGGTTCACAAACGGTATAGGGCGCCTCAAAGGTGCGGCGGAAAAGAAGAACAAATAATGTAACTTTGAAAGACAAAGATTTATAAACAGTTTTGAAAAAAAAAGTCATATGGCAAAAGTAAATACATAAAAATAAATTAATTAAATACAAAAAAATAAATAAATTAAATTTAAAAATTTAAAATATTATTATAGATTACTTGTACTGGTGGAGTACAAGTAATCTATAATAATATAGCGGCTCGGATTGAGGAATCGTAGAGCCGACTTCGAATTTCATTCAAATCCATTAAAATCACTTACGTGCTAATACCCTTGGGAAAGGTATGAATCCTCTTCTTCTCTCCCCAGCTATGGGTAAATAGCAGGACAAACCTTGGATGGCAAATGGTGTACCGCAGAAAGAAATGGCAACATACTGCGGGAAAAAATCTACCTCGTCAGTCATTTATCGAAAAATACATGATCGCCTAAGTGTGTATCACGCAAAGCACATAACTGATTGAACTTATCAGTGCCGAAAGTTTCTTATGAATTCGATACATGACTTACGAGGCAGATCTTTTCCCGCAGAATGTTGCCGTTTCTTTCTGCGGTAGACCAGTTGCCATCCAAGGCTATAGAACCAGGACCTGCTATTTACTCATAGCTGCGGGGAAGAAGATAAGGATTCATACCTTACCCAAGGGTATTAGCACGTAAATGAATGTAATAGATTTGACTGGAATTCGGACTCGGCTCTCCAATTTCTCAATATGAGCCGCCATCCATACTCTTTCTAAATATTTCTTTTTCAATAGATTTAAACCAATATCAACATATATTCTTCTTTTGCTAACGTAACTCTGATGAATTCCTTGATGACAAATACTTCCATTACATCCATTAAAGAGGAACGAAAAGAAAATATATTTATATCGGAATATAATATAAAACTGATGGCATAAATCTTAAAAAAGTTTTTTTGAACATTGTATCTCTGGTTTCTATCATAGCATATGTCGAGTAAGCTCTAAAACAAATTTCGTTTCTTGTTTGTTTCAGAGAGATCATTTAAAATAGATCAGTAACATCTGCATATATAGTCGAAAGTGCTTTCAACCGCGTCATCAGTGATCCTTTTTTTTTATTTTGGCAGGAAACGAAAAACTATTATATTTATTTGCATACATAAAATATTGATTTTTCTCTATCAGGCCAAACGGGGATTGGGAGCCGTGTTTTCTTGTTTACATCTGATGCCGCACGTAAGTAAGATGAAAAAGAAAGTTCACTGCCGTCATATTCTTATCGCTTCTTGGATCATCTAATCTTTTCATTCACACTTTCCACGCCTATCAATTCAATAAGGAATGATTAACGCGCAATGCAAACAATGCCCACTTCTTAGTTTGTGCTTATTTAAGACGGTAAATCTCTTTGTTTTTCCCAAACAAATTCACGTGCTGTAATTCCGAATCCGAAATGTGCAAGTATCCGTTGTAATTAATGGCGGCAAAATAGAAATAACCGCTTGCTGCGAAATATAATTAGACGGTCGGTAGTGTTTGTCATTCTTACGTTTAGTGAACGTCGGAACAGAATTGTTCACTTCGGAATTGGCATTATAAGAGAGACTTGATTGTTTCTAAGATGATAGACTTCAGGAATGAAAGGATTACATATCTACGATCACACGTACAGCGTTTGAACAAATGCTTCCTCTTATCGTTTTTACAGCCATTCTCTTCACCATTAACTAAACTTAACCTAGTTTCGCACACTGCCACGTGGGCCATGCAACGAGAATTATATTTTCTTTCAGGCAGTCAGATAAGAATTCATTCACGTTTATCCACTTGCTGTCCCCCAATGTCTTACACCCCCAGGCAAACAAGGGAATATATATAACCCACTATTAGCACAGTCGAGGGTTTGAACATTCCCCAAAAGTTTTTCCTTAATATTTAGCATGTAGTAAATTTTACGTCAAGTAGCTTCTGTTTGAACCTACCAATTTTTTTACATGTGAATTAACATCCTTATCTATATTGTTACTATCACAATGTTTCTGTCGCTGTGCCAACCAGCCTTTTTTAAGTGTCAGTCGATCCCGGAAACCTGGGAATTTCTAACTAAATTTTATATTTAATCTACGGGGCTAAATTATTCTCGTTCCGTTGTCCATGTCTCGGGATATCTTGTCTTGTTCTTATTTTGTTTTGTTCAAATAAACATTTGTTTTACAATGGAAGTATACAAACGGTCTTAATCAGCAGAGAACCGCACCAGGTGACATATTTGTCATATAAGAACAAGAGACTGAGGCTACAATTCGTTAACCATCACAAGATTGGACAATAGAAGATGGGAAACGAGTTGCCTGATCAGATGAATCTCGATTTTTCCCGCGTCCTTCCAATGATAGAATCGGAATTTAGGGTAAAAATTTAAAAATGGATAAACTCTGCTTTGTATCAACATTTGAGGTTAATGATGGTGGTGGTGGTGTTTCTGTAATGTTATGGGGAATATTTACTTGACATACATTGGGGCACATCACACCAATAAAAGATAGTTTATGTACCGCATACTATTTACCTATTGTGGCTAACCACGTGCCTCAATTTGCCTCCGTTGTACCTTTCCTCTGTTTGGAAGATGCAGCAGGGCAACACACCGTATCACAAACTAAAAATTGTATCTGATTGGCTCATAGAAAACACTAATTAGTTTTCTGTATTAAAATGGCTACCAGAATCTCAATCCCATAGAGTATCATCGGGATGTGGTGGAAAAAGAGATACGAATCCTGTATGTGTGCCGCCTAATCTAGAAGAATTTCAGGTTGTATAACAACATCATAGTCCCCAATTTTCGAAAGATTGTTTCCACAACATCATTGAATCTATGCCAAAATAAATGAGGCTGTACGAATGGCTAAAGAGGTTCAACTCGGTACTAGAAACGAATACCCAATAAAGTGACCAAAGAAATATGACTTGACATTACGTGTGTGATTAGATTATCATCTAACTGGCATGATTAGGCTGACCCAATTTGACAGCATAAGGTATGTAGATGACATATTGTTGATAACAGACACAGAAAGAAAACTGCAAAAACTCCCACAGAAGGTAGTGAAGGAAAGCGAGAAGAAAGGATTAAACCTCAACTGCGAGAAGACAAAATGCATGGTTATTAGCGAAACGACGAGCCCAAAGTGTGAATTGCGAAAAGGCGATAACAAAATCAAACAAATGCAGAAGTCAAAATATCTGGGAACTGTTTTAGCTGAGGAGGGAATGTGTAACATAAATCCGAAGGCGTATTGCCATATCCAAGGAAACATTCCAGAAGATAAGCAGAGTACTAAGAAATAGAAAAAACTTCGCTAGAAACAAGGAAAAAGTACTAAACTGTTACGTGATATCTGTCCTGATGTCTTTCACCTCATCTCTCTCACCATATATATATATATATATATATATATATATATATATATATATATATATATATATATATATATATATATATGTCTATATGAGTGGATTTCTCTGTATCCTTGGAAACACTCAATTATGAATCTTTGCCGTGCCTTTAAAACTGTAAATTTAAAAATAAGTTACTCCAAAATTTGCTTTACGAGGAAATGGAACTAATGTCTTTGGTTTAATAACAAAATTAAATTCGAAGCTTTTAGCTTCCATTTTTGAAACATGGTTATTACTGTGTAGCGAAAAAACATATTTTAAATCAGTTAATTTATAATATTAATGCTCTGTAAATTTACATTGAGCACTATTGTGTAAAAATAAAAATATCTATAAGAACACCGGATTATATATCTTACTGTTCTTTCTTTTTATTTACGTGTGTAGGGATGCAGGTGGGTGTGCGCACGTGTGATTGCTGGACAATCTCCACAAAGGTGTAGGAGTAAACTGAAGCAAGATGAATGTGGTTCTACAGAAGGATGATGAGGATAACATGGTCGGAACATGTAAGCATCGAAGAAATTTTAGAGAAAATGGAAACAAAAAAGAAAATTATGCTTAGCATCAGGGAGCTACAGTTGGAGTTTCTAGGGCACACAATAAGGAAGGAGATCTTGGAAAATCTGATACACATAGGACATATTGAGGAGAAGAGGGACGAAGGAAAGCAGCTCATAACGGATATACTGAGCGTGAGTAAATGGACGGTGGAACAGGGTTTAGGTGGAATAGCAGAAATACAAAGACCTACAAGGGACAGGAAGTTGTGGAAAGGCATGATCGTCTATATACTGAGTTTAGAAAACATTCTTTAGATCAGAAAACATTATTCTTTTTATGTGCTGTAGCACATAAAAGAATAATGTTTTCTGAAATGTGTAAAGAGCTCCTGTAAAGTTTTGTAATTTGCTGATACTTTGATTTAAGAACTAAAAAATGTTGCTTTATGAATATGTTCTGGTGAAATATCTAATATTCCTGTCTGAATTCTGTTTTATGTCATCAAATAGAGTACTTTTTTTTAAGCTTATCACCACAAGCAAGGCTGGAAGCCACTAGCACACAAGGGGTTACAGAAGGTTTGGAGGAAGAGCAGATAGGAGTGGTAAAGGAGAGGATGTGGAGAAAGATAGTGGATCGATCAAGGCAAGGGGGTTACAGAAGATTTGGAGCGAGAGCAGATAGGAATGAAAGGTGAAAGGATGTGGAGAAGGGAAGTGGATAGATCAAGGCAGCTGGAGATGTCGATTGACGTTACACTTAAATAGTTGGAGATTGTATTTGTCAGGGAAACAGGAATAAGGAAGGGAGTTCCACAGGCGAGATGTGCGAGACATGAAGCTATTGCAGTAGAAGAGACGTCTACATCTAACAGTTTCAACGGTGAAGGGGTGGGAACGGGATGCCAGCCTCGTGGGACGTTTAAATTCATGAGGCCTAGAATCCAGCGAAAGCAGCTCCTCGCGGCAATTACCGTGAAAGTATCTGTAAAAAAGACGTCGCGTCTGTGAGAGAGCCACTGCAGACGAGATGTCAGATCAGGGCCAGTTACATTGCATATTCGTCTCTGGATCTTATCAAGAACCCTGTGCCAAACAGCAGGGGTTCCATACCATATATGGCAGCAATACTCCACATTTTTTCCGCTCCAACATCGATTTTTTTATTCAGACTGGTTTACATCTATGTTCTGCCGTTGACGTTCTTTCAGTTACATTTCCATTGTGATTTTTGACTATGACTCCGAAGATAAGTCCCAGTACAAGAGCTCATGCTAAGCGTAAAGCTATATTGCTGGAAGTTAAGGTGGAAATTAATTATTTTATTCAGAATATTGTACGTACCTATCATGGATACTGTAATAGGGAGTTCTTATTTGAGTTTTATAGTATGCTTATTTCGACGTAAGTCGTTTTTTGACCTAAGTCGTTACCTCAGGTACCAATTAACAACGTACCTTGAGGTATACCTGTATTTTATCTGGAGAGGATAAGCGGGCGTCTTATGTGATATGACTTCCGATCCGACCTGTATGACATTTTCCTACATCAGATTGCATATTAAGGATGGGAATTATCATCCAGTAAAATAAACAGTCAACTAACAAGCACAGAATGAATTCAAATTCGTCAGTTGCTCGCTTTAGCTTTTGGCATTAACAATTGTCTTACCTCCAAGAATTTATAATAAAAATAGACTTGAAACTTAACAAATACAGAGAAAGTCAGTAGTTTAAATGATTTCATTAAATGCGTTCGGAATGTTTTCATTTCTACAATTTCATTTTGAATTTATGGAAAATTTTGCCACAATATCATTTTGTAACTATTTTCTTGTAAATGAAATAGGTACTGTCTGATTTCAAAAACAAGTGAACTTAAAAGACATTTCTTCGATTTTCCTAACGTTGTGAAATGATGACCTGGTAGATTTTTCAAGCAACTTCATATATATATATATATATATATATATATATATATATATATATATATATATATATATATATATATATATATGTATGAAGTTATATAAATGTGTGTGTGTGTGTGTGCGAGCGCATGCCCGCAAGGGGCAATATGTGTGTATTGGTGTGTGTGTGTACAAAATAAAAATCGCATACGAAAATGCAGTTTTCAATGTTTGATGTTTTTCACACAGTATTATAGGAAAACATCTTTAAACCCGTTGATTTTATTAATGTTGATATGCAGATTGCAATGAAGTCGTACAATGTTTCCGAATTATTTATAATCCTCTGTACTTATTCAACATATATTTTTTGCTTATTTCAGGGAAAATTCGTTGCGAATCTTAAACAGCTTTGTTCACCAACACCAGGCTATACATTCAAGAAATAAAAACAATTATTATTTAATTGCTTAAAATCAACTTCCGATAGGCATTCATTTAAATACGCTTAGTCATATTGTTTCTCACTGACTCTCAGATATTTGTGAAGATACCGCCTATAATTCAGAGTAGGGTCTTTTTCGGAGGGTCCCGACAAAAGCTAATATATATATATATATATATATATATATATATATATATATATATATATATATATATATGTAAAATGAAGAAGTTATAATGGTTCTAACGAGAGAAAAGTGTGTATATTAAAAAGAAGAGAGGTACCGCAAACTTTTTTGGTTGTGATGTGGTTTTTAAAAAAATATTATTCTTTATTTTTCATAGTTTTACATAGTTTTACAACACGTGTTTCTGGTCTCACGACCGTCTTCAGGTAAAGGGTGGAGATTTCCACATATTATTAAAAATAATTATTAAAAATAATTAATTTTTTTCCTTTATGTTTTTCAATGTTAAATCTTTATATATATATATATATATATATATATATATATATATATATATATATATATATATATATATATATATAACAGAAGCTAAAAAATAAAGGGAAAACGTTGATGGCGAAGGAAGCGAAAATCTCGATCGTTTGAACTAATGGACGAATAATTCTTGACAAAAGATATTGCTGGCATGCAAAAAAGATTAATGAAAAAGAATGTGTGAGTGAACATTTGAGTATACAACATACTGCCCAAGGAATAACACGGGAAAAAAGAACTGCTGCGTCCATTGTATACCCCGATAAGCCAAAGAAATATATATGGCGAAAGCAAAAATGAAAAACTTAAAAATGTGTTAGAATCAACCGAGAAAGAAAAGAACATAATTTCAACCAGGTTGCATAGTTCCGATACTGATTAATGTCAGTAAATATGTACCGAACTTTTTCTGAAAGTATACAAATACTTCAAGAGCTTGTTAAGAATTTTTTCCTTCTTAAACCTCATTTGGTGTAAATGAGTAAATGGCAAGAATTCGTTATTCAAAAGAGAACTTACAGAGTTCGTTTCAAGGGAAAATCCCTTATATTCCGGTGAATACAAGCATTAGCATCTTGAACTTTTCATACGAAACATTGTGTTCTTTGCTGCTGTGAATTGTGTGGAAATGGTTGTTAGGATATGTTTCAAGTGCCACGAAAATAGAGGAGGATTGAGGTGAAAAGAAAAAAAGGAATTAAATAATTGGGAGTAAATCTGTACACCAATATGAAAGAAAAATTGTTTCACTTTTATAAAGAATATTTTAGGGGAACAGAAATGTTCATAAAAAACATAAGCAAACGCGTTAGAAGAAAATGCATGTGCATATATATATATATATATATATATATATATATATATATATATATATATATATATATATCGGGTGTAACAGCATCGGATAATTTTCCATTCCCCCAAATGTTTAATATCTAAAATGCCACCAAACTAATTGAGTTTATTTTCCGCGGGTTTTCAGATAAGACGTTTAGGAATCGTGACACCATTTGTCGTAAGAATCACTGAAAATCCCTTTGAGTTATTCAGCAAGAAAGAAACCTGGTTAAAATCATTTTGTGTCAGCCTCACTATGTTTTCCCAAATGAGCAATGGTGAAAGGAAAAAGATCACTCAAGTCTTCAGTAATGCTACCAATATTCATACTCTGGCTTCTACCTTCACAGTCCATTCAAGGACCATCAACAGAACAGTGAATAAGTTTTAAAAAGAGGGGACAGAAGAGAGAAAAACTGGATCAGGAGGTCAAAACAGCAAGAGGAATAATCATTTGAATTTAGAGCTAAACACATTCTTATTGTTCATAGTATCACGCCCATTTTCGTAATAAGCTTCGATAACTTTAACACTTTGTTTGATTGTTAATCTTTCCATGGTTGAAAATGCCAAAGACTAACGTTCTTAAATCTGAAAGAAAAAGAATATCATTAGACGCTTAAACTTCATTCACATTTAAAATCGGTCCAAGATATTGGAACATCATATATAAAAACCACTATTTTGCACGAAGCAAAAGTTACAACTAGAATCTTCTAGTGGACGTAAATAGACGTATGGCATATCAATTCCAAGTTATGTTTTATATAATCTTATTATCGTTAGCATTATCCTAAAAAAATATATCTCATTTAAAATTTGATAAATCAGACAAATAAAATAAAACTAATTCAGATTTGTCCTTCTAGACTAGTTGCCAAGCAAGGTTAGAAAACCTAATTAATACGTCTTGCTATAAATCTGGGTGGAGGAGAATAGATTAATTCATACTTTTTCAAGCGAATTGCTACGAAAGTGTACGCAACGGCGTCGGCTGGAGTTTGAACTCAGCCAGCTAATCCCATTTTTCACGGCCATAGCCACTTAGACTACGCACACATCTATAACGAAAGGAAAGAAACTAGGTAAGTAAAAACGGTAACGACTTGTTAAACAGTAAAGAATGAAACTTGAGAAAAAGAAAAATGAGCTGTAATAAAAGCTGGAAAATTAGGAAAATAAATAAGAGCAGAATTTTATAAAACGAAAATAATGTGTTTCAAAGCAAAAGAGTCTGAGCAGTTCACTAAAACCAAAAAGATTGTATTCAATCAGTTTACTGACATTGAAAAAATATATTTTATAAATTATTTTCTTTTGCTACGAACGACAGAACACTACAATTGTAACAACGTAGTTGTATGTCATAAAGAAACACAGAAATATGTTTTCCTGCGATGCACGGGGACGTTTATGTTTCTTTGTTTGTAAGGGGGGGTGGCTTAAAATATTAAAGCAGATTTTTCGGATGGTGGGAGAGGAAATTGTAACGTTCGCTAAATGAAAAATGAATATTCACCGAAAACTGAAAAAATAAAAGTCAAAACGCAGGTTCCTGTAAACAAGCATGATATCGGATTAGAGAAATGCACAAAATATGACAAAGGGGAAAAGCTTCTTTTTTTAAACTCTTCGTATATAAAAGAAATAAGAATTGATGATTTGAGCGTTGTATTATATATTTTTATTATGTGATTCGGTATTTGTTTTCGACCATTGTCACGAGGAAGAAGCTAAATATTATTTCAGTAAAATGATGAAATCACACAGTTTAAGCTGCAAAATAAATCTGCACATTGAAAATAAAGAACAGCTACAAGACATTTAGATAAGGTGCAGTGTGTGAACAAGGAATAGTAACGCAACAAACACGACGAGATAAATAAAGACAAAGTCGGTTGTCTTAAACAATAAATCTTATTTACCACAACGCTTTTATTTCCATAATTGGTTCTTTAAATTTAGTATTTTATTTTTTGGTGTCACACTTCTAAACCTCTGATGCGATTTCTTGCTGATACGGGCGGAAACTAACTAAAGCAAAGAATCACGACTTAAAACGAAATATATATATATATATATATATATATATATATATATATATATATATATATATATATATATATATATATATATATATATATATATATATATATATATATATATGAATGTATATAGGGAGAGAGCGAGGGGAAGAGACGTTCATACACACAGGCGCACACACACATATACAGGTGTATATAAATATGTAGGTCTTTTTACGCATAAATATGTAAGTATTTGTATAAGACGGCATGCTAAGTCGATCAATAAGTATGTATCTGAATGGTGAAAATTGTATTCACTTTACTCTCCACATCATTTTTACTAGATAATCACCTTCCTTCTCCATGCACTTAATTCTTTAGGGATTATTAATCACTTAATTCGAACAAAATATATTCAATATTTAGGACAAAAATTAATCTAATTCTTAGCTGTTACGGTACGAACTTACTGATTCACCTTCACAAATATTCACGCATCTATGCACACACACAGAGCAAATATATATATATATATATATATATATATATATATATATATATATATATATATATATATTATATACACACACACACACACACTCACACACACACACATATATATATACAAATATATATGTATACACACATACATACAAATAGATAGCTGTTTGTGTGCATATATATATGAATATATATATATGAATATATATATATATATATATATATATATATATATATATATATATATGTGTGTGTGTGTGTGTGTGTGTGTGCAAGTGAAGAGTCCTAGAGAGACCCTGATTCTTGCCATGATATACTACAGTGCGTGTCACGAACGATGCTGTTTTCGAAGGCCACATTTGACAATAAAAAATATATTCTTATATACACACGTTATAGTGCAATGTTGTCAACACAACAAAAAGATTTAAACTTCACAAAAAATGAGGCAAAATCTAAAAGAAGTGGGAAAGAGAAAAATGATAAACAAATGCGATCTCACACTGCAATCAGAAGAACATCTTTTATGCAGAGACAAAAAAATCAGACCGAAAGTATATTTCTGCTTTGCCATGTCGCTCGCTGGGTAGAATGATATCATATTAGAGTATCGTTTTGATTAGGAGATCGATTCTCACTTACATGTCGAATGTATTACACTGCATACATATATATATATATATATATATATATATATATATATATATATATATATATATATATATATATACATACAAAAGTGAACATTACCGTAAAATATATATAGACATATATATATATAGGCGCAGATGACATCGTGTTGATAAAAGACACGGATAGAAACCTACAGGAACTGTTAGATAAACTATTAATAGAAAGCAGGAAGAAAGGACTAATCCTCAGCAGCAAGTAGACATATATATATATATAGTTGTTAGAAAACCAACAGCCCAAGAGGCAAAATCAAGAAATATAACACTCTGGGTCATTTTATGCTTTATAAAGCCATTCCGAGCCTCACTTCAGGTCCCATACATTCGGCCTTGTGCAACCTCTAAGCTACGCTTAATAAATCGTTGTAAATCGATTCACGAAGACTACTTTTGTAACCGCTTTGCGCAGGTCAGAGATTTTATGATATTGTTATCATTTGCGTCACACTTTTTAAAATACTGTTTGCAAAGATTTGTTTGCCAAACCAAATATATGAATTGAAAATATCTGCCAAGAATCAATAGAAAAATGTAGCTAATAATTAAAGAATGAACTAGCAATTAATTCCACTAAAGTATTTTGACAACGCCTTTGAAATATGTTTCTCAGATATTCAAACTCCTTTCAATAGTGTCATTATCCTAACCACGGTATAATATTTTCAAATGTTCTTAATTCATTATATTGAAAGTGAATTACATTTTTTCATACAAATCAGTTTAGAAGGTTCATACTATCAAACGAAGAAATCCGAGTAGACAAATGACATCACTTGATATGAACTGATGTGGTGGTTTTCTAAGCGTAACTAAGATGTGGCACGAGGCCGAAAGCATCGGACACTTAGTTACCAAACATGCAATTAAAGCGTTCAGTTGAGAAATTCTATCAAACCCACATTTTCCTGATTTTGCCCCTTCAGACTATTAACTGTTCGGTCGATTTTTAACAGTTAGAAAGGTGTTTCGCTTAACAATTATGTGGAGCTTAAACCGTAGATTCATGGATTTTTCGAATCAAAACCTATTGATTTCTATCGTTGGCGAATTGAACAATTAGTGGCTGGTTGGCAGGAGGTCGCAAGCAATAAAGAGGAATATATTGTTGCGTGTGTCATCAGAGGTAGTAATAAATAATACATATTAAAATAAATTATAAAAAAACGGACGAATTTATATAACAACCTAATACAAAGAAAAATTTGTAGCTCTTCACTGGTTGGAACACAGAGATCAAAGCAACAACAAAAAAAGAACTGTGGCAACAATAAATGTAAGGACCAGTTAAGTGCCACACGTGATATACGCTTGGGCGATCATGTCTCTTTTGATCCACGACTGACATGAGAGAAGATTTTCCTGCAGGAGTTTGTCATTTCTTGTTAGACTGGTTGCCAACCAAGGCTATAGATGTAAGGATAGCAGTTCAAATAATTAATCGTCTAATAACATGACTTAATTCGAAGATTTGTTCTAACTATTGCATCAATCACTTTTGGTTGTACGATTAGTGTAATGGATAGCCTCTCGGGATATGAACTCGAAGAACAGCGTTCGAATTTTACTAGGGCTCGTTAAATTTACTTACGTACAAATACACCTCTGAAAAGGTATGAATCCATCTCTACCTTACAGCAATGTGTTAAAAAGTAAAAGTTATATTTGAAGAAAATCATTCCTATTCTCAAAAGATTGTTAAAACAATATTCACTCACAAAAAGAAAATAAATATATTCTTATAATCCCGGTTTTGAACAACCCAATAAAGGTTGATAAACCGTTAAGAAATCCAATTGATCATTCATGTTGCCTTACCAATTTTCAACCTATGCGACTTAATCCTTTCTAGGGGTGTACAAGTCGTATGGAAAAATGTATTCTATCTTTTTTTTTTGATAAGCAAAACCAGTTTTCATTTGTTCTCTTTCCATAGAAACAGAACACTTCGAGAAGTCCGTAGAAGGGACCGGCTGAAACGTTATAGTGACCGCAAAACCAATAAAACGAATGAGTTAAAAAAAATACCAGCAGTTTTCGGAATGATGAGTTTTTGTAAAAGTTAAGATTTCAAAGGAGTTATCAGTAATCAACTAATTAACTTATATACATTTTTAAAAAAGCATTCATGATATAATATAACTTCTGCTTTTATATCACGAAGACATAATTCAAATATAAATAATGTAAAAGCCAATGAATAAATAAAAAAATAATTGACTTCAAGTGACAAGTATAACATATTAACATTCTATTTTGCATCAATTGCTCTTAAGCATTATTGCCTCTTCTCTATGAAAATCAAATCAATCGGCTATTTTCGGAACAATTCGGTTCCGGCCGGTCGTTATACTTGGTATTGTCGATTCCTACATTCTTGTAAAAAATGACAAAAATAAATAAAAAGAATGATAAAAAAGAGTGATTTGTTTGTGACGGGGGCCACTACTGATTTTCTGTTATTGTCAATTTCTCCTATTTTTCTATCGAGCTTGAAAATATTAATACAAATCGGAACGAGTGTTCTACGTTAAATAGATTCAACAACAAGTTCAGTAAGAGGCTATTTAGTGATGGCCGCCCGGCCGCACGTTTCTTGCTAACTACATTAGCCCACGCGAGGAAGTGCCTATTTTGGTTTGTGTCCCACTCACGTTCGCACGAATCACTCGATGTCTGTCAGTGCCATTATACAATGATTGTGTTAATCCCATATATAAAGACCGAAAGCGCAATTCCACTACGCTTGTCTTCTTTCTCATTTTTTCGTCTATACAACTCTCTATTCCATCTTTTCTCGTTTATTAACTCTCCTTGTTTTGACTTTTTTCTCTCTTTCTATGTCTCCCTCTTCGCTTTTTCATCTGCCTTATTCTTTCTCTTTTATCGTTTTTTTTCTGTACTTGGGATTTGAGTGTTGTTTCTTTGTTATTAAATAACTCTCATTTTTTTTCTTATCCTTCTTAATTTCTTTGACAGTTAATTTTCATTTGTGTATTTTATCTTTCTCCATTTTTTCCTCTTTCTTCCTCAATTCGTTTTCTTTTATAAGTCGCCATCTTTCTTCTTTCCAATAAAATTTTCTCCTTTGCGGTATTTTTGCATCTTCATATAAAAGCATATTTTCTCCAAGTTTTCTTATTTTGATGCAATTTACTCTCAAAATTTTGTTCCATTTTCTCAGTATTTAATCTTATTTTAGAAGTATTTTCATTCTTGCTATTCTTTCTTACGTTTAAGATTTTCTTTTTGCAATTAGCTTTTTCTCTTAGCAGATCTAATCTCTTCGCCTTTTCATTCTGTTTTATTTTATTCTTTCTACTATACGCTGGCTGTACAAACATATATTTTCTTGGTCTCTTTTGCTTTATTTTCTTCCCTCTTTTCGGTCAATCTTTTCAATATTGTTTCTTTCTTTCCTTGTTCTTTTTTCATGTTTTCTTATTTTGCTTTCTTTCTTTTAATTTATCAGTTATTTCGATCCTAGGCGTTTCAATCAATTCTTTCACAAAATGTCTGTCTTTCGCTCAATCGTTTATTATTTCATTCTCTTTTCTCTTTGTGCCTTTTTATATTTTTCTTTTTTTTAGCTTCCATTTTATTCTTTCGTTCTTAGCTCTTTTCAGTCATTCTCTTCATTATAGTTCCTTTCTTCTTTTCAATATATAATTTTTGTCATTCTTTAATTTGCTTTCTTTTTTAAAGTTAGATTTCCTGCTTAGAATTTTTACTCAATTTATTTTTTCTCTTTTATCTATCTCTTATTTATTATAATTTTCTTTCTATTTATTTTTTTCTTAGTTGTTTCCAGTCAAATTTTTCATTCTCTTTTATTTTTCGTTTTTTTTCTAATCTATAATTTTTCATTCTTGTGTTTTCATTCTTTTTTAGTTTCAATTTATCGCTTCTTTTATAGAACTCTTCAATCTATTTTTTATTTATTTTGTACCTATCTGTTTTTCTTTCAATTCGTAATTTCATCTTCTTTCTCATTTTGTTCTTTTTTCATTTCTTCCTTTCTTTCTTTACATTTTCTATTCGAGTTTTTTTTATCTTTCTATTTATCACTGTCTAATCTCTTTTCGTAGCTTCTCTCTCTGTTATTTATTTCTTATTTTGGAAACTGTTCTTATTAATCTTATTCTTTATTCTCAAACGATTACATTGTTCTCTTTGTCCAACGACTTGTCAACATTTTTCCTTTCCTTTTCTTTCATTATATTCTCTATTAATAACAACAATTCGTCTTTTCATTTCTCTTTCTCTTTTCTTGTTTGGTTTTGATATTTTTTTAAAAGAGAAAATCTCAACTGAATCAAACATCTTCAAATATAGACAACAACAGCAAGCAGCCACCTTTGCGATTTTCCAACACCTCCATCCTATTCCCAACGCGAATTCTTCTCCCCGTTCTTCACCTTCATATCTTTTGGCCAACTTCCTAACGCTTCATCCATTCAATCTATCAGCCATTTTGTGGCCATTTTTTTTCCGACTCCACCCTCAGCGCACATTAATTCGCTCTCCCTAGTTCTTCATTTTCCTGCTATAACGAGATTTGCCTGCGTGACTCTCTTATCAACACATTTCAGTATTGGCTTCAAATCAGTGTGACCACTCTGACAAATGAAAGATCGGCCGAGAGAAGATAAATTTAAAGGCCAGTGTAGTGCGCGTGTTGCACATATTTTCCTTTTTTTTTAATAATTTTTTCTTTATAAAGGGCGGGAATGGGGCCATGGAGAGATTAAATGACGAAGGCCTCTGCTACCACGGCGCCCTTGGTGTCGTAATAGAGGGACATCAGAAGATCAATGAAGTAAGGGAAAGGAAGCGGGAGAGCATCTGATTTGCCAATCTCTGCCTGGTTCATTGACTTAGAGAAAGACATCTGTAGATCACTTTGTCCAGTTATTATTTGCTCATCAGCCATATTGCTAGCTAGAATGTCCGCTCAAAATAAGTTTAAGAGCAAAGCTATAAATTGTCATAGTTACTACCATGATAGAAGAAGTTGTAGAAAAGTTTTTTTTTCTCTCGGGAAGTTGTTGACAAGCCACTTGGGAAATCGTTTTATTGATGCGGTAGTGAAAATTGCGAACGTGGTAGATGTTGGAAAGATGATAAAGGTAATAGGTACTATTTAAATTAACTGGTCCGCTTGTAAAAACAGGGGGAAATATTTTATAATTTTTTTATAGATTATAATTAATTAAACCTTTCTATGTCCACGACATTTGTCAGAATGGAATCATTATTGCTAACAAAATATTACTGTTAATAATTGTTGAAACTTGACTAATGCATGGAATAATAAGGCAACCACAAAATGTAGTTAGAATAAAATGTATTGAAACAAGAAAGTGTACACAATATTTACATATAGTCTTTTGTATATTTCTGGGAAGACCGTTCCTGGAGAATGTGTTGACTATGTCGCAGTCGGCAGAGTCTCTACTTGGATCTCTTGATTCGCCTCCCTGTCTTCCGGTACCAACCATATTTATATCGTCGGTACTCCGCTATGCAAATTAGGTGGATCCTACCACAACAATAATATAAAAATATATCGATCTGTTATATCTTAAAGCGTTATGTGTACTTTATTATTATTTACATATGTCAAGTTTGAAACTCTACTTGCATTATGAATAACTACAGGCGATTGACGTCCATTTTCCCAATTTGTAATAGTACGCAGTTAACAATAGCTTAAACGCTGTTTCAAACTTAGCATTTGTAAATAAAACACACTAGAGATAAATCAAGGATCAATTTGACACACTATTGATATTAGAAACAGTACACAACATCTAAAATGAGAAAAACATATTTTTTCGATTCTGACAAATTTTATGGGTTTAGTTTCTTGATTCTATCACTGATGTCATCAATATTTTGTTGCCAACATTGATGACATGTCACTCCTATCCGATTATTTGCTAATTAAATGCTAGCTAATATCAGGTAATTCATTAAGAAAATACATATTAAGCTTGGAGTTGATAAAACTGGGAATTACTAGGTAACAATAATAATTGTTACCTGATGATCTGTATAGCTATTAAAATTAAATCAATGTCGCATAAGATTAGTGTATCACCCGGACAACATTGAACACGCCAGACCAGTGAATGGTATGTTAAAAAAAGACTTCTAAATATTGCTCTACATTGTGTATCGTTCCTCTTTGTGTTGATATTTTCTTGTTTAAACTAATACTGGATTGCAATGTTAGATCACGTAGAGAAGTTCAAAATCCAAAAATACGAACATAGAAACCATCTTACTAAGCGTCGCCATATTGCAGCCAGGATGATGTCTCTCTATAATTAGCTACCTTTGAGTTTCACATAAACGGGGCGGGAAAATTCTTTGTCATCTGCGTATGTTATGTTGCTAAGATTATGTAGTCATAATATTAACAACATACCATACGCAGATGG
The DNA here is from genome assembly GCA_964036315.1 of Acanthosepion esculentum. Classification (NCBI taxonomy): domain Eukaryota; kingdom Metazoa; phylum Mollusca; class Cephalopoda; order Sepiida; family Sepiidae; genus Acanthosepion; species Acanthosepion esculentum. Next base: position 104,741,512 of record OZ038493.1, on the reverse strand, counting down.
CATTGTGTTGATAACAAACACAGAAAGAATTCTGTATAGTAAATTAATTACTTTAAATAAATTTGGGATGGAAATCAGTTTTGATTGCAATTACTTTTCGAAAGCATTATGCTTTTTAAAGCATGGAAATTATCCAATAACAATACCTCTTGATGGATTAATATATACCGACGTAGTCTGTTAGATTATTAATAATGCGCAGAGTCCGATTGTAACCGAGAGTCCAAAAGTTATGGCCTTGTACCACACGTAGTTAAAGCTTATATAAATAATAATTGTAACCCAGTAAATACAGAAAATTATTGAATAAGTTTTCCTGAAGTTATTCGTTTTAACAGCAAGGAAATACTCTAAAACAATTCCCAGGTACGTTGAGATTTGATTAAAATCCGTTCCGGGGAATCAAATATTACGAAAACAGTATCATCCTAACCTACCGTTCATAAATATTTCATAAAAGCTGGTGAACATTTGATTACATACGACAAAGTTCAACGCAAAGGACATGGATTAATCCACCGGGAATATCCTTATTAAAACCGCTCATTTTATTAAATATTCAAGAAATGTCCGCTTACTCTTAACATAGGTACCTCCATGAGATGGCAAAAAAGAGCATAGCATGATGAAAAAGACGCCAAACTTGACGAAAAAATTTTTATCGTGTAAATGTTTATGTTATTATTAAGAGGAAAGTTCAAAGTATTTTGATGGTATTTTTTTTCATTTTTAATCCTTTCTAGAACGTCCGAAATTTTCGTTAAAATCTTTTTATTTTTTTGATTCAGCATAATTGACAGATAATCAATCATTACAACCATTTTTTCCATTTTATAAAAAAGATGAAAATCTCCGTTTCAAATTCTTCTAAAAATCAATTATAATTTTTTCATAACTAATTTTAAGAAAATTAGAATTTATAATATTTCGAAACAAGCATTACTTAGTTTCTGCGGCAAAAAGATGTAGTTTAAAAATAAATCAAAGCAGGTCATAGCATTTCGCGTCACCTGATAGGTGATGAGTGTTGATTTCATCACTGATTGACAGCTTACATGAGGAAAAGTTATCGTACGGAACAACAGAATTGACATAATTATTTAGATTTAAGTGAACAAATTATTTACCTCGTTATTTTTAAGGAAAACTTTCAGCGCTCTAATTTTTTTTTCGTACTTAGCTTTCACCTTTACGATGCTTTATGGAAAATATATTATAAAAAATTTAAAATAAGTCTGTTGGGCGTGAGATTAAATTTCATTAGAAAGGTATCTAATTAATTCATAGGTTTCTTTCTTATGAGATTTTATCAGAAGTGTACATAAAATACTGTAATTTTATGTATATTTATTACATTTTATTTATGTTATTTGTATTTCCATTCATTTTATTATTAATTTTGATACTTCATTTGTGGAAATATGTCATAACTGTCATTAATATAAAAATAAGATCATATAACTTTCATAAGATGATACTAATACTTGTATGTACCATTCTCAGTTGAAATTGAAAATCAAATTAATTTATCCACACGTGTTTTTCAAAAATAAAGGCCCTAACAGCAGAGAACAATGCTTAACTCAAATAAGGCGACTTAATTGTATTCTTGCTGGTCTTCCCTACTTTTTAATTAGAGCCGTATTATGAACACAACATTAAATTTCCTAATTAGTGCTGGTCTTCCGATTGGTCGAAGCGATACAATTTATAATGCTGTAAAAATGATATATCTCATAAGGCCATTTACGAAACTGAATGCGTTTTTCAACAAATCTCATAATATTTGAACAACTTAAATGTACAAATGTAAAATAATTAAAGAAGTAACAAATAATTGTATTAAAAATTCATTTTTCATCGGAAAAGGTTTTTGCTTTCAGAAAATATTGTCCATATTCATAAAAACAACTAAAAGCAAATAAAAGCATTTGAAATTAAATAATACCTTTGTTTTATTGAATTTTATATATTACAATTCATCGCTGATTTTCTGGTAGGGCGGTACAATTTAAAAAAATATTCATGATTGGCTTTCCTCAAAGCCTTGTGCTTTTAACAAATATAATGACTAAACTGAATGCTATTGAATTTCTAGAATTTTCATAAAATTAGTTATGAGCTGGGGGAGTAATAAATATGAAAAATATTTATGTCATGACTTTAAAAAACGAAAACATATAAAAATTTCCATCATTTCTGAATAATTTCTGAATTTTTCATTAACATCCAACAATTATTTAAATTTTTGCAAGATTTTCCAAATTAATGTATGTCATAAAAAAATTGCTAAAAATGTATATGTTATTTACTAGTTCCGCTGATACAAAGAGAAAAAAGGTTGTTTTAATCAAAATTCAGAATGTTCTAAAAAGAAGGAAAATTTTTTTAAGAATAATTAAAAAATACTTTGGTCTTTCCTCTTAATAATAACATAAACAGTTAGACGTTAACATTTTGTTTTCGTCAAGTTTGGCGTCTTTTTCATCATGCTATCTTCTTTATTTAGCGATCTCATTGCTTTGTTTTGTTTTGTTTTACGGCATATCAACCTCAGTAGTTATTTAATGGGTAATATTTTTTTCAAAAAATATATCGCTGGTAATATTTTTTTTCTTCAAAAATGTATTGCTAGATTAACTCTATTCATTTGGACACGCAAAAAAACATGCAATTCTAATTCTACAGAGTTGAATCACCATCATTACATTTGCGTTCGAAATGTAAGAAGAAAGTTATAATTAGATAGCTTTTTTTCCTAAGAGCTAATAATTTGTGGGAGAAAATCCCGCATTCGTGCTTCCCTGGGCACTAAAATCTTTACCCATTCAAGTCAAGGTTGAATCGTTACCTATCATTCTTGTCTTCATAATCTTCACTTCCTACCACTTTCTCCTTCATTCATACAGACACCTCATTCATCATTACCATTTCAACATAATCTCTCTACATTGATTGTCTCTGGAAAATTGGTAGGGTGAATATTAGTATTAACAGTAAAGTAGCAAGCTTTTTAACCTACATCAAAGTTGTTACGAATGAGCTATTTTCGTCATTTTGCCACAGACACACATGTGGAACTTGCATTATAACTTTTAGTAGCAAGTCCGATAGATGCAACTAAACTGGCAACTTCTCAAAAAAAGGACCTCCAATTAGTTGTTAACTGGGGCAAGGAAAGGCTTGTACGTTTGAAGGCCTCCAAAACTAAACTGTTTTTATTTAATCATCACGGAGAATCTTTTCTGCGTGACATCAGCATGGCTGATGTGAAACTCAAGAAGACCAACATTGCCCCACTCTTTGACTCACGTTTTCCACTGAGATGAGGTGGAGTGATTCTATTAAATCAATCTCTAGGTCTTCTGCTCGAAAATTTGGTTCACTGTGTTGTGCCGTGCAGTTTTTCTCGTTTGAATTCATTTAGCACATTTATAAATCTACCATTCGCCCGGACATTGAATACTGCTACCATATCTCGTATGCTGATCGATAGAGATTCTTGACAAAGTTCAATGAGAGGTCTGTAATGCAATCGATCTCGACTTCAGTCACTTCCTCACCGATTTGATGTGTCTTCTTTCTGCATTTTCTACAGATACTTTAACGGCAATTTTTCTGATGAGTTTCTACTCCTCAGCCTTGACTATCAATTTAAGCTTGCTACTAGATTGGCAAGTAGGTCGCACCATTTTACTTTCGAACTAGTTAGATGTAACCATATGATCTATTGTAATAGTTTATTTTCTCGCACTTCTCGCCTGTGGGACATCCGGACGAATGTCTTACTTTCCTGCTAAATAGAATTTCCAGAAATTTAAATGCAACATCAATCACTAACTTCTGTCCTGAATCTTGTTCCTTCATTGTCTTTTACTTCACTTCCCCTCACTAAAGTTTTCTCATTCTCTTTCACCCCCTTTAAACCCCTGCGTTCTAGTTGCATTATCGCCTAATTTGGGGGGAAATAATTTTTCAAAAATATTTACCCTTTCTGGTGATAGAATAACACAAATGATTCACGGCAGCTACTCTAGATATTGTTGCATATGCGTTTGTAAATATTTTATCCAAAGTATCCAAAGGAGTGAGTTGTAAATCTCTGAAATCTTGCCAGAGCCTATCTTATTATACATTAAATATATATACATCTTAACATCGTCTATATCTAAGCGTATCTTTTTCTGCTCTGTATGCAAAGGGAGAGATTAAATGAGTAGATTATATCGGACTGACAGTAAGAAAAAAATCGTATATCTTACAGAAAAGATAATCCGAGATTACTAAGTTTCGTGCATGCTCTAGATAATCGACGTCGGATTCGTCGTTTTAAACTGTAGGCAATCAAAAGCATGCTTATAGCCAAAACAAAGGAATTAAAAGCCTAACTAGACGAGTAGAAAAAAGAAAGCCAATGCTTAATCTAAAAATAAGCTTATGCGTTCAAATCCTGTGTGAAATCCAAACGAAAATTTAATGATAATTATGTGTTATGAGGGTAAGCTCAGAAGAGATCTGCTCAGAAGAGAAATCCAAACTGAACAAAGTATGTCTCCACTGGTAAGTTAGAAGGATAATGTAGGAGAAACGAAAAGACATTATCAAGATGGATAATATTTTTGAAGAATATCCATTATAGCTGATGTATTCTTGTGTACTAGATGCCAGTAGAATAAAACGATTTTCTTTAAAATCTCCCACAATTACACATTTCTTATTTTGAGTGGCATACTTTTTTCCTCCAAATAAATTTCTCCATCGAACGATTTTGTTCTTATATAAAAATTATTAAACTTTTACAGTTTTAAAATTCTGATTATTGGATAGCCTTATCGGTTGGTGTCAAGGATACGCTGAATGCAGCCCTGTGAAGTAAGATAACTCCCCCGACAGCCTGTGGCTACCTTTTTGTCTCTAGTGCAAAACAAATCTACGTTTACCTATTGCCATCTCTTTACCAGAACAATGTTTAACATTTGAATTCGCTTGAAAACCGAACTTATATATACCTATATATATCTATTTTACGGTTGAATCCGGAATTAAATAACATGGAAAAAAGTTTGATATACCCTGAAACAAACTAAAAACGAACCGATTATTTGAACCAGCACGTCACATATGGTCGGGTGCTCCTGCTATTTATCTAGAGCTCCTTCATAAAATCCAAAGACCAATCAGCAATATTATAGATCCTCATCTGGTGTCTCGGCTTCAGTTACATTCCCAACGCCGTAGGCCGCCTCCCTCAATAATTCCATGGTTATTAGTCGGAAGAACTCTTCGCTGTGGTATCTAGACTTTTTTGAATTTAAGCGCAGTACTAGACTGACGTCGAGATCTCAGGTTTCTGTTCTCGCAATTTTTGCTTGTAGAACTCCCTTCCGTTGCATGTTCCTTTAACTTTAATCTCCAAAGGTTAATATGTAAATATCAATCGCTATTGGTTGTCCTTTTGTTCTCGCTCGTTAATAATTTTCCTGTTTCTAATTCTTCCACGCCCAGTAAGCACTTGTCTCTTAGCGCCTTTACGGTCTTGCATGGGGTAAACTCAATCAATAGGAATAGCTGAAAATTAACAGCGGCATGACTATTTCAGTTCGTATTTGTATTTAGAATAAAACAGTATGTTGGTTTCACATAGATTACACCTCTCGATACTTTAGCGAAACAACGATCTTGTTTATGGAAATTAATATATATATATATATATATATATATATATATATATATATATATATATATATATACATATATATATATATATATATATATATATATATATATATATATATATAAGATAAAACTGGTCAGCATTACCCTGATGATCCGTTTAGGTGAAACCTAGGTAGGTCTGCCTGGTTCCTTAGGTTTATCTTAGGTTTGCTCTACTTCGTATATTGATCACTTCACATAGTTGCTCTCACTCGTTTTGGAGGGGTTTTTCTTTGGACTCTGCGCTTGAACTCTGGACGATTGTTTTCGCATCAGTTTCATGTTCTTGGTTCTTTCTTTTTTTATTCCACATTTTCCTTGAGTACTGGATTGTTCTACTACAAGGCGAAATACCCGAGGTTTTTCCAAGCGAGTACCACCATTTATATATATATATATATATATTTATATATATATATATATATATATATATATATATATATATATATATATATATATATATATATATATATATATATATATATATATATATATATATATATATATATATATATATATATATATAAAAAATCGACCTTGCTAACCAGACGCTGCTCTGTGGCCGAAAGGTTAAGCCACATCACGCGAAATGATGGTTCCGTATAGGATACAGGCTCGATTCTCGGACATTCACGCCGGTAAATGTTATTTAATACTGTTTATTATAAAACAGAGCATTTGCTTAAATACTTGTATCTATAAAAAGAACGTTAAACATAATATATGTAAATGTCTTTAAATAAATTGTCGGACTATGTCCAATTCTAATATATATATATATATATATATATATATATATATATATATATATATATATATGTGTGTGTGTGTATATATAGATATTTATATATATATATATATACATATACATATATATTTATATATATATATATATGAACACTATTGATATTTCTGAATGTTTTACTATTTGTAAAATAACAATCTGTATGAATCTACGCCAATAAATTCGTAGTACAATAAAAGAATATTTATTTTCACAACGAACAATTATTTTTCAGCAAGATCTGCATCAATATATCTGCAATTACTCCAACCCTTCTTCATTAAAAATATAGCTATGCCATTAGTATTATTAGTAGCAGTATTACAGAAAAAAATATTCCTTTAAAATATCTTCTTTGGTACATTAATTGCCGAGTGTCAACCAGTCACCTGGAGCTAGGAATGGCTAATGGTTTCGTTCGTCAGTCAAACATCAGCGTCCCTCCCGCCGCAAAAATATGCACAAAATCATCAGCCACACCTTCCCAGCAACTATACCGACAGAAGATCTCCGAAATAAATGGACAGTTCCAGTCCATATTATTTTTGGCAAAGACGGTTTTTCCAGGTATCATATTCAGAAATGTTTTAGTTAATATTTTTTAGTCATTGTCTCTTATTACAGGGATTGATTATGATGATGATGATATCATTATTATTATTATTATTATTATTATTATTATTATTATTATTATTATTATTATTATTATTCCATTTGATTTCTGTTGCATGCACATTTCCTTCAGAATCTCAACCAGAGACCTAAGGCCAGAAAATGCTTCATGTTATTATCCATTGATCATTTTTATTTTAAAAAAATGAATAAATAAAAACTAAGATGACACATTTTACATAGACAATTTACATTATTAGTATCATTATTATTATTATTATTATTATTATTATTATTATTATTATTATTATTGTTGTTGTTGTTGTTGTTGTTGTTGTTGGGAATAGAACAATATTCCTGAGGAAACAATTATTAAGATGTATTCCTTCAACCAATATCAAGTTATGGCTGTAGTTCATACAATGCGGGCCAAAATAAATACTGGTTATAATGATTATTTTAATGTTCATAAATATATAAATCTATTTGGTGCAATTTCAGTTGTTCTTTCATCAATAAAAACAGTTTATTCTACTTTTTTTCTCGCGAATCATAACTTTGAAAGGCTTTGTTTTTAGGATCGCAATGCGTTCAGGTTCGTATTATTTAGCAGGTCTCTTGAAAAGTTTTATTCCTTGTTTCCTGTTTAGGACTAGGTTTCCGGACCCTTCTCCTAAAGCCGCCTCACTTTCTTTTAACCTCAATAATTCCTTACGACTTAGTGGCATTATCCTATTGTTTGGGATGACGAGATTAAAAAAAATATGAATGCGACAACTTGCATTACAATCCTGAATGACCACAGATACTACTCCTGAAATTACATTGTCGAATACTGAAAATAGCAAATTCATTTTCGGCGGGGTGGTTTCAAATGGACATTGTACATATGTGCTGAGAGTACATGCCGTGGAATGATGCATTTTAAGATGAGCTTATGTTTCATTTTTACTTCAGTGATTTTGATTCTGCTGGAGACACCCAGGATCATGACTGTGCAAAATCACGTTAAGCCTTGGGAATATCATTTTTTCATTCAAATATATGGACTGATATATAATTATAGATAACACCGACTTTTTATCAATTATATGGACTTTTAGAACGAATTAATGATGATAATTAAATGAAACTCACCTCATGAGTTCGATTTAAATACCTTATTCAGTTTAATGTGCAAATAATCATCTTAATAGATTAATCTCATTATAGTGTATTGTTGAGAGATTGTGTTGACCTGTTGCTGGTTTATAAACAAAGAGATAGACGAGGCAAGCAATAATCAAAATGGTCGCTTCTTAATATGTACAAAGCCAAGCTGTCCTAAATGTAAAACTTTACACATCAGTAGAATTCATATTATATTTATTACTACTTGATATTATCATTTAAACTATTATTTCACATGGATAAACGCGTGCCCGAGCGGTTAGGACGTTTGCTTTTCAGCCATGAGACCTCGGCTCTAATCTTGCGATTGATGATTTGTCAAGCATTCTTAGTAGTATTGGTATGAAGAAGCGATTCCGACGTGAACCCTAATTGGAAAGATCCCGAGAACCATAACAAAAGTGTTATTGGTTAAGTGGAGATTTTCGTCTTTTAGTTGTGCTAGCACAATTAGAAGATATAGCATTATATATATATATATATATATATATATATATATATATATATATTGTTCTACCCACGAACTCTCTCACAACTCCAATCGAAAAGATTTGATCTAAACTCAACATAAAATTTGTCACAACTACAGCTAAAACAAGAAAAGTCTTGATCAATACAAAACAAAAAAACGAGCCAAAACTTGAAGGAGATATTTACTCTATCACCGGCAAGGATTGCCAGTAAGAATATATTGAAGAAACCTAAAGATTCTAAATGAAATTGGCTAAAGGATACACCCATAACAAATTTAAAAAATTCTAAATCTTCATCGCGCGCGCCCACACGCACGCACGCACGCACGCACACACACACACACACACACACACACACACACACACACACACACACACACACACACATACACTTATATATATATATATATATATATATATATATATATATATATATATATATATATATATATGTAAGGATATTGCAGCAAAAAAATTAAGAATCGCTACACAATTGCAGTCGTATTTCAACGCATACCGATGCGTCACCTCAGGCGATTGTAAATTACTGGAGAGTGAATGATTAATTTGGTTTCTTCGTATCTGTATATATCTATATATATATATGTATATATATATGTGTGTGTGTGTGTGTGTGCGCGTGTGCGTGCGTGTGTGTGTGTGTGCTTGTGTGTATATGTGTGTGCGCATGTGTGTTTGCGTCTATGCATGCTTATAGAGAGAGATGGGGAAAGAATGGACAGAAGAAAGATAGGCTTTCTCTCCGGATATAAAGTGGCTATTAGGGCAAGGTAGGAAGACAGACAAGATATGTTAAATGTTGTGGTGTGTGTGTGTGTGAGAGAGAGAGAGAGAGAGAGTTAAGAATTATAAAAGAAGATACAGTAGATAAAGGTATGTTCGATTCTTATTTATTTTTTGCATATGAAATTACTCAACGTTTGTATAACATCTCAATAAAGAGTCGCAAGCAACGAAGGGAAAATATAAGAAACAATAAAGATGTTAATTTTTTGTTGATACTACACCTTAAAAGATGGAACACTTATATAAGTTAAAAGCAATATTTTTGTATTATCCCGAACTATTTTTTCATCTTGGTTGTCATAGATATTATTTTAGACACAGCGTTTCGGTCAAGTACACACTGGTCCTCATCAGGTGTCCATTGATTGGCTGATATGGAATATATTTTCATTATAGTGACCTTTTGTTCTTATGATGTCAGTTATTGTTCATTTCTGTTGAATTGGAGCTTCATTACGTGATCCAAGGATTATATTCATGACCAGTAGATGAGATTTACACCATAGCAAATGAATTTAGTGGTGTGTTGAGGTGTCTTATATTCAAATACACATGGCTTTGACATTTGCTTATAACGACGGGTTAGTACCGCATTTCATAATTTTGGTATTTCATTTCAGGGATGAGTAATTGTCAATATAAACTTTTTTCTTTTTATAGTTCGTATCTGGTCTGCTTTGCTTTAATTGTTTTACAGCAAAGTCTCAGAACACTGTAAAATTTATCTCTTCACTAACTGGGTCTGACTTATGTTCATACTAGATATATACTGTAGGTATCTTTTTGGGCTTGCAATATCTCCAATATGGATACTAACCTATTTTATATTTTGCTATAGCGAAAAAAAAAAATTATCTATATCTTTTCACATGTATTTCACCAAAGAGTCATTTGGAATCAATACTATTTTTATAGCACAATCTTATTAATTACAACACTATATTTTATCGTATGCGATCAGCATAAACCCTTCGGTTTCTTTAATTTTATCAGTATTAATTATATTTCCTGGCCTGAATGTTCGAGAAATTTCGTAGTAAATATATGCTTCTTCGACAGGAATCGAATCTGTAACCCTTAATAGGAAGCATCGTTTGATCTGATGCGCTGTTAAACGTTTTATTATTGTTCATAAATAACGTATAGACACAAAATATATTAAATATTTGTCGGACTTAATCCATTCATAATATGTTGTCATTGTCTAGGTTAAGATACGTTTTGAGAGCAGATATGATCGATAGAGAAAAATCGTGGATGGTATGTTATAAACAGAAATTCGGACTATATATATATATATATATATATATATATATATATTTGTCATCCACAGACAGACTGTTTCGCTGTTTCACAGCTCATCAGTGTGGCTCGCCGTCCGGTTGCCTCTAGCTAGGATCGAAACCCGACTGAATTGGCGTCAGTCGGGAATTCTACCACTAAGCCGTCGGCGCACGGCAGGAATGAAGGGGAATTTTAACGTGTTTATTTTTAGATTTAGATAAACACACAGTGACTGACAGTGACTGACAGTGACTCAATTCTGCTTAAGAGTCATGCTATATTAGCTTTAACATTGACTGTTTACAAACTCACACCTCAAACCCACAGAGCTCAACCGAAATTAATTTTTTCAGGAGCCAATATATATATATATATATATATATATATATATATATATATACACTACTTCTCACATTTGTATTCTACGCTTATTTTGTTCTTATTTTTAGAAAAACAATTAAGAAAGTCATGAATAGTTATACAATAGCATTTATAAAATATCTAAATGTATACTGCCATCTTTAAGACTTTAGATGATTGTTCATTTCTAGTTTATAATATAAGAACAGACACTGAAAGAATGTAACGTGTGGAAAGGACATGTCAGACCTCTTTTTGTACTTTCTTGAAGGCTATCAAATTTATTACTAAACACATAATTTCATAATCGCTGTATCGAAGTTAGATTTGTAGAGTAAAATTATCTGGTGATGTTTTTATATAAATTATTTTAATCTTCCCCAAAATTATAAAATCATATATTGTAAATTTAACACTGAAATAGAAAATACTTTTTAAAAGACCAACATAAGAAATCTGCACTACTTTCGAGATATATTAAAACTTATAAATAAATATATGTAGACAAGAACCTACATATATCATTCTATTAAGTCCTACCACTTTCTCTATTTCTTCGGTTTACTCTGTATATTTGAATCTCTGTGTATTTATCGCTATTCACCCCTATTCCTATACACACACGCCTGCACACTCGCACGTATATATATGCATGCTTATGTGTATAAATTTGTGAGATTAAAGTTATCTTAAGAATCCGCCAAGAACTATAAACGAATAATTCTTTTTGGAACCAGTCCAGAATTTATTATTTTTCTTCCATTTTTCCTTTCAAAATCGAAAGTTTCTGGACGCATTTCAACGTTCACTTTCCAACTTGAATGTCACCTAATGAGATTAGTAGATTGTCACACGAACAAGAAACGAAGTTAAAACGCGGAAGTTCTTTCCACTATTTTGGCTGCTGTTTGCCAAATTACAAATAATTCATTCTGTTGAGGAGGTAAACAATTCTCTCGTAAGGGAATAATTAACAGAGCCTGGCCTCTCAGGATTCGACAAATTCATTAAAACTGCAGAGACAAATGTCTAACTTCTTAATTTATTGGTCGTTTCAACAACCTAAAAAATGCTTTATTTTATTCTTATCTCCTCTTTAGTTTGAATGTTTCTCAAACGAACTGATATTCACACTAATTGAACATTTTGACTTGTGTATAAATATTGGTGGATCATCGACTAAAGTAGACAGTGTCGCGTCATTTACTTTACTAAGAAGCGTATGCTCCATTATTCAAAACGTTAGCATTTTGTAAGCACTTCTTTTCACAACTTCTATTTCGTTGCACTAAATATCTTTTGAGCCTTTACGATCTCTCATTCTCCTTATTCTATAACCCGTGCGCATATTACATCAGTTTCTCGTTATATTAAATAATTGTCTTGCTTTCTTCATTATACGCCACATAAATTCCATCTGTGTCTTTCCTTAAAATGTCTTCGTTGCTCACACAGTCTATCTGTGATAATCTCTGTATTCTGAAGAAAGATATATATATGTCGCCTCAAGTCTCTTAGTTGATGAAGAGATTGTCCAACATTTACTGCCATAGAGAAGATGTATTTTATTACTCCCATAAAAAGCTCGAGAATTACTCAAGGTAGAGTTAAGAGGGAGGTGCAGATACAAATCTAAGAGAACGTGACAATTATGAGAACAGATAACGACTGACCCTTGAAGTGAAAAGGCTAAAATTGTAGTTTACTGGGAAGCACCTATGCAGGAGGCTGTCCAACAAAGTAACAGTTTTTTGGAAAATCTGAGTAAAACTTCCTCCTTACTAGTGGAATATACAGGGCGAGGCAAAAGTTATGCACCATAGGCATAATTTATTAAAAGTATAATTACCCATGAACATTTTATTTATTAGTAATTTAATTGTTATATATGCTGCTTTTTTTTTCAGAACATATTTCAATTCTGTACTTGCATGATTCATTAACACGTCCGCGAGTTTCCTCTGTCATTCATATTTAATTCTTTTTTTAAGTTTCTCAATATTTCTTGGGTGCGCCTCATAAACAACTGATTTTAAATGACCCCACAGAAAAAAAAATTCAAAGATATGAGGCCTGATACTCAACAGGACCTTATGACCTATCCATTAATACCTATAGTGTAAGACTTTCGACTCACCCTGTTCATGAAATGACAATGACGCAACTCTGTAGATGTAACATGGCGTATCTTAGCTGTAAAGGTCTGAACTGGTGGAACTAGGTAAATGGAGTACAACTGAATAGTTTCCATGGATATAATGATAAAGTAGGGATATGTTTGTGCATATTGCTGCAAAGTAGAAAATTAGACGCATTTTCAAGACAGTATAAACGACCTTGAACTCTATCAAGGCTGGGAATTGACAATTGAGCACCTCAAACATAGACATAACAGTAATACTGGTCTAATCTGACTCTTGTAAAGATTAAGCATAGCTGAAGCCAAGTACTTTCTGGAGGAAGACAATACGTTCATGCATGGAAAACTATTGCCATATATGGTCTAGTGTCCCCACTGTTTATCTCGAGGTTCTCGACAAAATCAAAAGACAGATATCGTCCCTGACCTGGTTTCCCGACACCAGTCAATTTTTCACCGACGTAATGTAGCTTCCCTCACTCAATTTTTCACCTACGTAATGTAGCTTCCCTGAGTCAATTTTTCACCGACGTAATGTAGCTCCCCTCAGTCAATTT
>OZ038493.1:104697610-104722610 GCA_964036315.1 Acanthosepion esculentum | reverse complement strand
ATCACAGAAAAGCGGGGATGGGTGGTTTTATGAGATGTTGACAACAATCTCCATAGATTTATGTTAAAAAATTTTACGGTGGACATATCTATAAAAATTACTTGACGAATATAATCTGAGCTTCGTTTTTTTTGTATATATATTTTAACTATCAGTAATCTCAAGGATTCAGTAAAATATTCTAAGTAATCTAACGTTTTATTGAATTTTAGGTACTTTGGCTTTAAATTTACAGCATTCAGTACAATACTTCAATTGGTTAGCAAGCTTATCTCGCTAGATCAATTACGAGTTTTATCCTCACTGGGTGCTCCATAATTTTGGCCTTGTATCACATCAATTTTACGCGTAGATAAACTGTGAACTTTAGAACAGCTGGCCTAGGTAGTGTGGTCCTAATAAAGAAAAGTTGTGCCTTCTGACAAGAATCGAACCTGTTTTCCTTTTTACATCAGAGAAACCGCATTTATAGCCGTAACATGCCGCGAGAGACAGTCTAGATAGAGCCATGTTTTAATTACCTTGCTTTGTTAAAAAGTTCGTGGAAAAATGAAATTAAAATTATTTATTTTAAATATCCGTTTTATGTCTTCACATAAGCTCCAACATTAAGGCACTACAGCAATCGATAATAAGTCATTTATACAATTCCATTCACAGAACATCTTGTGTGCTGAACAAACTGAGATGTGTTGAGTGTTAGCTATTATTTCTGTTGTTAATTATCGGTCGCCCTTATCTTAAACAGTATCGATTTTTTAAATTACAAATACGTTCGTCATTTACAACTTGATCTCTTCCTTCTTTCAAACGAGTTATTCATTCTTTTTCGGGTAAATATCCCCATGAACTTTTCAAAACGAATAATGCTCTCACTCTTCCAACCAACTTTTTCTATACATTTGATGTTAATTCTTGCGTCGCTTTCAAGAGGACTGCTTTTAGGCGAGTCAAAACTTCAATTATTACCTTGAATTACAAATTCACTCTCCTGCAGACAAAGATGAAAATATTTGCATAGTTTTCACGAACTTTCGCAATGCCTCTCCAATATAAAGCAGAACATACGAAGAAAGAATGAAAAAAATAGCCAGTGTCATTTTGACATTTATAGATATTATTTTACTATTTTAAAAATTATTTTACATGGTATTAAAAAAATTAGCCAGCCTCATTTTGACTTTTATAGATATTATTTTACTATTTTAAAAATTATTTTACATGGTATTAAAAAAATTAGCCAGTCTCATTTTGACTTTTATAGATATTTTTTTACTATTTAAAAAATTATTTTACATGGTATTAAGAGAAATTTGTTTCAAAATGGGATACACTATATTAGCCAGGGCATAAATACTGTAGAGACTTAAGAAATTAGTGCACCTTCAAGTTTTTCGGCTTTAATATATTACTTTTTTTTAAATCTATGCCGTCAAAATTCTTCTCATATAAACGGCTAATACATTGAAAACAAAGTTTTGCAAATGATACGTCTTGTGTTTAAAATCATTTATTTAAATTTCACAGTGACTAAACAATCCATTTGCTGGGATAAATTTACAATCTGTTTCGTAAATTCCTGCTTTAGTTTTGTTGTTGTTATTAAACCTTTGATTAAACCCTTCAATAATTTTGAAGAAGCTGTGATGAAGTTTAGATACCATAATTTCGATTTGTAAACGTTATTCATTTGGTAGCTAGTTATTATGTACTTTGATTTTTGAATATTTTTTTCTTTTATTATTTACGAAACTCGTCTCTACTAAACTTATTTTCCTTCATTTGCACATGATATAAATTCTTATATCTTATATTTCTCATGTATATTTTATATCCTGTATTGTATATTCTATGTATGTTTTAATTTTTACGACTGTAACATTATTCACAGGGGGGATTAAAATTTTAATTCGGGGATGATATTGAAAATTTTGTTTGATATGTTTAATTTTCAAATGTGTCAGTTGTAGATTTTTACATCCCCCATATATATATATATATATATATATATATATATATATATATATATATATAATAGTATAACAGATCTAGATCAAGGGTCTTCTCATATGTTTATATGAGTGTATGTGTCTTTTTACTTTACAGATCACCACTCGCATATAGATGTTTAAATGTAATAAATACTCAGAATTTTAAATTTGCATACATACATACACAGATACATGCATATATATATATATATATATATATATATATATATATATATATATATATATATATATATATATATATACGATTACAGTGTTGGTATAGATGGTATAAAATATATATATATATATATATATATATATATGTTCCTGAAGACATTGCTGTGCATATATTTTTCATATATATATATACATTTTTCTTTCCGTTTCATATATGTCTTTCTGTGTGAGGGAATATGTATGTGTGTGTGCGTGTATGTGCATGTATGTGTTGCTACCTAGATATGCGTGTGTGTGCACATTTTTATTGATCGGAAATCTCTTATAGATATAACCAACGATAAATATATGCATACATTTGTAAACTGTATATATATTCTTCTCCGTTGTTATCTTTTCTCATTTTCTGTATGCAAAAAATGAAAAAAAATATATCTTCTAATTCATCTTCGGCTTAACCCAAGCCCATGAGCCCAAACTCCCTATCAGTAATGAAGGAAATATTTTTTTGACAATTATATTTTTTACTTTTCTTAAACATGATTATCCAAAAATGTGGCTTTGTCGTTTTTCTCGCTCTCCCAAGACGTACGAACGCTTACACGCGTACGTAAACATTTTCACATGTACAAAGGACGCCATCTATAGAAATATTTGAAGAAAGAATGATTACATTGACAAATTCGAAGTGGAAATTACTATATATTTTGCATTTAATGAAAGCTGTACAAAGTTCACGCATGCTCAACTGAACTAATCCAATTTATGCGAAATTTTGAAATGATCACAAGTAAACCAAAGAAATATACCCATATTAACTTGCAAGTAAATACAGAACAATAATTCGCGATAATTTATAATAAAAAAACATGTAGATCTACTCCGAGACTGAATGCCATCCCAAAAATAGATAGCCAGGTCAGTTCTAGCATTTTATCCACAGCCGGGGAGGGACGAAGATATAGATTCTGGTCTTTCCTTGGTCGTTAGTCCGAAACTGAACAGAAAAAAACTTAAATTTAGACATCGACGGAAACAACAATGTAAGGTTCTGCTGACAGTTACACGAATCGCACATCAATTATATATATATATATATGTATATATATATATATATATATATATATATATATATATATATATATATATGTGTGTGTGTGTGTGTGTGTGTGTGTGTGTGTGTGTGTGTGTGTGTGTGTGTGTGTGTGTGTGTATTAAAGAAAAACAGACCACTTTAAGGCTCCATGTAATAATTATTTCACCATAGCCCTTTTAAAGGACGCTGGATCATCAGACATTACATCCAAAAGGTAAAATGAAATGAAAATTTACACTTTTGACGGGTAGTATAAAGTTTATGTAATTTAACAGACAGGGTAGTGAGGAGTGGTGTGAGAGTCATGATCGAGTTTAGAGAGGGTTTATTTTCATATTTCTATCTATCATACTTAGTATTAGGGGAGGAGGGACCAAACATTGACCTATTTAATTGGTTAACTTAACGGAAGTGATATATTGAAAGGGAAGGGGTGGAGAAGAGAGAAAAAAAGAAAAAGAAAAAAGAAAGAAAGAAGGGGGAAGTAAAGAGAAGAAGCTGTAATTAGGTTTTACGAAGGAAGGGGGTAATTTTTAGCAATTTATGCAAAAAACAGATTTTTATGTTTGTCGTTAAGTCATCACTTAACGTTAAACATTAACTGTGAAATTTAAGGAAAAATTTAAATAGATATAAATATAAATATGTGTAAATATTTGTAAATATATGTGTAAGTATTGATATATGAATATACATAGGTACCTGTGTATATCGATACATGTGTATGTGCTTATGTGTGTAATTGCACATGTAAATGAACATATGTATATGTGAGATTTACATAAGTGTATGTGTGGTATATATATATATATATATATATATATATATATATATATATATATATGATAAAACAAAATTTTTATTGCCTTCAAATATTACTCCATCTTAATTTAAAACATAAACTTTAAGTAAAAAAAAATTACCCATCTAAAAATAGGCACAAATTACATTCATGAATTAGATTCAAACTGATGGAGATGATTACCTTAACAATTATTTACAATATTAAAAGATGACTATCACTAAACTGTTATATTTTAAATAAAGATTTTTAATGTACTTTCTATGAATGTGTTTTTAAATATACTATTTAACTCATATTAAATCCCTAAATTAATTGTAAAAGAGTTAAATATTTAAATTGCTAGCAAATATCAAATTAATTTCTTCGTGGATTTTTTTAAATATTTAAATTACGATCAAACATTAAAATCTGTTTTTTTACATAAATTGCTAAAAATTACCACCCTTCCCCTTCCTTCGTAAAACCTAATTACCGCTTCTTTCTCTTTACTTCCCCCTTCTTTCTTTCTTTTTTTCTTATTATTTTTCTCTCTTTCCCCCCTTCCCTTTCGATATATCACTTCCGTTAAGTTAACCAATTAAATAGGTCAATGTCTGGTCCCTCCTCCCCTAATACTAAGTATGATAGATAGAAATATTAAAATAAACCCTCTCCAAACTCGATCAAGTCTCTCACACCACTCCTCACTACCCTGTCTGTTAAATTACAGAAACTTAATACTACCCGTTAAAAGTGTAAATTTTCATTTCATTTTTCGTTTCACCTTTTGGAAGTAATGTCTGATGGTCCAGCGTCCTTTAAAAGGGCTATGGTGAAATAAATTATTACATGGAGCCATAAAGTGGTCTGTTTTTCTTTAAATTATTAGCTCTGAATTTACATTGAGCTCTCAGGATTTCATCCTCCCTGGGACTACCCATACGGATTACCAAGTTTTTCGTAACTTATATATATACATATATATATATATATATATATATATATATATATATATATATATATATATATATATATATATATATATATATATATATAATTACGCTTCAAACACATCAAAAAGTTGGAGCGAGTGTTCTTAAACAGAAACTAATCTCTCTATTATTTAATAATTGTACACGATTTTCTTGTACATCGCACGTTCGATAGCGGCCATTACCGCCTTGAACTGCGCGACGATAGCCCACAATCAGTGTCTAGGCTTTTATTCCCGTCTTTCTTGACGCGCGAGATGAACTTTATCGTCTTTATCGTTCTGCCCGATTGAAATGCTTCACCAAGCTGGGTATGATCTACTTACTGTGGTTGGTGGCTTGTGCCACCAGCGAAGCCTACCGTTTCTTTTTCTATTTCAGAAGAGAAGATGGGTTAATAATTTTTCTCTCTACGTGAAAGAGAAATAAAAATATTAAAATTTGGCATATGCTGTGTAATATTTAGTAAGATTATTTTCATTTACGACTTGCCACACACACACACACACACACACAAACACACACGCACGCACTCACACACACGCACTCACACTTCCACACGCATATATATATATATATATATATATATATATATATATATATATATATATATCATGTCAATTTCAGATACATATGGGTTTGGTGTTTATAACCGAAAAAATCTTCCAATTCCAAGGAATCTATTCTACGTCATTCCCAATTATAATTAACGGCCTTCCAGATTTTTCAGCAATTCTCAACTTTATAGCTAATCTTTTTTTTAATAGTAAGTCTCAAAACTGACAATCGATCTGTTGTTAATTGGTACATATGAATGGTTTGTTAATTTAAGGCCTCCAAAACGAAAATTCTCCCTTTTGATCGTCTGAAAAACTCCTATTTGCCTTCCATCAGCATGGTTGTTGCTCACTTCTAGGAGAGTGACTCATTGTGCCTTCAAAATTTTAAACGTAATGTCAATCATTATGTTCTGTCTCCTAAAACCTGTTCTTTTATTGTTTTCTCTCCTTAACAATGAATTTTTTTATCAAATGCTCAGTAACCTCTTGCGTCTTAGTGACACTTAACGCGTTTCGTCCTTGAGGATTTAATCGGAATAAAATTATATTTATGTTGATGTAACATTCAACGAAGCGGCGTGCGCTCTGGCATATTTTCCTTTTAAATTTTATTTGTCTTTTGTTATATGTTTTAGTTGATAATCTGACCTATTCTTTTTTTGCTTCTTTCTGTTATTTTTATGTTCTTACCATTTTTGGTTATTGACTATCTCACATTGAAATAATAGATCTACTAAGAAAGGTGAAATGTAAGAACCTGGACGCAAATTTACTGTGAATGATGCATCCATTAAAGCACTTTCTATATACTTTCCTTTAATAAATTACTCCCTCTGAATTAAGATATAATCTTTTTAGAATTGAAATTATGATCAGATTCATTGCGGCGAGCATCTAATGGATTGTATCTATTCTTTCATAAAAGATTCCTATTTTGTTCATATTAGCATTTATTTAAATTCCTCGAACTTTCTCTTTTCTATTCCTTGTAGCTATTATTACAGGTGATAGAATAACTAGCTCTTACAAGTTTTTTCTAGTTATTATTTCGTTTTATATTAATAAAGTATTTTATTGATTTAGAAGTGTTTGCAATACATTTTATATTAAGCATATATAAACTGATAGACTCGTTCATTGTTCCGGTGCATAAAAATATATGTATCAGATTTTCTCATTGATAAAATAATAAAAGACTTAATCAATAAGAAACAAAACAATAGACTAAAATTTGAATGAGAAAATTGCACCATTACCCTTAATGATTTCCACAAAGAATACATGGGAGAAATGATAAGAATTTTAAATAAAAAATTAAATATACTGAAAAGGGATATTTTGCAGAAGAACAACACATTAAACATAATCGTTTCTAACCGTTTTCGAGTCTGACCGCAATCTTGGTATAATTAAAAGAGAAAACAATTCATTAAGATGAAAATTTTCAGAAATTGCTTTAATCGCATGGTCATCCACAAAGAAATTGTGCCCAGGTTCTTACAAGCATTTCACTTTTCTTGGCTGAGCTTCTATTATCACAATGTGGGATATTTAATAACAAAAGTGATGGAAACAATAAAAAAAAAGAATCTAAATGAAATCGCCGAGATTATATACCCAAAACACATATATATATATAAAAAAAAAAAAAATTTCACAACGATTTCTGTTTGTGCGCATGAGAAGTCGCCTCAACGTAAACAAACTTCGTCTGATGAAGTCCTAAAAGACGAAACACGTCACATATATATATATATCTATATCGGTATCCCTGATATATATATATATATATATATATATATATATATATATATATATATATATATATATATATATATATATATATATATATATATATGTGTGTGTCTGTCTGTATGTATGTATGTATATAAATTTTCAGGTAGTGTGTATCTATGAAGGAACTAAATGAATAAAATGATGAGAGGAAAAACTATCCGGATAAATTCCCTCAGAGGACGAAACGGGTTTACTACGACTAGTTTTTTGCTTTATGGATGTCAGTTATCAGTTAATTCCTGTTAATGTTTCCCACTGCCTTAACCGGGTATTGAACTCACACTCTTTGGGTCCTGTCACTGGATCTAACCAACACCTTTATCCACTGTGACATGTGTCCTTGAGGAGTTCAGTGTATGAATTCTGGGGTATTATAAACCTAATGTTTTCAGCAACCATTTTTACCAGTGCTCATATTGCAATTTTTGCTATTAATATTGCGTGTTTTTACCCGAGCTCATATTGCAACTTTGTTGTTATTGTCGCTTTTTCTCTGGCACTCCTTATTAATGGTTCCCACATTGTATTAATTTCTATGCTTGATGAGATAACCGATAACTGACATCCATTAATCATGGCACGTGGAACTAGAACAGTGAGCGAAATAAAGGTTCAGTTCGACATTCCAACCACCTGAAGAAGGCCGAAGCGTACAACGGCCGAAACGTTGTAATAAATATGACGACAAAGATTAGGACAATAGTCCGAATAATGTAAATAATGTACATAATACCTCATCTCAGAAATATAGACAGATATCAGTAGTATTTCTTGTTGTTATTATCGAATAAATATACCAGTAGACTTGTATTTAAACTGTTTAAACAAAAAATATTTACTCAAACATGTGTATTCGCTGAATATAATGTTTAAATATGGTGTCTGTATATATATATATATATATATATATATATATATATATATATATATATATATA
Organism: Acanthosepion esculentum; assembly: GCA_964036315.1. Lineage (NCBI taxonomy): Eukaryota > Metazoa > Mollusca > Cephalopoda > Sepiida > Sepiidae > Acanthosepion > Acanthosepion esculentum. The sequence continues at coordinate 104,714,276 of OZ038493.1, read as the reverse complement.
TATATACAGGGTCTATCATAAATACTTTTACAAACTTTGGGCGCGGGTTTCTCACACCGAAACAATAGAAACATATGTCTGAAAATCCTTCGTTTTTGAGTTATTAAGTTTTTAGGAAAGTTTACGGTAGATGACACTGTTGCTATGTACACTAGGTTACATTTGTCATTCGTATATATTGTGACTAGTCTTTCTGCAACGTTTAACGTTTGTAGTAATGAATTAACTGAGAAGTCTTCTGTTCAACAATGGCAGGGTATTCCTATCGTGAGCAGGCAGATATGATTTTTAAATAGTAATTTTCAGGCTGTATCAGATTGCGTTTACAGACCGAAGGCAGCCGAGACATCCAATTTTTGCCGCTGTTTATCGTCACGTTGCTGAGATCCATGACACCACAAACTATAGTAATAAGTATTTTTGAATTGTAGCTTTGATTTTATACCGTAAGCGTCTACTGTAAATTTTAAACTTAATAACTCAAAATCCAAGGATTTGCAGCCATGTTTTGGTGTGCGCAACCCGCCGGCAAAGTTTCTAAAAGTATTTTTGATACATACTGTATTTATGACACAGCACATATATCAACCTTGAGCTCCGAAAATCTTTTTTATGTTTGATACCCATCGTCATGTCTCTCTCTCTATCTATCTCTCTTCCCCCTCTCTCTCTCTCTCTCTCTCTCTCTCTCTATATATATATATATATATATATATATATATATATATATGCATGCAAACGCAGTCATATAGTTATATGCAAGTTTTATATCCAAAAAATGAAATATTTTTATCCTTACTTTAGAGACATATACACATATCTATGTTGGTCTGTAAGTGTTTTTATGTATAAGTGTGTATGTAACTTAGTATGTGTATTTTTATTTCTTTTCGTATGTGTGTGTGATTTTAATGTGCACATTTTGGTGACTGTAGTTCGCATTTACGCATATACATACAGGTAAAGATGGATAAATTGTGTGGCATGGTGCAGAGTCCTGTTGCCACACATAGAATCTTCCAGCAGCCACCTTGTTGACCCCGGGCAGCACTACGACATCAATGAACCTGTGGTAGGCCTCCGCGTTGATTCTGAGGTCCTGTGAGAAGGTGAATGGAGAAATAATATCGCCATCACTAGTAATCACTCCAAAAACTTTCATAATCACGATTAGACTCATCCAGCACGTTACGAATCCTCAGCACTGTCCTTAGATTGACAGCGAAATACAGTAAAATGCTGGAGCCTCGAGGCGAATGCCAATCAGCACCGCATGCCATTTCTGGTGGAGTCAATTGCGTCATGTTGGTCTTTTCTCTCACAGATGGCGCACAGCTGATCATAATGTATTGTGCAGTCGAAGAAACTAAAAATAAACAGAGTGCATACGCGAAATTAAAAATCTAAAATGACGACAATTTAACCATCGTGTCTTGTATATATGTTCATGTGTCTGTGTATGTGTGCTGAACGTCATATAGCTATGAGATATTTCTAGCTGTTAACATTTTTTAATTTCTATTTTTTAAGGAACTGGCAAAGTAATAAGAACTGAAACATCTACGCACATACGCTTAAATCTCTTATCTGTTCAAATAGATTTGCTCTATTCAAAAAATGAAATTAATATTAACACACTCTGAAATCAACACCTTCTCGTAGAAGCATCCATGAAAGATAGGAAGGTATGCATTTAAATATAATGCACTAAACACACAATCGAATATATGTGCACATCTTCTGTGGGACAGTGTTTGTATATGTGTTCGTTGATACGTGTTTGTGTGTAGGTGCTTGTATGTGCCCGCGCGCGAAAATAAACATAATTTGGTATTTGATGAACAAGAGAAGATAATTCTTAGTTTTGATAAATAAACACAAATCTATTGAGACTCCAAAATCCTCGGCCGAGGCAAGGAAAAGCAATCGGGAATGCAAGCTTTTGATCATAGGCAAACCTTATCTAATTTGCCGCCATTGTCTACCGCTATCAAATGAGTTTACTTTCTCTTATTCTTTCTTTTTTTTATAAGTTATTTCTTCTCTTTTTTATGACGCAGGAAGTTACGCGGTAGATAGATCAAGGGAGATAAGGAGGAGGAAAATGTTCCCGACTCCAGTTTTCTTTTCTAACCTAACCACATATTTCTTCAACGATTTATGTTTTTTAACGTTCATTTACTTCTACATTCCTTTCCTTCTATTTCCGTTCATATTTATTTAAATTCTTCCTGTCTCTCACCGCAAATCTATATCAGCCCTGCTCATATCTATCTATCTATGTATCTATGTATCTATCTATCTATCTATCTATCTATCTATCTATCTATCTATCTATCTATCTATCTATCTATCTATCTCAGTCAGTTCATAAATCTCTGCCTGTCTACCTATCTATCTCAATCTGTTCATAAATATCTGTCTGTCTATTTATCTATCTCAGTCTGTTCATATCTATCCTTACCTATCATTAAGTTACTACAATAGAAAACGAAATATAAAAAAGGACTGCTGTTTAATATGGATCATATGAAACAAAAAGAGGAAACAACAGAAAAGATTTTCAGTATTTACATTAGTCGGACTATTGTCCTCATCTTCGTCGCCATATTTGTCACAACGTTTCGGCCGTTGTACGCTCCGGCGTTCTTCAGGTGATTGGAATTTCGAACCGAACCCTTTATTTCGATCACTGGGGTAGACTGGTCTAGTTCCACGAGCCATGTTTTGATGGAGGTCAGTTATCAGTTATCTCCTGCTAATTTTTCCCTCTGAAAGTTCTCCACTGCCTGAACCGGGTCACATGGCACAGTGGATAAAGGCGTTGGTTAGATCCAGTGACAGACCCAAAGAGTGTGAGTTCAATACCTGGTTAAAGCAATGGAGACCTTTCAGAGGGTAAAATTAGCAGGAGATAACTGATAACTGACATCCATCAAACATGGCTCGTGGAACTAGAACAGTCTACCCCAGTGATCGAAATAAAGGGTTCGGTTCGAAATTCCAACCACCTGAAGAAGGCCGGAGCGTACAACGACCGAAACGTTGTGACAAAAATGTCGACAAAGATGAGGACAATAGTCCGACTAATGTAAATACTGTACATAATACCTCATCTCAGAAATATAGACAGACTCAGAAAAGATTTTCACGCAAATAAATCCAAAGATGGATATGCAATGTGTTAGCTCATGACGTGGCATCTCGACTCCAGTCACTTTCACTCAGACGTGATCTGACTTCCCTCTGTTCTTTCTACAAATATTTTCATGGTAACTGCTCTGACTAGCTATTTTCACTTGAGCACCAACTACATGAACTAGGTTAGCACCTAAGTTCCACCATTTCACTGTCAAAACAGTTAAATGTAACAGCCTCTTCTACTCCAACAGCTTCTTCTCTTGCACTCCCCGACAGTGGAAACCCCTTACTTCTTACTTGCTTTCCTGATAGCAAAAATCTTCAAATATTAAAATGTAATGTCAATCGACATCTTCTGATATCTTGACCCTGATCCCCGTCTTTCTCTTTATCCTTTCCTCAGACACCCTTCTTTAATCTTGCTTTCACTCTCTGTAACCTCTTGCGTGCTAGTATCACTTCCGCCTTGGTTGGAGTGAAATGCTTAAGAAATATCGAAATTAGGCTTTCATATCTTAAAGACTCTAAATCGTGACTTTTATCCAGGAGCAAACATTGACCGTTAATGCCCCTAGGAAATATGCAGACATCTATCTATCTATCTATCTATCTATCTATCTATCTATCTATCTATCTATCTATCTATCTATCTATTGATTGATTGATTGAGCAATCGACCGATCCCAACTATCTAGCGTTCTGTGGGTCTATATCATGATAGAGGTACTTAAATTGCCCATTGACTATTAACTCATATTAAGCGTCTCGTCGTGGAATAATGGTTAGCAAGTTAATCTGGTTATATTACACATGATAACTCTTACTTAACCTAAGAAGTAAAGTACAATCTTTCTTTCTTTCTTTCCCTTTATATATATATATATATTCTTCCCTTTCCCTTTCATTCTTTCCCTTTATATATATATATATATATATATATATATATATATATATATATATATATATATATATATATATATATATATATATATGTTGGTATGGTGTTCGCTTGACAACCTAACTGCCAGGGTTTCAATTCTCGGTAGTGGATGCGCACTGCTGATGAGTCCCAAATATAGGACGAAGCGGCCGTCCAGTGCATTCTGTTGAGGTTTCAGACTCGATGAATTACTTAATTATATTTATCAAATCCTCCTAATAATTTCTATCATTTATATATCATTGCTTGAACCGGCTTCTAATGCTCCAGTTGGCGCGGCTTGGTGATAGTAGTCGTGGCTCCAGGGTGCACAGTCCTATGGTGAGAGAGAATCTCAGTTGAGTTCCACCACGGAATTTGTGAGCGAGCTCTATATTGAGTCTGATTTGCTACCTCGTCGTCACCGAGGCCCGTAGAACAGTTGGTATCATGTTCGCTTGATAACCTAACAGTCGGGGTTTCAATTCTCGGTAGTGGATGAGTTCGAAATGTAGTGCGAAACGACCGTCCAGTACTTTCTGCATTCTGTTGAGGTTTCAAACTCGATGAATTACTTAATTATATATATATATATATATATATATATATATATATCGTCTAAATTGCGCAAAAACGAACATATCACTGACATTTCATTTTAACAGATATATTCACCAGAATTACACAAAAGTATCTTAAAATAGTAAAGAGTAAATTTAGTCAATGAAATCTCCATCATTTTTAACCACGGTCTCCAGACGATTTCGGAATCTCCTGAAACAATTCTGGACGGTCTCCTTGGTTAAGTTGGGGTATAAAGTCATAATCCTTGCATTCAGATCATCTTTGGTGCTAAAAGAATTTTTGTTGGTCTCTCGCTCAACTACACCACACATAATAATCAAGGGGTTGCGGTCTGAGGATATAGGTGGCTAGATGTAAGGGGTGATGTTGTCTCAGGAATTGCCTGACAGTCACGACTGGGTTCTACTGCTTGTGTAGCATGGTGCAGAATCCTGCTGTCTGATATAGAGTCTTCGACCAGCCACCTCTCGATCCGGGGCAGCACTACCTTGATGTAGGTCTCGGTGTTGAGTCTGAAGCCCTCACGTACAACTAAGTGCGAAATTCCTGATAATAATTGTGACAATACTATTATTATTGAACAATTTAGTTCATGCCACTTTTCTCCAGTACAAGAACGCACATTTTTCAAATTTTAAAAAATTCAACCTCAGCGTTGTGTCTGCAGCGCTCCAAAATTATTCTTACATTTAACAATATCTCATTACTAAAAAAGCACTCTTTCGGACCGCAATATCTTTCGATGTCGCATTACTATTCGGAGTTTAACAAAAACACACTAATATGTCTACCTGAGGATGGTCGTTCGAAACGACTGAAAGCCGGCTCGTACAAAAAAATAAGACCAGATAAACCCGGAATTTATGAACAAGGATCACACCATTCATTAACAGATTCGAAGTTGGTTGTAATTTATTATTAAATATTGTTTGTGAGTGATTCTCGCCATATAACTAGCTTCAGTATTTGTTTTTCGTTTGAATGATTTACGTTATATATATATATATATATATATATAGATAGATAGATAGGTTATATAATTGTTTAGATGAATGTGTGTATTTATATGTATGGATGTATGTAAGGTTTTATGTATATGTGTTTGTGTGCACATATGTGTATGTCTATGTGTATATATGTGTGTATATGTATGCATGAGTGTATCAGTGTATGTGTATTTATATATATATGTGCACACGTATATGTATGTATGTATGTGCAAGTAGATATAGACATGTTGTTGTGTATGTGTGTATCTACGTATGTGTTTTTGGGTATATAAATAGTTGGTCCTTACTAGATTAAATATTCTTTAATTTTTATATGTTCATGTTAAAAATGTAACCTGTAGGTGATATTACTTGCTTTGTCACATTTCCTTGATTACAGATCAATTCTGTAATAAATGCCCTCGTTTTTAGTTTGAGACCCCCCCCATTCTTTTTTACTCTCTCCCTCTCTCTCTCTCTCTCTCTCTCTCTCTCTCATCTTCTGGATTTTAACTTTAGATCATATCGTTTTTTATTGTGCGTAGTGTCACCACAAATGTATCCACACGTTCCCACACTGAAATGTTTACGGATTGAGCCATTTCCCCAAATGAACAAACATACGAATTTTTTGTAATGATCTTGTTAAAAACACCCTTCTTAGCCACAGCCATCACAGTATCCTTGCATGCTTTTGCTCCAATGATTTCGATCTTCCACAGGATCACCGGCATATAAGATCTTACGCCAAAGTAGTTAAACTCCATTATATAAACAATTGGTGTATCCATAGTTCAGAAATACTGCATCGATATACATATATAAAAAATCGAAATTCTTTTTAAAATAGTTGGTTTTCTAAGTGTAATAAGCTTTAACATATATGATTAGTAAATATAGTTTTACTTAATAATATTATTCCCTAAGAATTATGTCATCGAAACTGAACTTTAAACTGTGTCGCCAACAAGTCATCCAGACATCTATTTCCCATGTGCGTTTGTTTCAAACTAAGTTCCCCATATTAGTTGTTTTGTGTCAGACTAAGGTAAGCTTAGTGCCCGGATTTTTACAGACAAATATCTAAAATTTGTATGCTGATTTCTGTTCTCTTACTCTGAAAGAAATTATGTATTTTTTATATTCCTCCAAAATTACTTTTGGTGATCGGCTACTTTCATTTTTACTTTCTTTTCTTTTGTTACAAATGGAATGTACAGAGTTATAGTTCTTACTGAACCAATGAATCAATCATGGCTGATCATGCATGAATGGAAAAGAGTTGTCATAAGCATTCGTATATTTTCCTCATTCTTGTTGTTTTTCACTCTCTTCCATCTCCTTCATTTCCTGCTTCCTTCTCGCATACACACCCTCTTTCTATTTCCCTCTGTTTCCTTCGCTCTGTTTGCACCTCCCTTATTTGTCTTAAGACTTTCTCTTTCTTTCGGACATCTCTTTCCTCCACTCATACTTTCTGTTACTTTATCTTTCTCTCTCTCTCATTTATTTCCTTCGGGATCACTCTTCCAGTTTTTGTCCTTCCTTTGTTTCCCAAATTCTCTCTCTCTCTCTCTCTCTGTCTCCCTCTCTCTCTCTGTCATATCTGCTCTCCAACCTCTCCGTTACCTCTCATTCTCTGACGTACATTTCCTTTATCTTTTTCTCCCTGTTTCGCTTACACTTCCCACTTTCTCCTCCTTCTCTGTTTTATTGCTTCTTTTCTATCTTTCTCTCTAAATTCACGTTTCAATCTCTCATTATTTATACTCAGGCTTCTTTTCTTTGGCACCTGTCACCTTATAAACTTTTATTAAAATCATGCTTATTTGACCAATGACAACGTTTTTTTTCAAAATTTTGAACAATGGCAAACACAGAAGGAACGATAAAAGACCTCCTAGATAAGATAGTGTGAAGCAGAGACTAATCAATTGTAACAAAACAGAATATATGGTTATTCGCAAGAGAAAATGCCCACGGTACTAACTAAAATAATTTCAACATCAAGCAAGTACAGAAATTTAAATTTCTGGAATGGTTTTAACAGAAGATGGAAAAAAAGGATACATTTTAAAAGCTCAGCAAACAATAAATTCTTTCACTCATGGTATCCTTTATGTCTTAGTGGCTTTATCACCATGCCTGTCGCTAAATGATTTTCAAAAAATTATATATATTTATCTGTTTCCCACTTGACTCGCTTGCAATGTAACTTACTATATTTCAGCACTAGTTCGATTATAACTCTTCGAAATATGTTGATGAATGTTGATAATCTTTTTTCTGATACACCTGCCCCCTGTTCAATGTTTTTTGTGACCTCTGCTATTTTATCTTTTCTTGTTATACGAATAACGAAAAGCAAACATCCGTTCCTTATCATTTCCTCCAATTTCTAGGATCGTTTTGTGCTTTATGACATTTAAGCATATCTCTACACTTCTGCGAGTCGCAGTCACACGTAACGCAGACATTTATTATTTATCTTTCTTCCTTTATCTTTCCCCTTCTTTCCAGCTTTCGTTAATGGCTCCTGCTTTTCTTTTTTACTTTTCTCTACATTTTTTCTGTCGCTTTTTCTGTCTCATTCTCTCTGACCGTCTATCTCTCTTTATCTTTCGATCTCTCTTTCTCACACTTCCTCCTTTTTAACTCTCTTTGATTCGCTCTTTCTCACACTTTCTTTCATCTCTCACTTTCTTTATCCGATACTCAATTTTTCTTTCTAGATTTTTCTTTCGATATCTGTCTATATTTCTGAGATGAGCTATTGTAATTATTTACATTGTTCGGGCTGTTGTCCTCATCTTTATCGCCATATTCACGACGTTTCGGCCGCTGTACGCTTCGGCCTACTTCAGGTGATTGGAATTTTAAACTGAACCCTTTATTTGGTCTCTCGGGAAAAAAATTGTTCTAGTTCCACGTACCATGCCTCTTCCGAGTGTCTCAGTTATTTTTCTCTCTTACATTATATATATATATATATATATATATATATATATATATATATATATATATATATATATATATAAACTTTCTTTTGAAATATATCCATGAAAAGGACATTTGAAATAAGAATGATATCGTTCTAGAGGAGGAGGATGCGAATACGATGGACTGAGCAAAGAGGAAATCTTAACGAAAATAAAAACAAGAAGTCTGAAACTGAAAAATTCTGTGTCATAGGAAATGGGTCATAGAAAATGCAACACTCATAGGGCATAATGAAGAAAAGAAGGCAAAGAGAAACATCGTACACAATTTACATTATTCGGACTATTGTCCTCATCTTTGTTGCCATATTTATCACAACGTTTCGACCGTTGTACGCTCCGGCCTTCTTCCTGTCCCTTTTCTCTCTATATGTGGTCAGCCACGCCTAATCTGTCCACTTCCACTCGTGACACAGCTTTTTGGTGCTCTTGAAGCCTTACCTCAAGGAACTGATAACTGAAAACCATTAATCATGGCACGTGGAACTTGACCAGCCTACCACAGCGAGCGAAATAAAGGGTTCAGTTCGACATTCCAACCACCTGAAGAAGGCCAAAGCGTACAACGGCCGAAGCGTTGTGATAAATATGGTAACAAAGATGAAGACAATAGTCCGAATAATGTAAATAGTGTACATAATACATTATCTCAGAAACAGAGACAGATATTGAGAAACATCGTGTAAACTAGTTAAAGTGTTTGTGTAAATAGGTGGCTGAACAGGAACTGGGATGGTTAGCAAAGAGAGAAAGATTATTTAAAGATACGAACTGTATGAAGCCGTGGAAATTCATGATTGTCAACGCCCTCAATGTCGTACAATTATAATCCATATTTCTCTGTCAATGTGCACGGTGGCTGCGACAATGGCTAGATGCAAAGCCGGAATCATATATTCAAATTATGATAAATACGAGAATTTCAGAGTCAGTTTTTCAAATAGTCTTGCCATCTTCAATACTTTGTTCTGTTTCTAATTACGTCATATCTAGATAACTGTTTCTATTTCCCTCTTTCAATGCTAAAGCTCTTTTTTGACATTCACAAATGACCTCGCACAAATAAAATCCGTGAACTTATGGCGAGAGAAGTTTACTAATTCAATTATTTGCATCCTCCGAGGTTCCGTATTATTGTGATTATATATATATAAAAATATAAATACCCGTGAGTATGTCAGAGTGTTTTTTTATAAGTAAATATTAATATCAACTTGTGGATCAGGTTGATTTACAATCAATAAATCTTCGTATTGAGTGAGTTTAAAACAAAACAAACGTACAGGGTTTGGGAAGCTCGTAAGGACGGATACAATACTCTTATGGAATACACTTACGGGGTGACACTCTTAACCAGCATACAACTGTAAGCTCATATTTTCTTTCTTTCTTTCTTTCTTTCTTTTTTTGTCTAGTCATATGTATGTATGTATGCATGCACGCATGTATCTATGTTTGTATGTTTCTATCTATCTATCTGTCTATCTATCTATCTATCTTTGATTCTTTCTTTCATTTTTATGCATTTATTCCCATTCTTCATATCTATCTATCTATCTATCTATCTATCTATCTATCTATCTATCTATCTATCTATCTATCTATCTCGGTCTATTTATATCTGCATTTCTATCAATCCCAGCATGTATCCCCAGTTATCTATTTATATATGCAATTGTACCTGCAATTCTTCTTCTCTAAATATGCATTTGATATATATATATATATATATATATATATATATATATATATATATATATACACACATATATATATATATATATGTGTGTGTGTGTGTGTGTTTGCTTGTGTGTGTGTGTGCGCGCACAAGCGTGTGTGTGTACCATATAGACTTCGTTCTTTCAGATCTTTCTCTTCTCTTACCAGATAAGTTTTTCTCTGTTTCTACTATGAATCTTTTAAAACAGCTGTATTCATATAGCAGTGTGTTCCCTCTAAACGAAAAAAACCGCCAAAACACCAAGGGACTGTTTGGTTATCGCTGTTACGTGATGTCTGTGTAATCATTGGCAAGCAAAATGCCTCTCAGCTGGAAAAATAATTAGTTTTGTTATTCCAAAACCGATTTGTGTTCGAAATAATTTTACAGAATTGCCGGAGACAACGAAAGGTAGCGCGGAAGAACGAGAGAGAGAGACATAGAGTCAGAAAGTGAGTGAGTTAGAGAGAGAGAGAGAGAGAGATAGAGAGAGAGAGAGAGAGAGAGAGAGAGAGATGGAGACACTGAGAGAGAGATGGAATGGTTAGTGGTGATAGGTAAAAGGTGGTGCGGCGGCAGGAAAAGCATAAGAGAAAGATATGTAAGTAAATTAGCTTTCGTAGCACCTGGAACCTCCACACAACGTGACACAACCGATCGCTGACGGTGATTTCAACAGAATTACCGCATGTGCAAATACATCAACATATTGAATTAGAGCGTTTGATCAGAGCGGACGCCATGTTGGTGTTATCGGCCTAACAGATCTTAACCTTTGGGCACAGAAGCTTTTTCCTGAGTAAAATGAAACAAAAAAGGCAAACACAAAACCGATGCATATGCATATATTTATGTTTTACATACATGGGTCTCTGTGTGTGTTTTTATCTGCGAAAGTCAGTCGTAGAATTTAAGTAAAGGTTAGAAGTTGGAATATAGTCGGAAGGCTAATTGAAATAGATTAGAAAAATTGATGCTGATTAAAAAGATGGAGAAATGATAATCTGAAAAAAAAAAAGAAAAATTATGTAAATATATACAGAGGATAAAGTTTGTAAGACTATTAAGACCGCAGCAATTCTTGGGTCTGAGAAAACACTGAGGAATATGAAAGTTTATAGGTGTGTTAATGTGAAAATTTATATTAAAGATTGGACGCCAAGACCAGCAAAATGCTTACCAAAATAAGGATGCACCCCACAAAATCAGATGTTGATAAGCTTTACGTACCAAGAGGTTTAGGAGGCAGACGTCTATTCCGAATTCGATTGTTGCAGTTTTTAAAGTTACTTTAACTAGAAAAACTGCAACAATCGAATTCGAAGCATACCTCACAAAAATCAAAGACCCTCTCCTACGGCAAAACACCAAATCCATTCCATCAACACAGAAACTGCACTCTTCAAGAAACAGCTTAAACCTTTGAGCCCTGACCCCTACTTTACAAGTAGAGAGAATATTGACGTAATGCCCAGCCACCCGTTGAACAGTGGTAGAGAAAATCACTTAACGCGCAGTCACCCCTTGAACGGCGGGTAAACACTTGTAACTATTTTTTATAGCTACTGAGAAACATTACATACCAATCATTTGCGAATTTTGACTCAGGAGCTCAGGTAGAACGCAGGGCTGAAAGGATTAATATACCTGAAACCCTACCAGCAAAAACCGAAGCAAATATCATCCATGCCAAACGAGAAAGCAAAACAAATTGGCCAAATTAAATTACAAAAAACTGGATGGACAAGGTGCTGCATAGCAAAAATCAAAAAGAACGAAAGAAGTAGATGCGGACTAACAGAAAACATATCACTGACTGAGGAGCATCGGTTTGAAAGCTGAAATTGTAGGCCTAATTATTGCAGTTCAGGACCAAATCATCGCAATCAGATCCTATCACTGTCTAAGGACAGAATCAATAATAGAACTAAACCGAAATGTAGGATCTGCAGGAATATAGGATGAAACTGTAGACCATATTATCTCTGTATGTCGGGAACTAGCAAAAACTTAATACAACTACAGACACAACAATGTAGAGACATATGTGCACTGGAAGATATGCAAGAAGCACAAAATCGAAACAACTGAGAGATGGTATGCGCACCAAACAGACACAGTTTCCCAAAATAACGATGTAACTATCCTCTGGGACATGCCAATTCAAAATGACATGAAAATAAAAGCCAACAGATTTGATATTATCATAAAAGACAAGAAATTCAAGAAGTGTATGTTTATTGACATTGCAATAACTTCTGAGAGAAACACCTCTATAAACATTATCGAGAAATTGTCCAAATACAACGACATGGAGATCGAGATTAACAGGATGTGGGGAATAAAGACTGAGATTGTACCAATAGTAATTGGAGCTCTGGGCCTCGTGAGAAAAGGAATGGATAATTTTACTGTGTTCCAGGTAACATTAACATTGAAGTTGACCAGAAGGTCGCCCTACTAGGAACATCCTATATACTAAAAAAAGTGCTATCAATTAAATAACAATTCTCCTATAGGACCTAAGGACAATAGCTTGGAGCCGGCTCTACAGTTTACAATGCCGGAAACATAACATAAGATGCCTTCGAATATCACGCTCACTAATAGAACTTGCTTGATAATACTCGATCGAAAAGTAACCACCGAATAGTCATCCGAATAGTAATCCGTACAGTGATCACTTAGACACCACGCTAATTCCCATATATACATTTCCTTTACCATCACGTGACCTACTTATTCAAAATAGTTTTGTGTTTGCTCTCTGCTGATCTTTGTTCAAACTCCAGTAATGGCAGTAACACTTTGTTCCGATATAACATATACACAAATAATAATAATAAAATGCTTGACATAAAACGTACTGCTAGATGCCACAAACCAAGCCTTAGATACTAATTTACTAAGTGTATTCTGACAATCCAGGCATTGTGGCAAAAAAGATGGAAAATGTCACTTACATCATTAATATGGAATGCTTGTGCATATAGAATACAAGCGCGTCCATGATAGTGTGGACTCTCATTTGCATTGGTGCTTACGTAGCGCCTAAATGCTACCCCCACAAACCACAAACTGATCGAAAACAACCTAGATATTCTAGGATTTCAATATGCACATCCATAGGACCACCAAACCAGACCTGAACGATTTTGACAAAGAACCATTACATTGCCCTATCTTTGATGTGGCTGGCTGGTTTTATTCGTTTTGACGCGTTCATTACCAGTACGGGCCGTTTTTTCATTACAAGACAAGCAACGTTTGTACAAAAGACATATTTTTTGTAGATTTATATATTTTTATACATTAACAGATATTCTAATGAAATATTGCTTAAAATTGTCAAACAATGTGTTCCTTATTTTCTTTTTCTCATCTCAAATCGTGCTCTTGAAAAACTGTTGAAAAATATTGGAAGAGTTATGTCAATCATTTTTGTTCAATTTTGTTATTATTATTACTATTCCTAGTGAGCATAATATCAAGGTGAAAGAACTTGATAAGCTTGAATTTGCTTAAATATGAGACGTTGAGGTTACTATTGTCCTAGTTATTATTGGGGCGTTGAGGTTTATATCAACATAAAAACCTTACATTGAGAAAATGAGAATAAAGTGTAATATCTCATTGCTTCAGAAGTCCGCTTTACTTGGAACTGTAAATATTCTACGAAATTTGCTATCTGTCTAAGGAAGTACAACTTAATAAAGAGCACACGTGATGCAAGATCTCCAATTGAAAAAGAAAACTGTAAGACAATAATAATAATAATAATAATAATAATAATAATAATAATATAATAATAATAATAATAATAATAATAATAATAATAATAAATACTCTTATGCTATAACAGACAGGACTTTCGCAAATTCTTAAGTGTTTGGTAGTATTACATTTTTTCTTGGTGCAGTTCACTGGAATGCTTAGAAGCATAAAGGCAATTTCGTTGTAAGATCGAATCAGTTTATTTTTCTTCCGTCTCGTTCATACCTTATGATATTCATTTAATTTAAAAACAAACATAACGGATTCATTCATCGTTAGGTTAAAAGTGTTTGTATATTTTCTTTAGTAACACTTATAATTATGTGAAGAAATAACATTGAACATTAGTTAGATAATCTAAAATACTGATACGTTTTATTCCCGGATTAAACATTAAATATTACATATAGAATCACTGTCAGTTTGTTTCCGGCTCGTCAGATACCCGCTTAGGTTCATTCGAGTTTGTGCAACATTCATAAATCAAACCTTTGGTTTCTACTACAAATATGCTGAGCGGAACTTAGTTACAGCTTCTGGTAGACAGGCTGCATAATTCGGCATGATCAGTAGCTGAACCAGGCCAATGCGTTCGAAACGTCAATTGCATTGACATTCTGCCCTCAGAACTGGTGATGATTCCTAAACAGATTCGTCTTGTCAATTTCATTCACAATTTTGAACAAACATATGGGGTCACATTTAGATACCTGAGAAGCCCCTAAATCGGAGACCATCTGATCTGATTGGGGTTACCGATCATAAGGAATTTCTAACTGTGTATTTAACAACTAACGCCGAAAAAATGTTTACAGTAGGAGAATAAATCTAAAAAGTATTCCTTTTATGAAGGGATCAGATGAAACACATGGAAGAAAAATACTTTAAAACTTAAAAACGTTGATTTTGCTCCACTCCCTTTTAACATCAGATCTGCCATTCACGTACATTTTTGTGGAGATTTTTTGACAAGGATCTCCTCTCTGAAATATAAAAGCTTATTTTGTCATTATTCAAGTTTGCTAACTAAAACTTGAGAAAAATATTAAAGAATAGTAAATAAAGCAAACCGAAAAAACATGATGTAAAAGCGTTATTTTTTTGTTTGTTTTGCTCGTTACTTTTTTTTATTTTGACTTTCAATTAGGCGAAACTTCTTATCTTAGGACCACTATAGCAATTGTTCTTGATTATTTTCTTGATTCTTTTCTGTCATAGATTCTTGTCTTATTATGAAAAGAATGAACAACACCAGACTCTCGGAACGACAGGTATTTTTGAAAATACGAAGCAGCTGCTGCTTACCATGTGGAGAATTAATTTCTTAAATATGATAAGTTTAAACTTTTCTTTTCAGGTTTGTTTCCAGCTCATATTTTATAGCGCGCGCACGCACGCACGAACGCAGAGGGTGTAACGGCATATATATATATATATATATATATATATATATATATATATATATATATATATATATATGTGTGTGTGTGTGTGTGTGTGTGTGTGTGTGTGTGTGTGTGTGTGTGTGTGTGTGTGCTGATACTCTCTGAAGTGTGTACAGTTGTGTCCGTTTACGAAACATTTGAGCCGGGATGTTGAAGGTAACATCAATCAGCTAAGTGATAAACTTTTACGTAATCACGTAGCAGCTTTCTTGTTTCATGATTAAAGACATCAACAAAGGTAGTGTGGTTTATTTATTCATTTTTAATTTTCCTGAAAACTTTCGATATTTTCCAATACCATCACTAGGCTTTTGATTGATAAGACTAATGATTTATAACTAAACAAATTGAAAACAAGTAAATTATAACCTTGTATTATTTTTTTCAATTATTAGCTAATTTACCTTTCTTATATTAAAATATGTAGTTATATGTAGTTATGTATGGAAGAGTATGCGAGCGAATAAGTGAGAACCAATCAACCAGTTATTTATGTTCAACAAACCTGTTGTTATTGTTATCAACAGTGATCTGTACTTTATTGAAGGAGTTGATTCCCAACGTTGTACTTGGATGCAAAGAGACAAAACTTACCAAGACCACAGACAGAAATTATGTTATCTGTGGTACACAACGTACATATTTGGGTTCACGCTAGACTTGACCGTCAGTCCCCAATATCGTGAGATTTGAGGAAATCCGAATAAATTCCACCGAGACAACACACCGGTTCAAATTAGGAAGGAAAAGATAAACAAAATCTGTAAGGTCGGTGTTAATCGATAATCATTAACCAGGCCAGCGACCGAGAGTAAGAAACAGAATGGTATTTTCCTTATGAAATTAAGTTTGCCATTCAGAAAGACCAAACAGACCAGAGTTTCTCATGACTGATTTAGATTCATTCATTTTCTTAATGAGTGCGATGTTCTCGTTTCATTATTTAATTTTAGAAATTAATTTCTTTTTTAAACTTCTATTAGTTCTTCAGATATCATTTTTCTGTTATGAAAATACATTTCTCATTCTTCCCTTTCTTTCTTTCTTTCTTTTACTTCATCCTAAGAAATTCACTTTTGCTAAATTTATTATAT
>OZ038493.1:104682610-104692610 GCA_964036315.1 Acanthosepion esculentum | reverse complement strand
TTTCTCAGGCCGGAATATTTCGGTCAAGTGGGAAAAATGAGGAAGATCTACGGAGGAAACGTGATAATTAGGAATAGAGAAATGCAGATAATAATTTTACGGTGACATTTAAAATGACATCAGTTTTGCTCGGGCGTCCACGGAGTCGGGTGAAATACCTATTCCTTGGATGGTGACAGCGTGAGGAGCTGATATGAGGATGTAGGAGGAAAATGAATACGCCCAGTGAAAGTCTGTCTATATTTCTGAGATGAGGTATTATGTACAGTATTTACATTAGTCGGACTATTGTCCTCAACTTTGTCGCCATATTTGTCACAACGTTTCGGCCGTTATACGCTCCGGCCTTCTTCAGGTGGTTGGAATTTCAAACTGAACCCTTTATTTCGATCACTGGGGTAGACTGTTCTAGTTCCACGTGCCATGTTTGATGGACGCAAAGAGTGTGAGTTCAATACCCGGTTAAGGCAGTGGAGAACTTTCAGAGGGAAAATTAGCAGGAGATAACTGATAACTGACATCCATCAAATCTAGTATATTGAAATAAGAAAATATGCTTATGTTTATTTTGTGATGGAATCTGAGCTGTGGACGGAAATCCTTAAAGTCTATAAACAATTGATCCCAGTTGCTTTCATTCATCTTTGTTTTGGGGTTGAAAATATCTGCTTGGATCTTACCGGAGACGTTATTCGAACTAGAATCTGTTTCATCCCAGATGATTTCATAATAGTATTTTTACTCAGTGTCTTCTACAGAAGCTAGTTGCAGATTTCATCTGAGTGATGTCTCCCGACGTTGGAGTAGACATCTGCGATTCACCAAATTCGGAGAAAACCCCACAGCCATGCAGACAATCAGAGTGAAATATATACCAATGTAGGCAGGATTCTTTTTCGAATACCTCGTCGTTAATATGTTGTGGACAACGAGGGAGAATTTTGTTTCAATTTCCTTCCCGTGTGAGTTCGAATTCCTCGTCGCCAATTTGTTGTGGACAACGAGGGAGAATTTTGCTTCGATTTCCTTCCCGTGTGAGTTCGAATTCCTCGTCGCCAATTTGTTGTAGATCCCGAGATGAATCCGATATCGATGAATAACAAACGCCAGGAATGGATAAGGAAAATAAATGTATTAACGTAATAATACAAACTGTGAATACTGGTTAGTAGATCCAGGAATGCGGGTTAGTAGCAATAATATATATATATATAGTCTTGGTATTGAAGTATCGCGGTATGACTCCTTACTGAGTCTACGTGCTCGCTAACTGACTCTAACTGACCGGGTTTAAAGTGGAGTATTCCCGAGCCGGTAGTCTCGGCCCAAAAATGCCCGTAGATCCCGTATAAACGAGATCGGGTCGGTCAACCTCCCTGAACGAGACTCTACCCTTCGGCGGAGCCTCGTCAGAGGCAGAGACTTCGACCGTCCAACCGAGAAGATGTCGCCGTCTACTCTGTTGCAGACAGTATTTACTGTTCCCCCCCCACGAGGGATAGATGTGGCACAAGGCGGGGTTTAAAGTGGGGTATTCCCGAGCCCGTAGGCTCGGCCAAAAAATGCCCGTAGATCCCGTATAAACTGGATCGGGTTGGTCAACCTCCCCGAACGAGGCTCTACCCTTCGGCGGTGCCTCGTCCGGGTTCCTGTCTGCACAGAGACAGAGACTTCGACCGTCCAACCGAGAAGACGTCGCCGTCTACTCTGTTGCAGACAGTATTTACTGCCCCCCCTCACGAGGGATAGATGTGGCATAAGGCCGGGTTTAAAGTGGGGTATTCCCGAGCCCGTAGGCTCGGCCAAAAAATGCCCGTAGATCCCGTATAAACGGGATCGGGTTGGTCAACCTCCCCGAACGAGACTCTGTCCTTCGGCGGAGCCTCGTCCGGGTTACTCTCTGCCTAGAGGGAGAGAGTTCGACCGTCGAACAGAGAAGACGTCGCCGTCTGCTCTGTTGCAGACTGTGCGGGTATTCACTGGTAGTAGTATATGTATACCTCGGATGAGCCCATTTGTGTAAAGAGGGGAGACCCTTTTAACAATAACAACAGCCTTCTCAAGTCCAATAACCCCGTTCCCTTTCTCTAACACTGTTGGCAGTTTCTACCCTATCCTTTTGTTTAAGGTAATGTGGAATGACAACCTGTATGGGTTATTTCATTATTTTCCCCTTCTATGTACTAACTATTTTACTCGTAGCTGTTGTTGGAAATCTTTAAGCCTTGTGTACTTTGGTAATGCAATAACTTTATGTGGGATTATTCAGCGCTAGTCTATAAGATCTGATGAAAAGTTGTTTTATTTAGGTCATAGAGGATTCATTCGTTTGCAGTCATTTTATTCATAGATCTGAGAAAACGATTGTATATTTTATACCTTTCTGAACGAGTTGGATGCCACATATGACATGCATAAGATAGTCTATGTTTGACTAGGCTACATAACAGCATGATTTGAGTTCTTAGGTTAATGTTTTGGTTTGAAGCAACTTGCTGTTTTGGAAAAACCTACCCGAAGTGCAGCCAATTCTAATCTCAATTTTCTTATCTCCTTAAATTAATAAAAGATGTCACAGTTTCAAGGTACCACATATTTTGTCATATTCTTTCCTAGGTATATTTTCATTTGATGGCGATGCCATATTTATGAAAAGACAATATTTCCCAGTTTTCCTGGCACAAGAATTCGTGTCTACCCCGGATGTTAGTGGTGTGCGTTACGTTGCTTGAACAAAGCGTCACCAGAGCGAAACAGTCAGTGTCTGCAACAAGAGTTGTTTCATTCGAATACGAACAGAGCAATATTACACAATATTACAATGTTACCCCCACCATGCACAAACTTAGTTAACATTTTGTATTCATAATCTCGGACAGACTCTTAGAATCACAAACTCGATCGCTTACCCTCAAAAGCTGGAAACATGACTAACCAGAGCAGACGACAGATCTTCGGCCTTCCATGATTCAATGGAAGTTTTCTCGTTTTCAGGTAAGGCTTGGTAACAGGTGCCATTATATCAATAATTGTATTCTTGTTGGTGGGCGACTACGCTACTCCAATAGAGGGTAGGCTAGAGAAGAAAAGTAGAGAACTATATGATATCGATAATCCGAATAACTCTAGGGGTGAGAATGGCTCATTCTTTCCAGTAAAGATATATACTTGCAGAATACGGCATAAGAATGAAATATCAAGGTAAAAAGCAGATAAAAGATTGAAATCAATAGTCTGAACAGCACTTGGAGTTAGAATGACTCGCTTTTCTATAGCAATAATGCCCTACCAAATGATGGTATATTAAAGACACCGAAATATCAGAGTAAAAGAATCTAAAAGAATGAGATCAATAGTCCGAACTACACTTGAGTTAGAATGACTCACTATAAAATCACAAAATTTTATTTCTTTTTATTCATTTGTTTTCTTTAGAGAAGAGATTATTATGTGCGTACTTTTCTTTTTGTATTTGTTGCTGGTGATATTTTACATTACTTGATTTTTTTTAAAGATTCATTTTTAGAAAAAAAAAGGGTACTGATGTTCAATGTGTTCGGAAAATACCAATATTCGAAGCATAGTTATTCTTTTATTTAATATAAATTTATCTACAGCATTTCTTTCGTGTTTCATCTCATGAAGAAAACAAAGGAAAACCCGACCGTTTTTTCAAGTGCTCAGAGGAAAGCTGCAGGCAAATCATGATTCATTAATGAGTCTTAAAAAGAAATGTTAGTTGACCAGAAATTATGATGATGATATTTTTGTTTTTTAAGCAATATTTGCTTGTTTATTTATTACTGATTTATGAATTGTTTGTTATCTGGTTGTTTAGATATTTGTAATTAGGAATATGTTTTGTAAAGCGTTGCACTTTTTTCTCATGAAGGTGCAAGCCAAAGGCGATTTGTTAACAAGTGCAATTTTTTTTGTGTTATTTATTATTTTTAGATCGATTTTGATTTTCTTTGTATCTTTTATTATTTGGTATTTGAAATACGTATTGCTAAGAACTCGGGAGGTTTCATTAATAGCGAATCACTTTTAACAAAGAAAGCATTGATTTTTGTTTTTCGTTTTTCGTCGAGTTTTGTACCAAGTTTATTTTATTTCTCTTTCCTGGCAAGTCACGCGCGGTTTTAGATATATTGTTGAAAGAATGCAGCGCACTTATTTAAAGCCAGAAATTCTCTTTGTTACTGTGACCCAGCAAAGTGTCCTTGTGCCTCGATAATTGCTTTATAACATTTATGTGGTTTACTCGGTTGCAGGGTTATGTTCGTCTCTTCTCCATGTAAATTCATATACGTGGTATTAGGTAAGAGCTTATCGGTAGAAAAGAAACTCCGTAATTTGAATCTTTGTCTCCACTTGTTCCCGTCTTCTATCATGATATGTTAGTGACGAGACCTTTTTCAAGATACCGAAAAAGAGAATTGCATTCATTCAATGTGAGTGAAAACAGTATTTTTATTTGGAATTAAACTTGCTTTGCTGAATTCATTTTACGCGCTGGTAACTGTTACATCTACTTAGGAGGATATAAAATCGAGAAAATATCCTATAATTCTGCGTCGCTCCAATATTCTGATATTGTACCACACTCAATCAAAGTTGGCTGTTTCGATGATCGTATCTGTTGGCCATTAATTCCATAGATGTTTTTCTCTTCGAGATCTGGAAAGCATTATCGATCCTGATCTTTAATGGCAACAGAAGGTAATAATATTTTGCTTTGTGTGTTATTAGAAAGTTTTCATTCTTTAAAATACCTGGCATCAAGGCCAAAATTGTAAATGTTATGATGCTTAGAGGTCGATAGCTTCATTCTTCGTTGATCCTTTTTTATGTATATCCAGTTATGCCACCCCCCACAACCACCAAAATATCCAACGTTCGGGGAGTGTTGACAATAATGTTGAGGATTTCGACAGCGCGGGGATGAAGTTTTGTCTCATCGTCACTGGTAACATTCCCTATTTTCCTATTAGTAGAGACGAAACGGCAATCTTCCTCATCGCATGTCAATAGAACGTGATTTACCGGAATGATAATTCACAACTCGTTGAAATAAAAACTATCCTAATTAGTTTTTATCTTTGAAAATTCTGTGATCTTGCATAAATGCTATTCTCAATTTCGGCATGTGTGGCGGCATTGAAAGTATTGTAATAAAAACAGAACCAGTGAATAAACTTATAGCAAAGCTTTATTGCACTTACCTCTGACTACTCGTCTATTGACAGGTATTACAGGTTGCTTTTTATACCTGCTAGATTTTAAGTTGGGGTAACTGATGATTTATCAATACATTCTCCCTTACTTATTTTAATAATAATGGAGAAAATCTCTTTGGTATCCTCGCTCTTTACAGATACTCTGTGAACGCTTGGCTAGTTCTTGTATTGGACTATTCGGGCTGGAAGATCTCTCATTTTGAGCTCGCCTGTTAGTCTGGCAATGGAAGTATCTCATCTTTCTTGATGGATGAGGCCGCTCTGAATCTGAATGTGGATCTTCCGGGTCTGTTTCTAGATGTATCCGCTTCTGGGGCATTGATCGCTCATCGGGATCGTCTGTAGTTGTCAGGGTCTCGGATGTGAATCCCTCTGAAATGTCTGAGGGAGGCGCAACGCAAGCTGTGTCACCATCTTGGGGTAATGTGTCGGGAGTGATTCCGACACAGTGATCTCCCGTTTGTTTTTATTTGTGTCGAAGAGATCAGATCTCCTCACTAGGGTTGTTTTAGGATCTGGTACATCTCCAGAAGGAGCCAGATCTCTAAGAGAGACGGTAGTTTGCCTTCCATTTCGGTGTCGCACGGTTGTGTATTGTGGGTTTAATCCTATTAGATCCACCTCGTCTACCATTTGGGTCATGTTTGGAATGTAGTGTCTCAGTAGAACCATACCTGGTTGAGAGAGCAAAGTGGGAGCGAAGTCCCTGCCGAGCTCCGTCGTTGGAAGGGTAGAAATATTTCGTGTGGGAGTGGCATTGGTGGCCGTATATAATAGCGATCAGATGGCATACCGGGCTACTAGAAGGAGAATTTCCCAATGATTCATTGAACATTAGTGTTTTGAAGCAGGCAATTGAATTGTTTTCCAAATTAAGGCTTTATATCTCTTGCATTGACCGTTACCCTGGGGGTGGTACGATGTTTTCCAACTTACTGCTACTCTGCATTTTTGAGAGAATCGCCGAAGCTGCTCAGACATGAAGGAGGCTCCTCTGTCTGCATGTATGCCCGCCGGTGCTCCGAAGACGGCAGATAGGGGACAAAGGCATTGTATAATTGTTGTTGCAGTCATATCTAGACGGGGAAAATCAAAAGGAAACCGGGAATATTCGTCTACAATAGTTAGCGTGTATCGGTTTCGTCTTTTGTATGGTAACGGACCTTTAAGTCCAGATTGCGTCTTTCAAATGGCCGCGTTGCTTTTATTAGGATCCCAGGCGTAGGTTTGTAAAATTTAGGTTTTATCTCAATTTTAGGTTGTTCTGGGGTGTTTAAAGGTGGGTAATCCTGGGCAGGGGAGTAGGTCGAATCATCATAGAGATGAGGGATAGTAGGAACAGGTTGTCTTAGAGCGGCATCCACATTATCAGATTGAAAATACGAGCTGGACTGCTGTATTGCAAGCTCGCAAGTATAAGCTTGTTCATAAGAAGCTTTCAAGGTAAGAGTCTTATTTTCAAGAAGGCGTTGCCTTACCTGAACATTGCGTAGGCCATTTACGAAGGCGTCTAGAATATGTTCCTCTTGTGCCCCCAAAGCGTCCATGGGACGAAAATGTCAGTCCCTGCTTAATGTCCGAAGGGTCTTTAGGAAATGATCCAATGTTTCGCCCTATTCCTGTCGCCGGGTAGCAAGTATATGTCGGGCTTTACGTAGATTGTGTGTAATCTTTCTATCGCTTCTTACAGTCTACAATGATATCGTTGATTGAATGAGACACATAATCAGAAGAGCACGCTTGTTAAAAAGCCGATTCGGGTTCTCAAGTAGAGTTTCAACGAAGTTTGTAAAAGTTTCCAGCCAGTGTGCCCAGCATTTATCTGCTACTTTGCTTTCTAAGTCATAGGCAAATCGTTTTGGTCGCATATAAAGTTCCATTGTAAGTGCAATAAATTGTAGTAAAAACAGAACCAATGTAAAAACTTATACCAAAGATTTATTGCACTTTACACTGACTACTCGTCTACTGAAATATATTACAGTGTGCTTTTTATACCTCCTAGATCTTAAGGGGAGGTAACTGATGATTTATCAGTACAAGTATTAAAATATGCATACATGTTAGGATAAGATAGATTTCCTAGATTAAGAATTCATTTAAGTCCTTTACATATTACCAGTTTTTCGAACGGACATACCACAGAATCATGCCTATAACCATTGGTGGACGATTTAATTAATTATTATCTGACAGGTTTGCTGTTTAAAAGCCCAATTAGCCAATCTTATATTCCACTAGACTTTTCTTGCTCCATTACTCCTGGGATAGCTCCTCTCTCTCTCTGGGACAAGGCATTTCATCACTGCGTATTCAACACCGGCCAACTCATCTCCGTGACAACTTACCATCAACCTACTCAGCGCGAGAACAACTCAAGACTAGCATCGTATTCATAGCTTCAGGCGGTTGTTGGCTGTGATAATTTGCACATCTCTTAGATCGGCTTTAAGTCGTAGAGATTTTGAAAGTTTGGCTGTTTGTCAGTGATTTATTAGTTACAAAATCTTATTTGGTTGACTGGTGTTTATTTTACAAGATTGGACAAATAACCATTCTGAAGATAAGTGAAGACTGCACACATTGGGAATGGGTCACCCCATAATATGGAGATTCCTTGCCGGTCTGCAAAAGGTTCAAATAAACCGAGTTGAATTTTTCGAGCAATTAATTGCAGGTCTATTAGCGACCCCTAAATCAAAGACATTTATGTAGATGAAAGAATTTTGTAGGTTGTTTCTTCTGATCTTCAACTGAATATTTGAGGGGAATTGAATTCAATTTTGATCAAGTTTTAAATTTAAAAGAAAGTTATGTATTAAAAAATGATCCTTAATGAATTACTTTTACTTGATTTTAAAAAATTGCCGAAAAATATAGTTTGCATGCCGTTGTGTTGTCCTCGTGCTAAGTGGGTTGGTGTTGAGCTGTCCTAAGTTGAGCTGTCATGAAGATAAATTGGCCGGTGTTGAGTCGGTGACGTTGAGTTGGCGAGGATAAGTCGTCCTGCACCATCCCCTATCTGTCCAACATGGGGATTTATCACACAATTAATGTGTCACCAAATTCAGGAACCAAAGTTTTAATTCATTAGGTTATTGTCCCATGTGACAATTCTCCGTGGAGAATCTGCCTGCTTATGAGTGCTGCTGTCTGCTGTTGCGTGGTGCTTGTGTTTACCGATGGGTGCTGATGAGTGCTACCCAATATTTAATCCCTCAACTTTGAACAATTTATTGTACTTGCTACTCGGCTCTATGCAGCAAAAATAATGGCTGAAAAATCACAACTACAATTTTTTCTTATAGAATCATCTTGATAGATTGGTCCTTACCACCCATAAACTGGCGATAAATATTCTCTCTACTGCAAACGAAAATGTTTCTACAAAAATAATAACAATGTCTGTAAATCTTTGTAAGACACTTATTGATAATAAACGAATGAATATTAACGAAGAAAATTTAATTAAACTTATAAATATATATATATATATACCTAATCATTTCTTTGGTTGCGTCATCTTTCGTTATTTCTCGCTCTCTTTTTAAAATCGACTTTCTCTGCTTTAAAACCTGCTACCTTTCACAACCTCATTCTTCTGCCATTGGTTTATACTGGATAACTCGACGTGGTTTATGGTTATTAAGGTTGTCTTGCTAGTACAATTCAGACTATGTAGTGATTTACAGGCTTACTGGGTGCCCCATATATTTGACCTTGTACTATATCTAAGACACGCTAACAAATTCACCATTACTTCATACAGTTACCGATTTTGTCCAAAGTCACTAACATTTCTGTCTATTTTTTATACTTAATTGCCAATTCTTATCCTTTCGGGCTTCCCCACATAGTGGGTTGTGTAATGGGTGATAGCCGAGTTCAAATTCCAGTAGAGATTACTACGTTCACTTAAGCATTTCTACACTTAAGGAAGATAATGTATCAATTCTTTCCCAACACAGATATGGGTTAAATAGTAATATTTGAATTTGTGAAGATAATTGTCATTTCCAAAAAGATCATTAATGTAATATTTGCTTGCACAAAATAAGAGTTAATCTTAGAATCAAAGATAAATTCTGGCTTTAAATAACCCACAAGGCCGTGAAATACAATTCAATCAGTCTTCCACTCGTTATCTCTTCCATATTTCTGTCTTTTATTGTCTTTCAATTCACTAAGTTTGAGATTAATTATTCTTGAACTGCGATCTATAGCTGAAACGATTTCAACATCTAAATATTTCCCATCAATTCTTATATGATTTTCTTAGTCTCTCTCAGCAAATATATCGCGACGCATTTGCTTCACCTAGCGTCCTTATTTCAATCCGTCCAAATTCCTAGTCTTCGCTCCGAGATATTGTTTCATTCGCTTCACACGACAAAAACATATAGCTATCTCAACAACGGAGAAGATCCTTACGTGAGCAGACATTAGCAGGAACACATCAAAAAAGGAATAGTTAACACTTTGATGAAAAAACACATGATAAATATATGACGGTCTCCCAACAGTGGATTAGCTTTCTGAGCTCAGTGTGTGACATGCCCGATAGCGCATGCTCTGGAAACAATCTCCGGGTCAGCAGTAATATTCTCTTAGAAACTGATTCAGCGTTTGACAACGTCACCTGGATGCTGAATATTGGCACAGACGTCACCCAGGGGATGGGTGAGTAACACTGAGTGCATTAAACATGTATGCCTGTCAATTAATGACCAATCTCTCCCCCTCTACCCCTATATATCTCG
>OZ038493.1:104672610-104680110 GCA_964036315.1 Acanthosepion esculentum | reverse complement strand
CATGAGCAAAGATATTGGGTTCAATATATGGCTCTTCGGGGGCATCAGAAAACATTACCTTGGTTTCTGTGAAGCTTGTCGTTAGACCAAATGCAGCGCACGGGGATGAGAAACGGTCCATAATATGCTGCATGCCAGCTTCTATATAAGCCAAGAAGTCAGCGTCGTCTGCGAAGAGTAGCTGTCTAATCTAATCTTGGAAAGTTTTCGACTTGCCATTGAAACATCTCAGGTCTAAAACCTCTCCAGTGGTACTGAATCGCAAATGGATGCCTTCATCACAATCTTGTGCAAGTAGAGCAGCAAAAGAAGACAGAGAAAAGCGTGGGAGCAAGGATATCGCACTGCTTTACGCCATTGTCAATAGGGATTTCCTCTGAGAGTTGTTCATTGAAAGTAACCCAGGTTCTTATATTCCTGTGCGGCTGTTTGGCCAATCCCCAAAACCATGGTGGACATCCTACCTTTCTGAGTATTATCCAGAGAGCATTACGGTGTCGAAAGCTTTCGCCAAATCTATAAATACCTGATAGAGATCTATGTTCGATACATTTCTCTTGAATCTGTCGTGCAGAAAAGATCACGTCAATTGTCCCTCCTCCAACCCCAAAACCACTCTGTGATTCTGGGATGGCTACAGGACAGATATCTTTTTTCAACCTATTATTCTCACGAGAAACTTAGCAACAGCCTCCAACAAGGTGATACCACGATATTTGCCCCATATCGATTTTTCACCTTTCCATTTGTATAAAGAGAGCAGGATGCTATATGCCCAGTCTTCTGGGTCCCCTTCCAACAATCGATAATGAGATTAGTTATCATTTCCGTCACGTTCTGTCTTTCAACCTTCAATAATTCGACCGGAATGCCGTCTAGACCAGGTGCTCTACCATAGTCAATTTGTTTGATTGCCTGTCTGACTTCGTGAAGTTGACGATCCATATGATGTATGTCACACTGTGGCAGGCTCTCTATAATGCTATAATTGACACAGAAAGGATTATCAAATAGATCTGTGAAATGCTCTTCCCATCGTTAAAGTATTTCTTCTGGAACTTTGATGGTATTAGCATTGTCTTTTGACTTCAGAGGGATAATTGAGGATGTCGGTGGACCAAAGACTTGACGTTTAATGGTTAGAATGATTTGGATTTTTTAGTGCTGAAGGCTTGTTGAATATCAAAGACTATGTTTCTCCACCAGTCATTTTTCATCCTGCGGAGGTCACGTTGTAGGATTAACTTAGGATCCTTGTAAGCTTTCTCAGCTGCTGGTTACTTTTTAAAATTCTGATTAAGTAGCTTTTCATATAGAGCGTACTTGGTTTCCAATAACTGGTTGATGTGAATGTTATTGTCATCAAACCAATTCTTGTTTCTTGATTCTGAAACCAAGTACATCGGCCCTTACTGAATATACCTGGTCTCTAAAGTTCTCGCAGGTACCATCAAGTCAAGGCTATCATGTCTTTCCATCACGGTTGTACATATATCTGCTCGCTTTAATTTGGTCACATTAATTCGTTTTAGTGCTTTTACTCAATCCATACGAATACGAATACGCCGCTTGAATTTTACACGCACCAATTTGTCGTCATTTCCAAATTCTGCGCTACACATTACACGCGATACGAACACACATCACTTGAATCTAGTTTACGAATGATGACGTAGTCTGTCATGTGACCATGTTTGGATCTCGGGTGAAACCACGTAGCTTTGTGCTTAATCTTTTGACAGAAAATGTGTTGCAGATGTTTAAATCAATTTCTAAAGTTCGAGCAGTCTCCATCCACTTGTATTCATTTTACCAACGCCGAAAGGTCCAGTAGCGCTCAAGTTTGACAATCTTTGCCACACGGGCATTAAAATCTCCAAGGATAAGTAATTTATCGCTAACAGGCGTGATTGTTATAGTAGAGCGAAGACAGTCGTAGAATGAATCGAGAACTTCCTCGCTGGCCTGTAGGGTTGGTGCATAGATGGACAAGAGTGTTGCATGCCGATCATGCGTCAGTGGCACCCGCATCTTCATAATTCTATCATTCACACTAGAAGGAAATTTGATGCGATCAAGAAGAGATGTTCTGATGGCAAAGCGAACACTACCCTCCCTCCGTTCGGCTCTGGGTTTACCTACCTAGAAAATCGTGAAGCCTGTCGATACATCGGTTAACTGATCCTCTCCTGCCAATCGTGTCTCTGCTAGAACTGCTATGTCTACGTTCAGTCGCTGAAGTTCCTTTATAACGAGAGCGGTTCTACGCTCTGGACGTTCGGACGAGGTTCTGTCTAAGAGTGTTCTGACATTCCAGCAACATATTTTTAACCTGACCCGATCCTCTGCGTACATTTTCTGGTGTCCATTAATATTATTGTTGTTCTTCCTGCTTTTAGTGAATCACCGTTAGACGCAGAAGCCTAACCAGGGTTGATATGACAGACAATTTTTTGGAGCAACTTTTCTCAATTTCCCACGTATTTGGATGAGCAGTGATCTCCCTGAATGAGGCTGCACAGTCGCAAAAGCCTCCACCGAAGTTGGTCCCTGTCAAAATGAAGACACACAGCGATGTTAGGATAACACTCTTGCCGCCAATCTGTAGATTTGTGACTGTGTGCTCCCAACTGGTTAAGTCTGCACACGTTGCTCTTCATCCATCGCCATGGACTTTTGGTTGAGGTATCCGAATAGAATGAGAGGTGTCGCAAAGAGGCATCTGTACATCACTTGATTATAGTGACAAACGCTTGTACAACACGGGTATGACCTGATGACAAGCAAAGACGCGATAACCAGTAATCGTTACAGTCGAACGTTTGTCATCGGAGATTCCTTCTCTTAGATGGGTTTATATAAACATGACTGAAGAGTCCCATCTACCTTGGTTTCGTCATCTGAGTTTCCTTCTCTTAGCCGGGTTGACATAAATATAACAAAAAAGCCCCATCTACTCTTATATGTATGTACACATATACATATATATATTAATAATAATAGGTGGCCACTTGTATTCGGGGATAACCGTCTACTAGGCCGGCTAGGAAACCCCTATTGAAGTTGCTCCCTCAGGCACATTTGGGTTTGCTCAACCCCCACAGATCCGACATGTAGTTTATACTGTAACTATGCTGAGCAGACCTTAGTTAGAGTTTCTGAGAGAGAGCGTGTTATCTAGCGTGATCAACAATTTGAACAAGGCCAGAAAGCTAACGCCCTCGGACACGATGACTTGTGGCTTCGTGCTAGCACAGCTATCGACGGCCCCCAAGTGATCCGTTTACCCAATTTCACTGACAAGTCTTGGGTCAACTCGTGGTATGCTTTTCAGGCACTTTCCAAAGGCGCCGCACGCTGGGATCTTCCCCCTCTAGACCGATAACATCAGGAAGTCTCCTTCCTGAGACTTCAACCGTGGTGAAATTCGAACCCCGGCGCCATGGTCAGAAAGTCATATATATATATATATATATATATATATATATATATATATACATATATATATATGAACAGTGATAGATAGATAGATAGATAGATAGATAGATAGATAGATAGATAGATAGAGAGAGAGAGAGAGAGAGAGAGAGAGAGAGATTAAAAACCGAAGGTTAGATGCAGAATTGAAAGTATAATTTGATTTAGTATATTGCGTAATCTTTGGAGATATTTAAGTATAACATAAAGAGTAAATGTGGATATTTGTTATATATAGACAGTAAAGAAAATTGCTTGCGTGTCCCTTCTCTTGTTCAGTTCTTTTATTCTTATCCTCGACCTTTCTGTTCGTCTTGATAATACAGCCTGCCTCCAGGTCTTCATTGCAAAATGTGAGCTGGTCCGAAAGAGATTTGCAGTAAACTTGACGCGATCGAGAAAAGATAGGCAAGTAATTAATCCGTACTATTTAAGTGGTGAGTGAATCGTCAAAATAGAATTGTCACATATGTTAACACTTCGACCTTACACGGACTGAAATCCTGGAAGTCACCATAACAGACTTAGTAAGTTTCGCCCGAAAGTTGATAACAGCTGTCGTAATTGTAGCCGTTTTTGTTACCGTGACTTTTGTCGGCGGCGTCCTCGACGCTGCTGTAGTGTGGCCGTTGTGTATGGACAATGTTGGGCAAGTTAAAACCTCCCGCCAACGACGGACATCCACTCGTCAAGAAAACTTGCCGATCATCTCCATTAACGTTTCACCAACGTACTGGAGGGAAGAAGAAAGTTCAGCGACCTAAGAATCTCATTACATTCAAGTCGGACTGCAGAAGGCAGGGAGTGTTTCTGGTAGTTGATAACTGACGACTGTCATCTGCTAAAATGATATTGGTTGCAATTGAAAACGGGCGGTAATGACATCATCACCAAGGGGCTACATTTCTGGTTTCTTCGGCTTGCCCACTTATATCGCTGATAATTACGAATTAGTCCTCGGCCGGCCGATAGGTCGACTAGACCATGACACTTTACGATTAACAGCAGGCTAGATCCAAATTCTATATTCGCTGCATAACGTTGAATCTACTTACGATTGCCTTACAGAGACACAACATTGAACTCTATTTAATAAATTTACTTTCTCTGTTTTTAACGGTAAAATCTGTTCACTTTACGATTTCTTTTCCAATACAAAACATTCCAACAGGCTTTTCTGTATCTATTCTCGGATAGCAATTATTATATTTAGCTTTACGTCAAATATTCTCACGGAAACATATAAGCTTGACGAGGAAATGGAACTAATGTCTTTGGTTTAATAACAAAATTAAATTCAAGGGCTTTAGCTTCCATTTCTGAAACATGGTTATCACTGTGTAGCGAAAAAACCATATTTTAAATCAATTAATTTATAATATTAATGCTCTGTAAATTTAAATTTACATTGAGCACTATTGTGTAAAAATAAAAATATCTATAAGAACACCGGATTTTATATCTTACTGTTCTTTCTTTTTTATTTATATATATATATATATATATATATATATATATATATATATATATATATATATATATATATATATATATATATATTGAAACCTGTATCATTGAATAATATTCTGTCTATCCAAGCTTTTATCAATTTTTTTTCAAATTTTCGAATTACTTGTTTTATGTAATTTACCTAAGTTCATACTTATTTTTATTTCCTGAGTATCTGTTTTTGGTTAATAAAATACACATATATATTAAAATGTGATGTATTTTTCTCCTCAGAATTCATCTTGCACATTTAGATATTTACCATTCGTCCGTGCATTGAATATTGCTGCCATATCTGGTCTGATGCTTTTGCTGTATTTCTTAAATTTCTGGACAAGATTCAAAGAAAAGGTTACTAATTCAATCGACAGATGCACAAAAATAAAACGAACTCTTCTATAAAAGGACCCTCGTATATAGGGGTTAACTTGGGCAAAGAACGGCTTGTAAGATTTTACACCTCTAAAACAAAACTGCTTTCATTTAATCAATACACAAGATTTTCTGCCTGCCATCAACATGGCCGTCCTGGATAAACTACATCCATCAGAAAGGATCGGGAGATTTTGAAGAGCGTCGAACCATATCTTAAATGCTGTTTGTTCCCAGGTTCACTCTGATACGGGGTGGTAGCACCTGTTAGAAGCGTCTGTATTCTAAATGATCCTGATCTGACATCTCGACTACAGTCACTTTCTCACCGACGTGATGCGGCTTCTTTCTGCCTTTTCCACAAATATTTTCATGGCAGCTGTTCTGATGAGATTCTTTCACCTGTAGCTCCGACTATATGAATTTACGCGTGCTACTAGATTGGCAACTATGTCTCTCCGTTTTATTTTTGAACTAGCTAGATGCAACCGCCACTTCTACTTTAACAATTTCTTTTCCCGCACTTCCCACCTGTGGAAATCCCTTCCAATTCCTTGCTTCACCGATTACTATAATCTCCAAAAGATTAAATGCAACATAAATCGCCATCATCTGTCTTTATGAAGCGTGTTCTTTTTTCCTTTCCCTAATCATCTCACTAAAGTTTTCTCCTTTTTCTTTTCACTCCTTGTAACTCTCTCAGTTCTAGTTGCATTATCGTCTTGTTTGCGATGAAACGAGTTATGGAATTCGCTTGTCAGATAAATTCATCCGTTTTTCCAATATTTTAATCGTATTATTCAGCAACAATTTTATCAAATCGAGTGAAGGCGACGATATCATCACATCTTCCGGTACTAGTAGATTGGACTGGGTTCGTGAGCTTGTTCAATGAGTACTTATTACACTGAAAATGTAGGTAGGGATGCATAGAGTGTGTGAGATCGAATTTCCCCGTCGTAAAGCAAGAAAACAATTTTTGTACTATCCTTTCTTTTTCGAGTCGCTTGATCACTTTGGAACCTTGAATGAAAGCGAAGAAAAGCAGATGTTGAAAACCTACGAAATGGAGCAGATATGTATATTCCGAGAACCCGGAAGATATGTGTTCAAAAGCACTATTCGGGCTTTGTTTCATCAGGAGGTACTACATGGCTGTTTGCCCTAGGGGACACAGGATTGAATCGTGTCCGAAGGCGCATTTTTTTCTAACAAGATTTCTCGAATATTCAGGCCGGTAGATATATAGAAATATATATTGGTTAATAAATAAATAACAACAGAGTATCTGCTCAAATATGAGTATCCATTTAAAATAACGGTTAAACAAATAAATTATATATATATGTGTGCGTGTGTGTGCGTGAAATTTCTCAGAATATATCTGTAGAAAAGACAAATTGAATAAAATTTTGATTTATTATATATATATATATATATATATATATATATATATATATATATATATATATAAAGGTATGTCTCATTAAATAAATTAAACACGTTTTGTCTACTTATTTTTTGAAAGGATTCTCGCGTAATTGCTAAACTTTAATACGGATGCTAAGGGACTTGTCCGTAATTACAAGATCCTAGTAAAAAGATAAGTAGATAAAACTTGACTAAATTATTTAATGAAATATGTCAATGAAATCACGCTGTCAAAATATACGCAGTACAAATACACACACACATATATATATATATATATATATATATATATATATATATATATATATATATATATATGTCAAATATGGATAAGTATTCATATTTGATCTTTATCCTATCATACATATATGTATACATGCATTGATCTTTATCCTGTCATTCATACATACACACACACACACACACACATATACATATATATATATATATATATATATATATAAATATAAAAGTGGACATGGAAGTCAGCACTTAGAGGCGACAGTCTGTTTCATGCTAGTGCAATCGTCAGGCGACTAGTGCTGTTATTTTTCTAGGCTGTTTATATACGGGTCAGTGGTGCATTATGGGTAGTATATTTTGGCGGGTACTTTTACCGGAATTCGCTTATTTGTTTATTTATTTATGTCAAATTATTTTGATTGTTTTTTTGTTTGTTTTTTTATTTTTATTTTTATTTTTTATCTTATA
>OZ038493.1:104660110-104667610 GCA_964036315.1 Acanthosepion esculentum | reverse complement strand
CTTAAGTGGATCCATCGCTAATGATTCTAAAAAATTGCCCGGTTCTCTGTACCACTCCAGTAAGTACCTGACACCTCGCGGTACCCTCTAACTTTACAGGTGCCAGATCAGGTCTAACATTTTGAATATTGCTGCCATATATGGGCGGAAGCTGTCGGGCCTTTATGTTCCAGTCTTCAGACTCCAAAAGCGCCTTCGCACCCCTGTGGGTGACATTATTCTCCACCCTACAACTCTTTTTTCACAGACGAAACAAGCCTCTCGATCACCAACATGTTCAAGTTTGGGGTTAACTGTTATCGTCCCCACATATCAGCATAAACAGTGCTTCTTATTCTGTAACACTCTACCTCGAGTGGCTACCAGGCTTTGTTCATGGTGAACATCGATGTAACAAAAAAAACAACTTGAAATGAACTTCACAACAGTGAAAGTGATAATTATCTTGCGCCACTCCCAACACCATATGTTGACGCCAGGTAAATTAGTGTGACAATCAAATGGTTGCCCCTAATCTTCGGATTATAAAAGGTATTGCTCTATCGGTTGCCGGATTATCGAGTGCATCTGTATTTTCTTCTAATTTTCTACGATAAATATTTTATTGCATTTAAACCACCTTTAAAAAGGTTGTTTTGATTTTAAATTCTCCAGAATGTATTCTTTCTACACTGCATTGCGACCCTTTTCAGAAAAGCATCGATGAATAATAAATGATCAACGTTTTAAATTATTAATATTATATTTGCTATTTCTGTCAAAATTGGTATCGAGAAAATTATTGTGATTTCAGTATTTGTTGTGTCAATTTTTATATGACCAACGAATCATAAAATCAAGAAAAAGCAGGAAACCTTTATCAATCTAACATGTTTCACTTTTATTAATAACAAATAATAGATTAATAAACATGTTTGTTTGATAAATATTTCCTATTTATTCGTTAACTTATCATCATGTCAGATTCCGATCCATATTTGATCTGCTTTTCATCCCAACACATAACCAACGGAGTGAATAAATGTTTTAACGAGATTGATTTATAAATTCTAAAATTGAATATGAGACGGTACATGAATAATAAATAAACAATAATGGAACTTTAAAAGCAGCAGTAGAATAGGGAACAAGCCGGAGACAATAGCTGATGGATTGTTTTCAACGTTCTTAATTTTCTCTTTTTGACTATCTCATTTGTTTATTAATTTCGTTGGAAATATTTTCCAAACATTCTTTTTCATTCCTTCAGTATTTTCTTCTTTTACTTCAACATTTTTTGCTAAAAAAATGTCTTTCTTTTTTTTTAAATGTCTTTTTTTCTGCTATTTCTCCGAAGACTCATTTTTCTCTCCACTCTCTTATTTATTGAGACTCTTTTTGGTTTCCTCTCTCACAAAACACACAGAAAGTTTCTACCGATTCTTAACTGCGCCATTCTACCCTTTAATGCATTCAGTAGAAGTCACTTGAAATTTCCTGATTTTTTAGGACAAGTTCAGCAAACCAGAAGAAGTAGAAGGGGAAATGAAGTGCTTTAGCCCCCGGCTATAAGATTGGTCGTGCCGATTGACTATAAATCCTAACAGCAATTTTCTAAAAAGAACTTGAGGTTAAAAATACCTCGGCCGAAGAATATCATGACAATCTATTCTGATAGCATTTCTAACATTGTAATGTTGGAAATGTCATCAAAAGACATCAAGGAGGAAACAGAAAAATGAGTTTTTAGTGTGTCCGAATCGAACTGTATTCGAAGAATTACGCAAACTTCTATATATTTATATTTGAATACTTGTATAGAAGCTTATATTTAATTTGACTGGATAGAGTGAACGTGTCAGGACACACATTTCTTCACTGAAACTTTAGATGTTTAGTCGGTAGACATTAATTTGCCTGGCGACAAAATTAATTGAAATGATATATATATATATATATATATATATATATATATATATATATATATATATATATATCACTTTAAACCTTTAAACGTAATATCTTTAGTGGGTACTCATATTTGAATAGACGCTCCATTTATTTATTAAAATTATGTTTATTTTCGAATGACAATCAGAATATATATATATATATATATATATATATATATATATATATATATATGTATATATATATATGGATGACACATATATACGCACCCGAGAAAATAAAATTCGGTTGAGCACTTTAGAGGGAAAAGCACGAATTTGTAAATGCTCTTCTATGAATTGAACACTCTGAGTCACTGGCGGGTTTATTCTAAAATAAATACGTAAAAATCCGCCTGGTGCTGATAGCTCAGAGGGAAAATCTCTGACTGATGCCAAATAGGTTAGGTTTCAATCTTGGCTTGAGGCAATGTATATATATATATGTACTTCAATTAGGATCAAATAAAAATCAAATATGGAGGGTAACCCAACACAATGATAGGATAAAAACAAAGAGAAATATGTTTATCAATCTCATGTGAATTGGTGGAACTAAGTTCATATTAATATATTCAAATATACTTCTGATGTATGCATACAATACGGAAAAGAATGTCCCATTCTCTGATGAAAGTGAAACATGTCAGTTTGATAAACGTCTTCTATTTGTTCCTAACCTCTCTCTCTCATATATATATATATATATATATATATATATATATATATATATATATATATATATATATTTATATATATGCATGTATTTCTAAACGGATCTATTTTCCTGAACGTTTCCAATTACTTATATTATTTACATTATTCGGACTGTTGCCTCATCTTCATTGCTATATTCACAACGTTTTGGCCGCTGTACGCCCCTGGCTTCTTTAGATATTTAGAATTTCGAAGGGAACAATTTATTTCGTCCACACACACACATATATATATATATATAAATATAAATATAAATATATATATATTCCTTTTCTTATGTATATAAGAATAATCGATTTTAAATAGGTTTATATCTCTTTAATACATAAGGAATATCAAGTATATACATTATAGCGTTGAAGATTCTGGAAAAGTGGTTGGTGCCGTGTACCGCTTCAATAAGTACCGACTACAAATGCTTTCTCTACCTTTACAAGCAGATTTACCATATATGCCACTGTTCACTTTCCAGTCTCGATAGAGTCCAGAAGCCGTAGCGTCCTTGTGGGTGATGAATTATTTTCCACCCAACAACCAATTTCCCACAGAAGAAACGTCGCTAGGCTCTCGTTGCTCAATCGCTATTCCTTAGTTCCAGCTATGCCACGCACATTGTAGCGAATCACACTCATTCTCATTGTATTCCATTGGTAAGATGTAAGTTCTACTGGAGCATTTTCTTTCCATAAACTGCTTCTTAGTGGAAACGACCTCCAAGAGGATGCTTCGGCAATCGTTACAATCTTAACCAATCTAGGTGTAACCGTCATCTTCTTTTCATGCCCGCTTAAACTTTGCCTCTTACACTGTAACCCCAAATTTATACAAATTAAAGTGGTTTCTAAATTATTAAAAGACGATTTTATATTTTAATCATGCGCCAGTTCTTTCTCTTACCCTAAATGCCCCCGAAGTATTTCCGTTGTTCCTGTTGCGATTAATAAATAGAAATTGTTTTCGTCAATCTTTCATCTTTGAATCTATCTGAATCTGAATTTTTCAATTCATTGCTCCTCAAAAATGGCTGAGATCTTCGAAAATACTTGAACAAAAATAACAAAACATAAACTTCGGACAGTTTATTTACAATTTCTGGTTAGCAAAGTTCGTTTTACCGTTTATAAACGCACAATCTTCGACGAATTTTCTCGATCGATCATTTCTGCTCACGAAACGTATCTTAACGTAAACAAAGACAACATATAATAAAATGATTTAAGTCCGACAGTTATTCAATATATTTTCTGTTTAACGATAATTTTTATAGATACAATTTGTTTAAGTAAAAATGCAGAAATGATCGATCGCGAAAAATCGTCATATATTGTATGATTATAAACAGAAATCCAGGTTTTGCTAATCAGACGCTGCGCTGTAGCTGAATGGTACTGCACGTTAGGCCAAATGACGATTTGTGTATAGGAATATAAGTTCGAGTCCTGTCGGAGAACGCATATTTTCTACGAAATTTATTGAACATTCAAGCCGGTAAATGATATTAATACTGTTTAATTAAAAACTGAGCATTTGTTTAAATAAATTGTATCTACAAAAATAACGTTTAAACAGAATATATATATATATATATATATATATATATATATATATATATATATATATATATATATATAAATAGAGGCGACAGTCTGTTTCATGCTAGAGCAATCGTCAGGCAACTGTTGCCTGACGATTGCTCTAGCATGAAACAGACTGTCGCCTCTAAGTGCTGACTTCCATGTCCACTTTTATATTTACACACGCTCTATCTCTGATATTGAGCACTTTATCCCATAAATATAGCACACTTTAAGACTATATTTCTTCATATATATATATATATATATATATATATATATATATATGTGTGTGTGTATGTATGTATGTATGTATTAGGGAGAGCCTTAGCAATAGACAATTTTCCGAAAGTAAAAATGTTGCTGCTCCCACCCCTAATCTTGATCCAATCAACAAAAAACTGGGTGTGCTAAATTTCAGCTCAAACGGAAAACTGCTTGGCGACCCTCAAAAGTCTTGAAGTTGGAACATAATATACGCAACGATTAATTCCGTTCAAAAGCTGTATAATCTTCACTATGTCGACTATTTTCTTTTTTTTCTTTCGTAGAGAAATTTATGTGGAGACATCCAGGCAACCCCCAGCAAATGTTTAAAAACTTTCTGAATCAAATGTATCAAGAGTTAACTTTTTAAATTCCTGAAATGACATGAAACATTTAAGAAATATTAGATTTTCTTAATAAAGCCGACAACTTCTATAAGAGAAACGCATTTTTATTTACAAAATTAATTTGTATAGAATCAAAAACATAATGTGACCACAGAACATGGAGCATTATTTTTGCATGCCAGAGGATTTAGTGGCAGTTGCGCATGTTTAACGATATTAAGTAACGATCGGTAAAACAAATTATTTCTCAGTTTTACTCTTGGTAGTCTATTATGGCGGTCATTTACCGGAAGTCGTTTATTTGCTTATTTATTTGGGTCAAATTGTTTTGCTTGTTTTTATTTATGAATGAATTTGACATCTCTTTTTTGCAACGTCATTCACAACAACTGTCTTCTCAAGTTTTTCAAGTTCACTTTTGTAACCGGGATCATCCGTCCATGTTGCAGAGTTTTTGTCGAGGAAATTGGTGCTGATAGAAAATCTTGTACAGCAAGTTTTTGTACGAGGAGTTATAAAAGACAAAAAATCGACATCTCTAAAGGAAGGAAAATAATTTTAGTGCAGAATGTACGTCTTCAGTTATGTTTTTTTCTTTTTCATCTTCTTCACATTTGCCTGCTTCCAGCATAACTTGAGCCATATTTGCTTTAACTTCTGTTGGAACATTGTCATCAAATATTTTCGGGACTAAGTAACAGAGATGTTTGAGAAGTTTGACTTGCTGATTTTTGTATCAATATCCTGATAATTTATCAGTTCAATAGGAAATCATGATAGGGTGCTTGAATTGCTTTTGATGATAGAACGTACAGTCGAATACGAAAAACGCATATTCTTCTAAGAGTTCTTATCCACATGAGATAACTTAAATTGATCATGAAACAGGTATATCTTGAATGCATATATTGCTTTTGTCATCCACCTAGCATTACTTACAGCTCCTGGACTTTTTTTAAATGTCGCCAAGGACGATCATCGTTAACTCCAACAATTCTCGGTAATCACCTCACCGTTGTTTCTGCGAAGAAAGTTGGTATTCAAGAAATCCAAGAACGGTAGAGCGGAAATCATCTGGCATTTCCTTGTTACCAGTTCTGTAAACCTTGTTGAGTTTCGTCCAGTTTTCTCTAAATCTTTTGAAAAACGCCGTGTCTTGATCAGAAGTTCTACCCATGGGTGAGTCGAAACAGGTCCCCAAAACTAACTCAAAAATATGATGACGGCAAGGGAATTACAACAGGTTTCGACTGAAGAATTTGTACAGTCACCATTTACTTGACCTATGTTACTTGCTGTTGAATTACAGCAAAATTTTGTCAGTTATACTTCACTTTTCCACTGCTTGGTAAACAGTCATGTTTTGTTGTTGTCCTGAAGATGTTGGGATTTCGGTGACACCCAACAAACCTTGGAATTTACTATTATCGCCAGTATGTGAAACTTTTCAACGCCTGTGAGTGATGGGAGCAGCTTTCCATCCCAGTGCAACACTAATTCTTGGCAGTCGTTTAGTTTAAATTTGTGCTGTATTTCTTTTTGTCTGTCTTCTAAGAGTTCTTATCCACAATCTTTAAATCTTTTAAAGGCGTTGCAAAGAAGTGCGATTTCTTGACAGGTTTTCAGTAGCACGCACGAACGTTTCTGCAGCAGTCATTAATATGTAAACCTCATTTCTATCATTGAATTGGAACCTATCAAAATCTTCAGCAACGTACCACGAGTTGCTCGAACTGTTGGCGGTACTGCAGATGTTGCTGTTGCTGATATTTACTGAACGATGACAGAAGAATTTTCAGTTGTCAACACCACCACTACTTTGGCTGCTTGATATCGAATCATCAGTCTCTGATGTAACAAACTGATGAGTACCATAAGTTTGTTCTATTTCTTCATAAGTTTTTTTTTCGTGGCAGTTTCTATTGCAATGCGCTTCAGTGCTCTTTCTTTCTTGTGATTTAGTCTTTGATCTACACCAACCATGAAGCCCTGTTAGCGCTGAGACATTAAGAACATTCTAACCTTTTCAATTTTCATCTGTCCAGTAGGATCTGAATGTTAAAGAGATTGTCCATCTTTTCCACAAAAATTCTCTTTTTTCTTTTCCCCTGCCCGTAGATCTCGTCATTTTTTTTCTGTAAAACCTTCTTATTTATCACAGATTATTGAGTAGCAGATTTTGAGTAGCTTATCAAAGCTGTGGTCAGTTCTTCTTACAGGAATTCGTGCTTTTTGCCCCCCAAATGGAAACATTATGAATTACAAATGCTGCTCTTTCCTTTGCAGTCAGATTTACAACACTTACGTTGTAGAAATAAGAAACGCTTAAAACTTGCCGATTCGAGGCCAGTATTGGCTCCCACGATTTGATTGGAAATGTAACCAAAAAATCTTTTCTTAACTTGTGTGATGAACTATCTGAAGAAGTTGATGCCATTTTACAGTTGAAGGACACGTCACAAAAGCCACTTCGCACGTTCACAGAGAGTTCTTAAAGAAAAAAGGAAGAATTAGTCACCAAAGTCAACATATCTGTATGTATATAAGTATACAAAGCTCATCACATTATGAAAACGGAGAGGCTATAATCATGGTTTTACAACTTTGTCAGGGCTACCAACACAATAGGGGAAGATCGATATCATAATGCCACAACAAAATGAACGA
>OZ038493.1:104640110-104655110 GCA_964036315.1 Acanthosepion esculentum | reverse complement strand
GCAGCTATCGATTTTTTTTTGCATGCTAGCATGTTAGTTAACATTCGTGTCAGCCAGCTGTTGGGTCTCACGCTGGCCAGTAGAATCTTCCTGCCTATTCGTGGCAGCCAGCTATAGGCTCTCACTCTGGCCAGTAGAAAATGGCCGCAAACTACATGAAAACTGCCGTAGAAGCATGAAAAAATCGATTATTTCCACTATCGATGGGAGTTGGGAAATGCAAAGTCGATTTTGGCCTACATCAATAACTTGGAGCATGTGCATGCAAATTTTGGTGCAAATCCGTCGGAAATTGCGGCCGTGCATTCGTTACACACACACACACACAGCCACACACACACACACACACACACACACACACACACACACACACACATACACACACACAAACAAACACACATCCTGCCTTTTATAGATAGAGATTGTCATGACCTTGGCAATACAGTTGATTTGTTTTTCCGCAGTTCGGTCTACGAAAGAAAATGGAAGCAATATCAGTATTGATTGGGGGTGTCCATAATTGATATGGTTGTCAGCAAGAGGAACAGCCTAAGATGCGACCTGCGGATTGGGGATACCACAATCAAGCAAGTACAGAAATTTAAATATCTGGGATGTCTTTTAACAGAGGACGGAAAATATAACACCGAAATCTAAGCTGCATTGCAATAACGAAAAATGCATTTCAAATTTTAAGCAAAATATACAAAAATAGAAAAATATAGATTTACTAAGCATAGCTTAGATGTGGCACAACACCGACAGTACGGAGCATCCTGTGAGGACCAAACTCACTACCCAATCTTCACCACGTCGAAGTGCCCATATTATTTTTTATAATTAATCTTACTACTATTCTTTGTTTTCTTGTAACATTAAAGATCTCCGGGTTTCTTTTTCTTCCATTTCTTTTACAACTTTATTTTGTCTCAGTCCTATTTCTTAACATCGTCATATTCTCCTTTTCCTTCTGTTTAAAAAAAATATCACGCTAAGACCTTACTACTATATCATTTTATTCTACATTCTTCTATTTCTTGTGTCATTGCCAGCCGTGGGGTACATTCCTGTTAGTAGCAATACTTTTGTTTATCTATGCTTTAACACTAGTTGTAATGTGTTTGTCCTCTAATGCTTCTGTGTGTTTTTGTGTTGTTGTATTAGTATTATTTGAAGTAGTAATACATGTGTCTCACAGTAATCGTCGTGATGACGGTGGTATTTCATAAACCGAGCATTAGCATTCACAAATGGAATAACGGACGTCCGGTTTCCTCGAGGCTGAGGAAACGTCACTTCCTGTTAGCAGTGTGTTCAACGCATGTTTTTCTTTGTGTGTGTTGCTTGGCACATGTCGCCTGAGATAAGAGATTGCACAAGAATGGTTTTTGAGTTTCTTCTTTTTTCTTCTTCCTCTATTCTCTTTCTGTTTTTTTTCTTCGGTTTGTCTTCTTAATAGATTTCTTTTTCCTATTCTATTTTTTTCTTTTTTTCCTTATTTTTCATATTATTCATGCTTTCTTTCATTTCTCTCTCCTACTTTTCTATGATTTTCATTACTTTCTTTATTCCTTATATTTTTCATTCACTTTACATGTTACTGAGTTTTCATCTGCTTCTTTTTCATTATTTCTATCTTCTGCAAGTTGTTCCTCTTAATTTCTTTTTCTTCCTCATTATATAATGCCTTTTTATTCATTATAACATAATGCTTTTATTTCATTGACTTATTTCATCGATTTATTTTTCTTCATCATTACTGTAACTTCTTACTCTATTTCCTTTCGCTTTCTTTTATTAGTTTTCTTGTGTTTTTTTTTCTTTTTATTCATCGGTTGTTCTATTTTCTTTTTCCTTTCTTTCTTTTGTCTTTTTCCGTTTCGTTTCTTATTTCTTCTTAATTTTTTTCGTTCCTTCTTATTATTTTATTCTCCTTTTTTTCTTCTCACTCTTTCTCCTTTTTTGTTTCCTTTCAGCTTTTTCTTTTCTCTCTTGTAATCGATCTGCCTCTTTTTGGCCTTTTAATTATATTGTTCTTCGATTTCTGCTGTTTTCAACTGTTTCTACCTTTTCTTTGTTTTTCTTTTTTTGGGGGTGTGGGGGATTGCCTTCTGGTTTCAATATGGCGTCATTCAATGGTGTGAGTCAGGACCTGACGGAAGCTTGAGAATGTGGACGGCGAACGATATATCGCTTCAGTAGCAATGTCAACCCAGGTTAACGTTGCTTCGCTTGTTAAAACGGACCTTGAATGCAGTTAACTTCTTTATCGCTTGCTTTCTACATCGCCATTGCTTTTTTTACTTGTTTAAACAGACATTTGCCCCCATTGTGATTCGAAAGAAGTTTTTCCTATCTGGAAAGGAAACTGTGTGCTAACAAGTCTCGCAAGTGGCCACAACACCTCAAGGGGATGAATAGATGGATCGTTTTAAAGTCAAGAATAAATTGCTTTCTTTTTCCTTGTATTTTCTGGCTTGCTCCAAGCATTTGCGAAACAGGAGGAAAAGAAAATGGAAGCAATCACTTAGTATATTCGTAAAAGGAGGCATGCGAAAAAAATAAGGCTGCTGAGATGTCCTTTGGTTTTCTGTTTTGGAACAGAAAGATAAATGGTCAGGTTCTTAGGAGGATGATACTAAGTTTATCGGTTCAAACTGCAGTCCGTGGATGTCTAGTTGGTGCGGTTGTTAATTAAATCATTTAAATTCAGACTCATCTTTGTTGTTGTTATCACAGTGTTTAGGCAGTTATGTTCTCCGAGAATCTTTACTTGACTGTTGATCCTAGTAAACTTCAGGGAATTTCGAACGGAATGGATTATTTAATCTAGGCAGATCATTCTCCTTCCGCTGTCCATGTTTAGGAATATCTCGTATTGTTTTTTTGTTTCTTTAATTATTTATTTCAAATAAATCCTTATCGTCTGCCTGCTGCAGATGCCGCTACTGAGACTGCTGTTACGCTTGATCTTAGCAACAAAAATGAGAACATTAGTCAAAATGAAATTAATGTATGCTGAAATAAAAACGCACTCTTAATAAATGTTTCTCCTACTTAACATTCTGAAGTGATTTTGAATATAATGTAACCTGTAAGATTGGTTTATCTTTGAGGAAATGTTTAATTCGAAATAAAGCAAGAAACAAAAAACGTTCCTAATAACGGTAAATACAACAATTATTATATAGCATACCATAATATTATATACGGTTCATAAG
Source organism: Acanthosepion esculentum (assembly GCA_964036315.1). Classification (NCBI taxonomy): domain Eukaryota; kingdom Metazoa; phylum Mollusca; class Cephalopoda; order Sepiida; family Sepiidae; genus Acanthosepion; species Acanthosepion esculentum. The sequence continues at coordinate 104,651,889 of OZ038493.1, read as the reverse complement.
CTTTTAATCAAAGATTTTATAATGAAACAATTGAGTATTATATATTAATAACCCAGTCGCATAATACATACATTTACATACAGATTTCATCCACTAAAAGTATTATCGGAAAAATACTATTTTTTCAATGGATATCTTCTCCGAGATTATTTCTTATTACTATACACTTTATTTTAATGGCTACACGTATTTCAGTCGGTATCTTTTTTTAATTTTCTGAAACAGTAAAATTATTAGCAACCAAAGAAATCGCTTCTATAGTTTCTATAATTAAAATATAAATGTTATTTATGAAACTGGAGCTAGCAGATACAGATTCATAAAGGTCACTAAGAGAAATCTGCATTCCTTAAATAGGTAATTCAAACTTTTCTCTATCAAAACGATTTCCGTGGCCGTATTGGTAAAAGGCCGATTCAGCAAGAGAAGCACTTTCACTGATGGGAAAGGGGATAGAGTTTTGATTGCTGTCGAGGCACAAATCTTTCTTTAGTGGAAATCGTCAATCTATGCCGCTTCCATTTTTGATGTTAGAATCAATAAACAACAAGAAATCTATTTTGACATTTTTTGAAATGCGGTAATATGAAAATTATAACAATGCAATTTGAAGAGATTTTATTGAATGAACTCTGTTAAAATGAATAACAAATGAATATCATCTAACGATAAAAAACATGAATGGTCAATTTTGATTAGCTCGGGGAGAGAGAAAGAGAGAATTTCACGAAAAAATCCTTGTATACTTAAACATATAAATCTTGACAGGCAAGTTATTGTCGTTTTGATAATTCACCATATAATACACACTGACGAAACCTGCCAATCGACATTTGGACGACCCGAAGTGCCGGAAAACGAATCAAATAAAGCCTCTGAATATTTTAATCACAATTCCGAGGCTTACTCTTTCATAAATACAAACCTACCAATCGAAAGTTTGAGGGCCCGAAGAGCTGGAAACGATTCAAATAAAACTTCTGAACATTATTGCCGGATACTCGAAGCTTAATCCTTGCTAAAAGTCACACTGACGAAACCTTACACGGTCAGAAGAACTGGAGCACGATCCAAACAAATCCTCTGAATATTTAAGCCACAGGTTCTAGGGTTACTTCTTTCCGAAATACATTCTGATGAAACTTGCCAGTCGACTTTTGACGGCCCGAAGAGCTGGAGCACTATCCAAATAAAACTTCTGAATATTTCTGCCGCAGTTTTGAGTCTCCATCCTTTCCGAAAATCACCCAAACAAAACTTATCAATCGATTTTTTGATTGTCCGAAGAAATTTAGCATGATGCAAATAAACTTTCTTAATGTTTTGCAGCAATTTCGAGGCTTACCGCTTTCCGAAATACAATCTAACGAAACCTGCCAAACGACGGTAACTGTTCGAAGAGCTGGATCACGATCCAAATTAACATTCTGAATATTTTTGCCGCAGTAAGTTATAAGAATTTAGAATTAAACACATGTTTTTTTATCTTTCTTTGACGCGTTAATTCGGCATAATCTTTCTTCGTATACGCAACCGATCTCCGTGTTTTTTTTAGGCGCAATCTTTTTATTTTCTATTAAATCACCATTCTTTATGATTCCTTCATACAAAGTCACTCTTAAAAGACATTAGAGAACCCGAACTATGTAATATTTCGAATACTTCACAGTACGCGTGATAGAAAAATAAACATGAGAAACGTACAGTGCCCCGCTTAAGTTTTAATTAAAGTTCAATAAGACGATATCAATTGCAACTGAGAAGAAAAGTGACATTAAAGTTAAACCTTTAATAAACAATTTTTTAATTTTCACTCTGTTCGATATTAAAATTTAACTTTAAATGGTGTTATGTATTTAATGTTTAATCGCATGTTGTTACTACCTATTACTTCAGGTTGTTTATGATTCGCCGAGGTCGAAAAACGGACACGCGTACACTGCACATTATATATATATATATATATATATGATAAACTACATCCGCATCCTGGGTAAGACGATAAACTACATCCAACAGCAAGCCCTCTGATCAGGAGGTTTTGAGGAGCGTGGAACCACCTCTTAATTGCTGGTGTTCCCGGGGTGGTAGCACCAGTTAGGGTATCAGCTATAGGTAAATATTTGACCCCCAAACGGGGGTCAAAACATTATGAAAGTGTAAAAATAGGCTTTAATACCAGAAATACTTTGTAAAAAAAAATATTACCAGCAATACATTTTTGAAAAAAATATTAGCCTCAATAAAAATCTTGTCGGCATTAAATAACCTATTGAGGTTGGTATGCTGTAAAACAAAACAAACCAAACTCGAGAAAACTAACATATTACAGGTTTCAGTCATAATATATATCGCTGCACGCAATACAGTACGAGTCAAAAGTACTGTTTTACATCAGTCAGTTGTATAACAGTGTACAAGAGAGTAAAATTCATATATGTTTATCTAATAATTTATTTGTGTGGGGAGGGAATTATTAAAGACATCTACCAAACTACTTCACTTATTCCCTTGTAACCCAATGAACAAATTCACAAGCTTACAGATTTCTTATCCGTTTCCGCAAAATTCAGCATTTATTGAGTCTTCTATTTCTCATTGGTACGAGGTTTTCTTCACGATTAACAACGACTTTCATAAACTCTAAAGAAAGAAATCTGGACGGTGTCTGATTCGCTTTCCGGGAAGGTTTGCATGAAGCTATTGACGAAGATGAAAATGAATAGATTGAAAGTTTAATATTAACAACATCTCTTGTCAGAATCTGAACGCTATTTTGGCTTACTCTGTATTTTATGTGAAAGAAACAGATAAATTACGCCTTTTACTTTTTAATCTGTTGGCATTTGCTGTCTATCTGACAGGAAAACGTGCCCGGAATATAAATCTTAATTTGGAGATATTTTTAAAAAATATTTGTAATCCTCTTTAAGTTACAATCTTAATTCTCTGCACATAAGTATTTTTTTCAAGTGTGAAATTACCTTTAAATTCAATGCGGGCAAATATTGTGTATTGGCAAAGAGACAGGGTAATCGTAAAAATATACCATCTCATGTATAAGCTCCATGTAAGTATTTTCAGTGACTTTTTTGCATAGGTTTTGCGAGCAGCATCATAGCCATTTATTGTTTTAGCTATTTATTGTTTGTGTGTCCGTAACCGTACATAGAATTGCGCGTATAAATGAAATAATCCTATTTTGCTGTGGTGAAATTTACGACTAAATAAAATGTGTACATTAGGCGGTGTTTAATGTTAAATCTGGAAAGCTATACGACAGATGATAGTAAAATATATGGGAAATTAGCTGTAGGTGCTTGTAAAGTGTAGGAATGGCTAAGAAAAAAAAAGTGATATTTTGATGTTAATAAAAAGAATCCAATAGGAAAACACGAAACATGTCAAGTGATGGAATGAAGAACAATCTTAAAGAAAACAACGACGTAAAAAGTGGGAAAAGTTGGAGGCATATTAGAAGAGGGCCAAATGGATTTTTCGGCAGGATTATCTATCTATCTATCTATCTATCTATCTATCTATCTATCTATCTATCTATCTATCTATCTATCTTAATCAGTCCCTATCTTTCCATCTATCTATTTCAATCAGTTGCTATCTATCTATCTATCTATCTATCTATCTATCTATCTATCTATCTATCTTAATCAGTCCCTATCTATCCATCTATCTATTTTAATCAGTTCCTATCTATCTATCTATCTATCTATCTTAATCAGTCCCTATCTATCCATCTATCTATTTTAATTAGTTCCTATCTATCTATCTATCTATCTATATGTCTATCTATCGTAATCATTTCTTATCTATCTATCGATCGATCTCAATCTGTTGCTATTTTAATCTGTTCCTACCTGTATATCTCTCTATATATCTATCTTAATCTGTTTCTGTCTATCTCTCTATCTATCTATCTATCTATCTCTCTATCTATCTATCTATCTATCTATCTTAATCTGTTCCTATCTATTTACCTATCAGTCTTAATCTATCTATCTATCTATCTATCTATCTATCTATCTATCTATCTATCTATCTATCTATCTATTACAGTCTGTCCATATCTATCTATACATATGTGTATGTGGGTATAAAAAGCCTTGCTGTTTTCTGTCTCTCAGATGTGTATATGTGTTTGTATGTGCGCGTATTTGTGTGCGTGTGTGTGTGTGTGCGTGCGTGCGTGTGATTTTGTGTGTGAGGCTTTATTAATATGTGTGTAGCAGAAATTAATTATTAGTGAAATTTTATTCGAAATTTTCAATGGTTAATATTTGATAATATTGATTAATAGAATACATTCAGTTGAGTGTCCATACGTCTGACATCGTTGCTCCATGACACCCAACTGTAATTGCTCCGCGCAGTTAATTAACCATCATCTAATGGGAAAGCTTCTAGTCGTGCATCGTCGCTTCGCTGTTGTTTTTACCACGTAATTTAAAAATTGCCTGTTACTTTTGTATTTATCCTCGTATATGTGTGTTATGTGTGTATGTCCAGATCAATTGGTTTGGTCTGATTAACAGAAATAAAGATTATGGAGAACAAAAGATACGATAGTGTTCATGGGTGTCGCACAGGAATAACTTAATACTTTTAGCGAGCTTAATAAGTTATCTATCTATCTATCTATATATATATATATATATATATATATATATATATATATATATATATATATATATATATATATATATATATATATATATATATATCATTGAAGATAGCATAAAATTGTGGTATTTTATTTCTTAATCAATTTTCTTTTTTGACAGTTTAATTTCCGTATCTTGGTGTCTTAAGGTGTAAAGGAAATGTCCACAATCCGTGTTCGTTCGTGTTAAGGTTTCGCGATTGCGACTGGTTTTCGTTATTTTCAGACAATATTATTTTATTGAAGCCGATATCTTTACTAGAAACAAGTTTAAATAGCTATCGAGTTGTCACCCATAAATACACAAATGTTTTCAGAATTTTAAAAATTTCTGTTACAGAATATTAAAAATTCTTGCATTATGAGTCGCCAATAAATTTACAAACAAATCCTTTACGAAATAATAATGTTGTTTACAAATCCAGGGCTCTCTTAAAGCGAATATCAAAGAAACACATGGGATATACTGTACAAAACTGTCGTAGACGCACGAGATATTATTCTGACCAATCTGTTATACAAAAATACATGACAGAGAAACAATAATCGCATTCCCATGGCATATCACGTTGAAACACAGGTTCTCAAACAGCAAGTTAAGCAACATCAAGCCTGGTCAGTAACTCCGTGTGTGACCGCTTCGTAATACCAGATGCTGTAAGCTAGGATGCGGCAGCTGTAATAGATAATGGCTTGGAGTTGGAAGTCGGAGAGCCGAGTTCCAATTCCAGTCGGGTTCGTTATATTCACTTACGCACAAATACCGTTGGGAAAGGTAAGATTTCACCTCTTCTTACTTTGGTTCTACTAAGTAACCATTAGTAGAACTTGTATCAGTAAATAATTATTATCTAAAAAATATATTTTAATCTAAAAGTATTTTTTGGCATTCAATAACCAGAAAAAGTTTGATAAGCCATAAACAATTCAATCAATCAATCCCATATAGCTGTTCCATATGAATAACCCAGTCTTCTTCTATGTGCCATGTCTGTTCAGGAGTTTGGTAATCAAGGCTCTCCACAACTTCCTGTTTTTTACTAACTCTTAATAACTTTTTTGTCAACACCGCCATCCATTTACTCAAGCTTGTCAGAGTGTACATTGCTTACAATTCTCCCTACCTATCTCTCTCTCTCTCTCTCTCTCTCTCTCACACACACACAATCTGTCCTGTGAGTATTACATTTTTCAAGCCCTCTTTCCTCCTTATGTGCCTCAGAGATGTCAACTGTGTCTTACTGATGTTAACTGTGACCCTTTTATGATCATTGTCTCAAGAACTTCGTCGTTGCTCAAATGTTTGGTCTATGGTATTCTCAACATCCTTCTGTAGAGCAACAGTGCTGTTGCTTCAAGTTCCTTCTTCATCTCTGAGGAGAGTGTTCGGCATTCACTGCCATATAAAAGAACTGATACTACATAACAGTTCCGTGCTCTTCTTCTTTGATTCTAACGATATATTTTCTGTTTCTTAATACTTTGCTCAGCTTCTAGAATGCATCTTAGGCTATCCGAATGATCCTTCGGATTTCCCTGTCGTACTTTGCTACATCGTTGCATCTGCTTGATTTCGGCATCTCTAAACTTCAATGTGCATGTGGGGCTGTTCCTTTTGCAAACGAACGTGCATTCAATCGTTTTGCAATCTTTAGTAAGACTTCTAAAAGAAATTTTAGATGTTACCCAGATTAAATGACAACAACTAGAAATTAAACAATATATACTACATGAATATGCATTCTAAAACGTATTTAAATTCTCAAAATATGCCAGCCTCGCTTGACAACACGCAATAACAATCCAAAATAACTTCACATTTACTGAACATAAACATACAAAACTTAAAATTCCAAATCTTCAGAAGGGTGTAAACTTTCACTAATCGAACTTTAAGTTTCATTTAATATTTGCTTTTCTTCTCGACAATCATTGAAGCCAGTCGCATGCGCAAAGCCTTAACAAGAACGCATATGAACTGTGAACAGTTTCTATATATGTTTCATGTATGTTGTGGTAGGATCCACCTAATTTGCATAGTGGAGTACCGACCATATAAATATGGTTGGTACCGGGAAGAGAGGAGAACGAATCAAGAGTTTCAACCAGAGACTCTGCCCGACTGCGACTCAGTCAACACATTCTCCAGGAACGGTCTTCCCAGGAATATACAAAAGACTATATGTAAATATTGTGTACACTTTCTTGTTTCAATACATTTTGTTCTACGTACATTTTGTGTTGCATTATTATTCCATGCATTAGTCAAGTTTCAACAATGTAAAACTAAGGAAATTAATCAAAACAAAAAGAGAATTGATTAGAAATATATAATAGACATGACTTTTCTGTTATCTCCCAAAAAAAACTTGTCTTCATACATGTATGTGTGGGTGTATTCGAATGTGTATGCGTGGGGTGCTGTAAAATTCTCGGCCGTGAAAAGAAGGGATTAGAAACATTGTTTTTTCAGCATTTTCTCAGATTTGGGGAATTGGATTGGCTGAGTAATTTTCAGCACTCTCTCACTCCCACTCTCTCTCTGTTTCTCCATATATATATATATATATATATATATATATATATATATATATATATATATATATATATATATATACAGACACACACAGGGAGAGAGATGTTGAATAAAAGAGTTAAAGAAAAATACAGATAGAATAACCATGATATTTACTTAATGTTAAATTTCTTAATATGGAACAGTTTATTTATAAAAGCTGCTTAAATGTTTGCGCCGCCTTTTATGCGAGTTTCGTTGACGTCGATTGACGGGGAACTGCGTTTCAGCTTTTTATTCAATTATCTTTTTATTCATACAACTGATTTACTTTTATTTTTCTTGACATAGAGTGTGTAAAAACATTTTTTAGCCGTTATCAAGGATGCCTTTATGTTTAACTGAATACGTAGATGTTTTTATCTGTATATATAGGGATGGGAATGTCACAGTCAACAAGTTGTGCACGTGTTTATACTTGATATCACTGAGTTGCATTGTTCATTTTCATTTTTAACTGACACACATACCTTTAATAAAGGTTAAAATAATTAAACATAATAATATTAGTAACACAGAAACATATATATTATAAATAAGTAACGCATCGAGTCTAGAAGAAACCTCAACAGAATGCAAAAAGCACTGGACAGCCATTTCGTCCTGAATTTGGGACTCGTCAGCACTGCGCATCCACTACCGAGAACTGAAACCCGGACAGTTACGTCATCAGGCAAACATCATGCCAACTGTACAAACGGGCCTCTGTGACGAAGAGATAGCGAATTAGACTCGATATAGCTCCGCTATGGGCGCACAGTCTTATGGATAAAAGAGAAACTCAGATGAGTTCCACCACGGAATATGTGATCAAGAACAACTTCTGGGATTCACACTATCCCCACTTTCAATTTGACGCACGCGCGACATTTTCACCCCTTCCTCTCACTTTCGGCCGGTTATAATAGTAAACCGTTGTCTTAGCCGAAAATGAGGAAGAATTTATTTTTCGCGCGCTTTTGCGCTGACGTCACGGCAAATAGCCTTTTTCAAAATTAGTCGCCCCCGTGGTCGTCTGACCATCGGCTGGGCTGGCTCATTTGTCTCTTGCTGGTAACCCCATATATACAGACAGAGACATTTTATTCGGCAAAACCTTGCCTAGACCTCATGGCTCGTCGCTGTATCTTAATACATACGACACGGTCGTCACCTTCAAGACAGAAGCTAACATCTACCGAGCTGCCAACTTCCAGGAACTTTCAAAAACTTTCAACCTGATGAATAAGGCATCTTTCATATTCTTCGAACTGTACTTTCTGAACCTGTTACTTTAAAAAGAATTACATACACTCACAATTATAAACTATCGCAGTGAGTATTTTTTCCTTGCCGTATGTTATTATGCATTACAACTGACATTCTGACTTTCTTACTGAAGGAACCTTTTTCCCGCCATTAGCCATCTTGGATTTGAATTTTGGCGCGGAATCTTATCTTGTCAACTACCATATTTCCAGCATCTTACTGAAGGCTTAACTCAAGACAATTAAATTTCATCATTACTATATTTTCAGTACCTTACTGAAGACAATCTACTTGGCCTCTTCTTCAACTATATTTCCAGTACATTTACTGAAGGTCTTCACTGAAGACACTACTTGTTAAACTCTAATAAAATTAATGTTTGTTCTTAACCTTTCGTTGTTTTGCCTGTCTACTTCTTTTCACTTTGTACGTTTGTACGGTGAAAAGACCACGTCTTATTATTTTCCTTTTTTTTACTTTGTTTGTGGATTCGATAGTAGTGTGTAGTGTCTGGCACAAGGCCTTATTTTCGTAAGCCAGATCTGCACCGCTATCGGGTCCACAACAAACTATTTGCGCAGACAAGTTCTCGACAAACATTTTATAGACACGTTACATAAATGTACATTTCTTGTTTCCATGACATTTAAGAACTCTCAATCAGGCATTGGCAATCTTTGTCGAACAGTGAGCCACATAAGATTTATCATAATGTATACTACACTACCAAACAAAAACTCAACGTAATTTTTCATTAAATATTCCGCAGACATTTTCTCAACAATAATATTATTTCTGATGACAGAATGATTAACACAAGCTTCTGTGTGTGATTTGTTTCTAATTTAATCATTTGATGATGGAAAAACACTTTTTTAAAAGAAGTATATCTATTCTGCAAAGAAAAATAATTATCATTAATGTTTCCTGGTTCTGAATCAAAAGGTGTTTACACTTATGATCTTCCTTAATGAAAATAGCCAATGATTTAAAATGCTGACGAGGTTAACTTCAAGGAATTGTTACAAAATTCAAGAAACAGTGTACTTAATCATTGTTTCTCTAGGTATTTTTATACAATTAGAAAATACACACCTTTTACAGCACAAGCAGGTGGCGCTCTTCGCCTGATAATCAGAGATCCTATCAAGCGGTGTATAATATTGGGGATATTGTACTCTTACTATTGTAAAAGAGTTCTGGACCACGCAGGCCGTGGGGCCTAACGCTGCAATGATGAAGGGTATTGTTACAGCATTAGACGAAGATAGAGTTTTCTTTCGTCCGGTTTACACTCCTTACCGATCCCTTGTACAGGAGCAGAGGTAATTCATTGGTTTCCTGTTTAGGATTGGTTTTCCAGTTTCTTCTAAAGTCTAGCTCAACTCTATGCTTCTAATGTTTGCGCCTAAAACCTTCAACTTTATTTACTATTTATTTACACATTTTTCCTTAATAGAACTAGATAGGTTTGCATATCGCCCGGTTTGCACGCCTTCCCAATCTTTTGAACGGGAATAAGGGATTATCTTCTTTGTTTCATTTATAGTGTTGAGCTTCCGGTTCCTTGCAAATATGGCTGCCTAAATACACACACACACACACACACACACACACACATACATATATATATATATATATATATATATATATATATATATATATATATATATATATATATATATATTGTGTATTTAGGCATCAATCCTTCTTTCATACAAGTTTTACTGAATATGACACACAAGGTGCTTTGATTAAGTTTTTATACAATTAATTGTAAAATACGTAATATACAAATATATAATATACAAATATATATATATATATATATATATATATATGTGTGTGTGTGTGTGTGTGTGTGTGTGTGTGTGTGTGTGTGTGTGTGTGTGTGTGTATAAATGAGAGAAAGAACAGATGGAACAAAATTCCACTGTTCGTAGCATTTACTTTTTAAAAAATCCTCAATTCAAAGTAGATTAATATATTATTATTATTATTATTATTGTAAAAACGTATTAAAATCGTTACACAAAAGCTTTTATGGTTCAATACTATGATTGTACTTATAGAGGCGATGGTAATTAACTGGTGATTAAATGATTTTTAAGGAAATTTAAAAATAAAGTGTTCCCTCTTTTCGAATGTGAGGTGGGGACATAACATCAGAATTAAAAATTGATTTGTGGGTATGTCTTCATTGTGGAGGTGGGTGAGTTATTTTTTAATGTCATGATAAACCGGAACAAAGACAGGCCATCATTAACGATTACTGAAGATTACTGACTATGTTCCGGTTTATCATGACACGAAAAAAGAACTCACCGACCTCCTCCCTCTGAGCTTACATTTCTCTTTAATGTAGATCTGACATTTAATTGGTTAATCAAGATATAAAGTCTAGGTGGTATCAACATATCTTGTTCTTCACCAATAGTACTTACAGAAATAATGCATCACTTTCTACATATTTTTGGAGTTTAAAAGATGATATGTCTCCTAAAGTGAAATGGAAAATTAAAAATTTCAAGGACATTTAGATGTCTATATGAACCCTGCTTTATGTGCTTGTATGAAAAATTGGAAATTATCAGATTCAATAAGAGTTTCTTATTAAATCAAAGAAATGATTTAACAGTAAACTATAAACATAGTTTGCCTTCTTTACTTTAGAATTTAATTAAACTTTGTCATTTGATTATGTTTTTCTTATAAATTAGTTGTACTGAGTTGCACCATATGTGGCTTATCTTTCTATTTGTAAGATTAATTTTGATTTAATATAATTTTGTATTAATATCCTGGTAGTAATGGTAACATCTTCTATGGATGTTTTGTTATTTACTTGGTATTTTTGATATTTTACATTATTTAGGAAATTCATAGAGCATATAACTTCTTTAGCGTTTTGTTAAATTACTTCTCCACCCTATTTTTATTTCTTAGGACACGACATTGTCTAGTTAGTATAATTTGTTTAACCATTTAGATCCGATTTGGTTTATAGCTAACCGCCATTTATAAAAATAATTTAAAAAAATTTTGCTTCTTTGTTTAGTTTAAATTAAATATAGGTCATATTTAATTTGTTGATCAAAGTAATGTTCACAAACATTATAAACCCCCTTTTTCATTTTTTTCGTAAAAAAAGGTTGTATTTTTCTTTTAAATGTAAATAAATCGTTTACTCACCAGTAATTTACAACCGTCTGATGAAATGCTTTGATACGAATCGAAATACGACTGCAATTGTGTTTCGGGTTGTAATATCCTAAAAT
>OZ038493.1:104622610-104637610 GCA_964036315.1 Acanthosepion esculentum | reverse complement strand
GTTGAGCCGGGGTTCGTCGCCCGAGACGCAGAGATAAAAAATAGCTAAATATTCTTCTCTTGCTGATAGATATTTTTTTACTCCTGTCGCAGTGGAGACTTCAGGGGTTATTGGCCCTTGTTCGATGGCGTTCCTTCGGAGGATTGGCGCGATTGCGTCTCGATTAAGGAACGAGCCTCGCGAAACGGAGTGGCTCTTGCAGCGTGTCTCACTGGCGACGGTTCGAGGTAATGCTTACTCCATCATAGCGGCTGGCAGAGGATGGAAAAAATTGTTTATAGTTACGTAGTTCTGGAATTGTTATCATTGGTCGACTGAACTTGCTTTGTTTCAATGACTTTTGTTTTGTTATTATTAGTTACTTTGTTCAATTAACCCATTGAGGTTGATATGCTGTAAAACAAACCAAACCAAACTTTCATGATGTTAAATATAAGTTTTCTTTTTGTTTCCATTTTCTTTAAAACTTCGTCCTTATTTGTTTCATGGTATTTTCAACGTTCTTTGGTAGAATCACATTTCTGATGCATCAAATCTTTGTGAGGAGATTGTTCAGTATTCACTGCCATATAGGAGGACAATTTCTGCAGCATAACATTTAAAAAGGAAAGATAAAAAAACAACTAGCTGTCTAAAAGGCGCCATGTTTACCACTCCACAGTAGGCGGATTCTCCACAAGGTCAAATACACAAATGCGGAACGACAAGCAATAATAACGAACTACAAACGCCGGTATACAAAGTAACAAGGTTGAATTGTAACTAGACGATACATGAAAACATTTAGGCAAGAGATTGCGTGGAAAGATGTGTGCTAAACATTTCTGTGTGCAAAGATACATGCGTTATGTTCTGGGGTTAAAAGTTGAAACAATCACTTAACTTCAGTCTTTTGTCTGAAATAAAATTAGGTTTTCGCTTTCCCAAATTCTCTCTCCTTCTCTTAAGCATCTCTTTGTCTATTTTTTTTTTTACTTTCAGTCAGTTTGTATTATTTGAACGGAGGTATCTTTGATTCAGAATATTTTTATAAAGATAAAAGGGACCACTTTTTTCAATTGAAAGGAAATCAGCATTTCTCTACTAAGTGAAGTGTTAGCACCTGCTGAAACCAATTGATACAAAGTTTCATAATTGCATATGATTGCGTTCAGTTGACATATTTAGAAATTCTCTCCAAATTGAGCATGTCTGCTATTAGAATTAGATAAAGTAACCGTACAATTCTGTTCATATAATTACCAGAAATCTTGGTGACTGGGCGAGATTTATGAAAAAATTTAAACCATTCCAAAGACGACTAGAATCCCGAGGTGAATGCCAAAGATTTGCGGAAACTTAATGTGCTTGCGATGGATACCAGATACAAATGTTTTGAAGATAAACAAAACGAACGATCATATTGAGGTAAAAATATATTGGAAATAAAAAGAAAAAATTCATATAAACGATTAAATCTATTATCAACAGTGAGTTGGACAAAAAAGACACTCATATCAATCGATCGACGGACCAGACAACTGGAGATTATGATCCTGCTCTGATAGACTGCGCGAACATATAAAAGCAAAGAAAGGACAAAGAAAAGAGAACTTGCAAGTAACGAGGATAGTGTTGAAATAGTTCAGAATGCCAATTGAAAAATTACAATCAACAGTGCGGAAAATATATATACTAAAATATTTTATAGGGCCATAAAAGCGACAATTGTGAAGAATGAGGCAAGTAAAATAAAATTATCCGTGGAGAATTTAATCGGCATATGCCGGTGATAAAAGACGGACATGGTTACGCAGATTACAATGAAAAAGAGAAACGAAATTATCAGCCAGAATAAATTGTTTAATCATATGAATAAAAAATACAAATAAAATCCAGAATGAAAGCAAATTCCGTCTTTGTCTAGAAAAAAATGAACACTGGACCAAATCTGAACTGAATGCGGAAGACTGACGCAAAAGAAATAGGAAAACAAGCACCTTAGTGACTGGGCAAAAGATTTGACTTCAACTATGTAAGTAATACCTGTCAGATGAGATGCATGCATCAAAGCGTGGGTTAAAATATATGTCAGTGATCTTAGATTATATTTTACAGAAAAATGATCAGTGGACAATGTCATTAAGCCATTTCTGACCTTAGGTCTCTGGTAGGTCCCGGAAGGAAATGTGTATACAACAAAAATCAAAGGAAATAATAATAATAATAATAATAATAATAATAATAATAATAATAATAATAATAATAATAATTGGCACCCACTGAATATAAAACCCGGCATGACAGAGTGGGCCAATATCTGCACTGGAAAATTTGCAACTCCTACGGGAAGGAAACTGAAAGAAACTGGTACGAACACCACCCAGATCCGGTTACGGAGATAGGACCTGTTACAATTCTATGGGACTACACAATACACACTGACAGAACAATCAAAGCCAACCGTCCAGACATTGTTATTAAAGACCACAAACAAAATAAGTGCCACCTTATTGATATGGCAGTCCCTGCAGTCTGCAATGTATCTTTGAAGATATTCGAAAAGCTGTCAAAATACAAGGACCTTGAAATAGAAGTCTCAAAAATGTGGCACATGGGAACATCAACAATCCCTGTTGTAGTTGGAGCCCTTGGACTGGTTGGAAAAGATTCCAGAAGACTAATTGAAGGGATCCCTGGAAGTCCATGCCTCAAAGAGATACAAAAAATTGTTCTGACAAGTACAGCCCACACTTTACGAAGGGCTTTATCTATGTAATATTTTTTTTTTTCATTGGAAAGTGTAATGATGCCATTTCTAACCTCAGGTCCCTGGGCGGGACCCGGGAAGAAATGTGTAAACGCCAGATATCAAAGAAAATAAAAATAATAATAATAAGGTAGGTTATTAATTCATCTTTCTTCCCTGGTGACCGTTCCACATCAAGCCAGACTAGACTGTCTAGTTTTGGTTGCCAACTAGGCCATGGGAAGGACAACTCAGAATTCAAAACTAGTGGGTGAGGGATTAGTAACTTTATCATGTAAAAACTTACCTCCTATGGAAACAACAGCAGCTTCAATTAACGTAAAGAGGCTATGTTCCTATAATCATTTGGACAGTTTATGGGGTTGACATACATACAGACGACAGAAATGAGGCCTTCAATCGTAGCAGAAACGAATTCACTAGTTTACTCAAAAACAAGTAAAACATCGACATTACCGGATGGCCAAAATGACGCAGGGGAAAGTAAATATGACTTGGATTTGAGCTGCAAATTAAAAGTATGTGTACAAAGAAGAATATGTTTTCACATGGTTATTGTAAACAAGGAGGAAAATGCCTTCAATAAAGATCAAGACCACAAATAAAGATTACAAGACAAGTGATGATATAAAATAAATCTCTACCATTGCAAAACTCTGAGGAATTGTGCAAAATGATGATGATGTTTGCACACGTCATTATATGTGTACTTTGCACAGAGTTGCGAAAAGGGTGTAGAATGACACCATGTTCAAATTTGTGACTAAAAATCAATCAGTCTCTCATAAATTACTTGTTATTGTTTTTTATTTTGAGGTCGTCTTATATTGTGTTAATGATTGTATATAGTGTGTCTGTGTTTCTTTGTGTATATTTGAGTGTGCATGTGTGTGAGAGAGAGAGAGTGAGAGAAAGCTAGACAGAAAAATGTGTATGCGTGTGTGTGAGAAAATAAGAAAGCTAGAGACAAAAATAAATGAAGAAATAAAATCTTAGGTTAATTCGTTCTGTGATTTATTGTTATCACCATTCAAAATTTCACTTAACTCCAGAATAACAATTTTAAGTTATACAAATTTTACTACACTTGAAATTATTTGCCTAAAACATCTATATATATGTGTGTGTATATGTGTGCGTGTGTGTGAAGATATACGCATTCGCAGGCTAAAAGATAGTTTTGTAAAGGCTGAAATGTATTAGAAAGAAAGAAAGCAATGCAAGCAAAAATGCACCTTTGCCAGGTGACTGTCACAAAATGAACAGAAAGAAGACAGGTTTGCTTCACATGATTTGTAAAATATCTGAGTTTTCTTGATATTTTTAATAACACTTTGTCGTTGCTTGGCATCTGTGATTTTGCCGAGTGCTTTTCTTTGAGATGGAAAGAAGACGTTTTCGTAGAAAAAAAAATTATGAAATTGCCTCTCTTTATATAAAAATCTCGAAAGTGTTATTTTTCCTGTTTTGTCAGATCCATTAGGCAGAGACTGAAGTTTAATAACTTAAGTGGAAAGTTTGACTTGTCAGGACGATAGACATATATGCACAGGCTCAGACACAAAATGTTGTATTGCGCTTGTCTTTGAAATATTATAAGAGACCTTTGTGTAAATATACACATATCAATATACACACATGTATGCAGAGAAGTAAAGTCAAAGGCTAAGATATGAAATATATGTAAAAAATACATATATGTGTGTATGTAGCATTACATACAAATGAATAATATTGCAATACAAATGAATCATATATATATATATATATATATCTATATATATATCTATATCTATATATATATATATATATATATATATATATATATATATATAGGGAGAGAGAGAGAAAGAAAGAGAGAGACGTATGAAAGAAAACAGTATTTTCGCAGCTTCACTGTATGTATCGCAACTTCTACGTTTATTTAGTAATTCTAGTCTTTTCTTAACCATCCACCCTTGTATTCGAGGTTGTTTATATATATATATATATATATATATATATATATATATATATATATATATATATATATATATATAAGATCCATTTCTATAAAAGTTCTTGCAAGTACACAAATATATATACAATTAAAAAAATGAAGATCCTTATTTCAAATTTAAGAAAACCTGAAACCACAATTGAAAATGCCGGGCATGATCTTAATTCAAACATCATCTTTCATTACGGATTCAAATATCTATATATGTCCAAATAAATAGTTATATATATACATATATATATATATATATATATATATATATATATATATATGTGTGTGTGTGTGTGTGTGTGTGTGTGTGTGTGTGTGTGTGTGTGTGTGTGTGTGTGTGTGTGTGTGTGTGTGTCGGAGAGATTACTTTTATTGTCCATCAGAATCTGTAAATTTAACCTAAGCTAATATCATTCTATGAGATTACCATGTCATTCTTGCTGGAGATGTCACCAAGTTCAAAGTTGAAAGGTGGAGAAGTTTTTGTCATGCAGGCCATTTTTTTTAATTTATTACTATTTCTTTTCAATTGGCTTTTAAGTAACGGGATAAGATTTGGCACTGTAAGGAATTTCGGAAAAGAGATAAATAAATAATAGGATAACGGTAAAGATATTGTGAAGAAAATCTGCTTGGTTGGTGTGATGAAACTGAAAGTGAGGTGGCTGGGGGCTAAAGATGAGAGCCGCTTGCATTGGGAGTTGTCAACCTCGGCTTCACTCAGAAACAAATTAGATACGTTTGACATCTGAAAAATGCGGAATCCTTCCCTGGCTGGAAAAGTATTTTTATATTGGGAAAAGCAGTGGAAAAGAAGTAAGCAATACGAAGAAAATGAATAGTTACAGAAGGGTTTATAAGAGATAGTAAGTAGAAGAGTGGAAAAGAAATCGGAAAAGAGAAAGATCAAGTATTGATAGTCGTAATGCACAAGCTATATACGAAGTTTTGACGAATAATAAAGAGAATTTGCTCCAAAACATACACGGACACAATATCTTTTCAACTTTTATTTTCACTTTCAGTTTCTCTGCTATTTTTTAATTTAAAATAATTTAACTGGTTCTTTATGTCTTTTATCATAAATTATATGTTTATTCTGATCTTTATCAGATTTTTCATTTTTTTCTTATTCCAAATTGTTTAATAAATTCTTCGTTTCATTGTTGGGACCATTTCTTTCTTTTTTTCAAATTGGATTTTCATTATTGATAACGTTTTTACTACATTCGAACATTTTGTAATTGATTATTTTTTTTTTCGAATCTTCGTACTTGTATTGTTGCTCCATTTACACTGTAGACAAACACACGCATGCGTAGAACCGCATTCACAAACACATGTTGCTACGTAAAACTTCGAAGATTATGAAGTTGTTTGCTTAATCTGTTGATCTCTCAAGTTATTGTTTCCAGTGTCTCTCTATAATTTCAAACATTACAGGAAATCACTTCTCCAAATTATGAAGGATCCAGTTCCTTATTTTCTATATTGTTTCCTACTTTAAGAAAGCCAGTACATCAGAGACACACATATACACATACATATGCACACAATAATAATAATAATAGCTGACCACTTGCATACGAGTATGCCTGCCTAAAAAGGTGTCTAGCAAGTCCCTGTTGCTGCCGTCTGCTCAAGCACTTTTGTGTTTGTTCAAAACCCTGAGCCCACCTGTTGACGACTTTGTGGAGCGGAACTTGGTTACAGTTTCTGGCAGTGGGCGTATTATCTGGCATGATCGACGGTCTGAAGAAGGTCAGCGCGCTTTCGTTCAAGATGAATTGTAACCGTGCTAATTACACCCACAAGGCTTGGATAAACTCGTGGAACGGCTGTCAGGCACTTTCCAAATGTGCCGCACGGTAGCATCGCTTTTCCCTGAAAAATAACTATTTCTTTATTCCGGATAAACCCACCATGGCACGTGGTTGAGTAGTTAGAAGGTTAGCTTTCCAACCATGAGGCCCAGGTTCGGATCCCGCGCACAGTTATATATATATATATATATATGAAGAAATATAGACTTAAAGTGTGCTATATTTATGAGATAAAGTGGTCAATATCAGAGATAGACGTGTGTAAATATAGAAGTCAACAGTTAGAGGCGACAGTCTGTTTCATGCTAGTGCAATGGTCAGGCAACGATTTGCCTGACGATTGCACTAGCATGAAACAGACTTTCGCCTCTAAGTGTTGAATTCTATGTTCATTTATATATATATATATATATATATATATAGTCTTGATCAGTCCTGGCGATTTCATGAAGTCTTTTTGTCTCCTCTGGAGACAATATATCTTTAATGTCCACTTTTATATTTAGATACGCTTATCCCAGATATTGAGAACTTTAAAATATGAATAAAGCATATCTTAATAGTATATTTTCCCCCCTCTCTCTCTCTCTCTCTCTCTCTCTCTCTCTATATATATATATATATATATATATATATATATATATATATATATATACATATACACAAACAAACATACAGATTTATTGACCCCAACGCATATATAAAGTATTTTTAAGGAATAAATGGATTTTTAAAAATTTTAAATCTGATAGGAAAATAGAAATCAATAAATATGGCTTTCCAGACACTTCAAAGAGAGGATGAGCTTTCTTTCATACCCTAATTTTGCCGTTAAGCCGTTCGTGGCAGATATGATTTTCCTAATATAAGGGGATGCTGTTTCGAATCCTGCCGAAGAGTACATCCTCTCGGAAAACTCAAGCCTGTAGATGACGATTATACCATTATTAATAGAAATATTTGCTTTAAGTTGCGTATACAAGACGTGGAAATTGAAAATTGAGATCGATAACACGCATAGACACACGCATATGTATAGACATGTAGACATTTTTACATACTAAGACGTACGCAAAAACAGATGACTATACACGAACTAACCCACACAAGTACACAGGCATACACTTCGAACAAATACATAAGCACACTCACAGACACACACACATACATACAGAGGTACTTGAAAAGGTACACACGCACACACATTATTGATAATAATTATTGCCCCAGATATCTCTTGATACGTATTTATATACGCTAAATTACATAATTTTACGTATATCAGTAGGTGTTATTATTAGTGTTATCATATATATATATATATATATATATATATATATATATATATATATATATATATATATACATACATTCATATATATATATATATATATGTATGTATGTATATATATATATATATATATATATATATATATATATATATATATATATATATATATATATATATACATACATTCATATATATATATATATATATGTATGTATGTATATATATATATATATATATATATATATATATATATATATATATATATATATATATATATATATATATATATATATATATACCGGGTGTAACAATAAAATTGTACAAATCTTGTAACAGCATAAGATAATTGTCCATCCCACTAAGTGATTAATATCTAAATAACCACTAAACTAATTGAGTTTCTTTCTTCCAGGTTTTCAGATAAGACGTTTAGGTATCTTGACTCGATTTGTTGTAAGAATCACTGGAAAATATTTTGAGATATTTAGCTAGAAAGAGAACAGGTTAAAATCGTTTTGTGTCAGCTTCACTATCTTCTCAAATGACCAATAATGAGTGAAAAAAGATACTTCAGGCCTTCGGTAATTGTACCAACATTTATACACAGGCTTCCGTCTTCAAAGTCCATTCAAGAACTATCAAGAGTCATTAAGTTTAAAATACCGGGAGCAGTTGAATGGAAAACTTGTCCAGGAGGTCAGAAATGGAAGAGGGAACATCATTTCAACGTAACGCTAAAGAAATCAATTAGAAAAGATCCAACTCAATCCATAAGACGTTTGACATGAGAGAGAGAGAGAGGAATTTCATCTATGACAATCCAAAGACCAGTGAAAAAAGACTTGAAAATGAAATTGGAACTGAAGCTACTAAGGCACCTTGTTAGTCCAGGTTACGAAGTTAGAAATTTAGAAAGGGCGAAGGTCAACTTGAATAAGTTGGAAAATTATCCTAGAATAATATATATATATATTTGAACGTAATTTCAATCCTTCATGAGCTTCTGATTATTAGCTATGATTAATTAATGATGAACATGTCATTTTCGTTTATGATCGATTTCATCACTTTCTTCTGTTAAACTTATTGCTAAAATTAGAGTCCAATAATATTATAAAAAACTCGGAAAATTCCAGTAAGTCATCTTTAAACATTTCTAAGATACAACAGTTGAAAGCTTAATCTAACAAATGGTCAATTTTGGTTTTAAGCCATTTGAAAATTTTGTTGTTACAGCCGATATTCAAAATTTTACAGCAACGCAATGTATATATATATATACATACATACATATATATATACATATATATACATATATATATATATATATATATATATATATATATATATATATATATATAGATAGATAGATAGATAGATAGATAGATATGAAATAAGCATCAAATGTAGATCAAATAAGGTTAGGAATCTGACAGGATCAGATTAAAAAAACTAATAGGAAATGTTTATCAATCTGACATGTTTCACTTTTATTAAATGTCCGACAGATATTGAGAAAAAAGAGAGGAAAAAAGAACATTAGTATTTTCAATTTTGTTGGGATCAGACCTCATTTATTAGCTATGTATCGCGTAAAACTATTCTTAGAAAATTTAATACAAACATTACATACATTAAAACAACTCCAGTTTCATAGAATATCACTCCAGTACGCCGAATGACCACACAGAAATGAAAACATTAGAACTCCTGCTACTAGACAGACACACATATGCAATTACGAACATATATTACCATCCGAGTTCTGCTTAGACATATAATAACAGAGTTACTTACATATAGAATTATTTACGGTTTTAATGCACCTGACATATGACTGACGAATTGAAAATACCAAAGTTATGTTTTTTGTCTGTTTTCTCTCAATTTCTAACAAAGTCTTAATAAAAGTGAAACACGTTAGATTGATATACGTTTCCTATTTGTTAATTAACTTATCATACACACACACGCACACACACACGCACACACACACACACAGACACACACACACACATATATATATATATATATATATATATATATATATATATATATATATATATATATATATATGTATGTATATATATGTATGAATGTATTTTATGTGTAAAAGTGCTGCATATACGGAATAGAGCGAATGTAAATATAAATTCAACCCTGAGGTCAATACCGAGCAGAGACAGTCTGTTTCATGCTTACATGAAGCATGAAACAGACTGGTGCCTCTCGATGTTGAACTCAATGTTCACTCATATATATATATATATATATATATATATATATATATATATATATATATATGTGTGTGTGTGTGTGTGTGTGTATATGTGTGTGTTAGTGTGTGTTTGTGTTAGTGTGTGCTTGTGTGTTAAATTTCTCATAGAAATTATGAAGATAAGACAAATTGGCTAAAAAGTCAATTTGTCTTATCTTCAGAATTATTCTGAGAAATTTAACAATATGTCGACATGGAAAACTAAAACAAATACTTATTTTAAAAATATTATCCCTATAAATATATATATATATATATATATATATATATATATATATATATATATATATATGTGTGTGTGTGTGTGTGTGTGTGTGCGTGCGTGCGTGCGTGCGTGTATCTATCTGTCTGTGTGTGTGTGTGTGTATATATGAATGTTCGTACATATATATATGTGTGTGTGTGGGTCCGAGTACAAAGGTTCATCAATAAATCCGTATCCTAATGTTAATAAAATCATTGTACAACAAATATATTTTGGTAGCATTATGCTTTCTTGCTAGTCCACTTGAATTTCATTTCTCCATGAAACAAATACCTGGGAAAGTATTCAGTGAAAAATCACGCTCAAAATTAAACTGATATTAGAAGTTATTGATACATGATGTGTGCGTCCTATTTTCTTTCTATTTCTCCGTAAATATTTTTCACCTCACTCCAGAAAATGATTTCTTCTCTTCACCATGTACTTTATTTACAGTTTTTTTATATTATTCAGTACTTTATTCCCTTTTTTATTTCGCTATTAAGTGAATCCCGTTCTCTATCACTGTCCTTCTATCATCTTTCATGCCTCCAAAACCCCATTTTTTATTACTTTTTTTGTTTATTTCTCAAAATTGCATCACACGAATGTTCCAAGAATTGACGATATTTCTTTCCACCCTATCCCAAACTTTCTTATTCTTACTTTTTATCCCCCCTCCTTAAAAACTCTAAACTCATATGTCACTCTTCCCTTCTTCACCAGCTACGACACTATTTGTTTCTTAATGGCGTTTGGGTTTGGATAATTCTTGCAACTGTATAATCTTTATTCCTCTCGTTTTTTCTGATGTGTGTGACCCGTTCATCTTTTTCGAAAATGTATTTCTACTTTTGATCTTTCTTTTCTCCTTTCCACAACTTATGTTAAATATTTAATATATTTGCTTTCTATTTCATTGAAACCTCATTTTATTGAAAACAGAATCTGACCAACACTTCGTTTCTTTCTTTCTCTTCTGTAGACGCGCTTACAATTTCATTCTATTTACCTCTTTCTATCCGTTTTCCTTTCTTTCTCTTCTTTCGTCCAAATATTTTATTTCTCGTCCAAATCGATCATTCTCCAACCTACCCCAAATCTCTTATTCATCTCCTCTTTTTTCTTTTAACTATTCTTTCGTTATAGATTTTTTTTTGTCCATCATTTTGTTCTCTTTTTCCTCCCTTTCCGTTTTCTCTTCTTCCTTTTATTCTCCATCCCAAATACCCCACTCCCCGACCAATTCCATCTTTCATTTTCTTGTCTATTTCCATAACAGTAGAGAAACCGGTCCGCTCAAAGCAAAGAATTTCTTGTCACCTTAAGACGACCGAATCCCAAACCAACCCATATTTCTTTCTTTACATTTTTTTTTTGCTCTCTCCAGCTTTCGATGGATTTTTATTCGTCTTTTTCTTTCCTGATTTTTTCTTTGAATCATTTTGCCATAATTTTCACTTTCTCAATTTTTTAGTTTCCATATACATTTTTATTTGTGCTTTTCTTTTTCACCCTTTCTTTTTTATATTTCTTCTTCTTCTCTTCATAGTCCGCCACCTTTTCATTGTTCTTTTCTTCTTCTTCTTTTCGATTTCTATCTTTTTGTACTTCTCTTTGCTTTTATTATCTATTTAAAACATTTCTCTTGTTATCTCCCTTTCTGATTCTTTTATTCATTCATGTAGTTTTCTTCTTCATCTTTTTTTTTACTATTTCTTCTTCTTCTTCTTCTTCTTCTTCTTCTTCTTCTTCTTCTTCTTCTTCTTCTTCTTCTTCTTCTTCTTCTTCTGTATTTCTTTTCACTCTTCTCTTTGGTTACCGCACGTTCTACTTTTTTTTTCTTCTTCCCTTCGTGAACGGATTTCTTTTCTATTTTCTTTTGTTAACTCATTCGAACTTCCTTTCCATTCATTCGATTTTCTACCTTTTTTCATTCCTACTATATTCTTTTTATTTAACTTTTTCTCCTTTCCTAAATTATAGAATCAATGTTCTGTTCTTCTTTCGTTGTTTATCTCTACTCTCTTTAAGTTCATCTCTTTCTCTACTTCTCTCTTTAAGTTCATCTCTTTCTCTACTTCTCTCTTTCTATACATACGTACACGCACCAAAACACGCACACACTTCAATACGTTTTCTTTTCCTCCCTCTCTAGCTTCCTCTCTCTCTCTTTCACTTTCTCTCTCTTTCGCTCTCTCTCTCTCTCTCTCTCTCTCTCTCTCTCTCTCTCTCGCTCAGTCTCAATTTATCTTCTACCTTTCCTTCCTACGGGCCTTGACATCACTAAATGATCGCCTCTAATTTATTGGCCATTCTTTCGCCTGAGTTGTCAGAGGGGGATGAAAAGTTCTGTACGCGCCATTATAGTTTCCTAAATGGGAGCTGTCCAAATGGTCATGGCTTTGGGCGGCCGTCATCTACCGCCGCTCGTGTCGGCACCGTGGCAATGGCACTCCAACGACCCGAGCCCTTTCTTATGGATTGCCCCCGTCGGCCAACTAACGTCTTTTCAATCTGAACTAGTCCACAATGCTGCTGTCACGTGCCCTATTTTAGAAGCCAGCTAGCCAGTTAGACATCAGCGCCCGATTGGTGTACAGGGTATAAGATGGTGAGGATGATGTTTCCAATGCGAGAAAAGGAAAAGGAAGCCGATTTGTTACATTTTTGATCAAAAATCAGTTGATTACGAGGAAGGGTGGACGGGTGACGGAGTAGATGTTCACGCTGACGAAACTATATTACGGAGCATAAGGAAAAGGCAAGAAGAAGAATCAAGGAGGATCATGGGAAAGAAATAAAATAAAAAAGAAAAATAAAGACGAAAAATAATGAAAGAAATGGAAAGTGGTAAATAATAATAATAATAATAATAATAATAATAATAATAATAATAATAATAAGAAGAAGAAGAAGAAGAAGAAGAAGAAGAAGAAGAAGAAATCAAGGAGAAGAAATCAAGGAGAAGCAGAAGATAGAAATATAAAGATGGAGAATAATGAAAGTAAAGGGAAGTGGTAAAGAAAAAGAAGAAATCAAGAAGGATTAGGGGAAAGAAAAATCAATAAAAACAAATAATAATGAAAGTGAACTTTGTGAAGAAGAAGAAGAAGAAGAAGAAGAAGAAGAAGAAGAAGAAGAAGAAGAAGAAGAAGAAGAAGAAGAAGAAGAAGAAGAAGAAGAAGAAGAAGAAGAAAATCGGCGAGGTTGAGGCGAAAGAAAAACAGTTTTACAGTTTCAAGAATATCAAAAAAACAAAACAAATTAATATTGAAAGAAGTAGAAAAGAACAACAGTAATGAAAGCAAATAGAAAAATTGCACGTAAAACTAAAGAATGTTTACAAGTACGTAATGATATCTTGAAAATAGAAAAGAAAGAATTCCATATAGGATAGGCGAAATTAGTTGAATATACAGGAAGATTATAAACGACATGAAAAATGGCGTGAAGATACAAAGTGGAAAAGAATGTTTAAATTTTGATAGAAGAGGAACAGGAATAAATAGAAATGGAAAGAAAAAAAGTTGCTTTTCTATATCCAAACGAATGAATAAATGTGAGAAGGATAGCAAGAAAGATGAAGCAAAGAGAGAACAATAATTAAAATAAAACGACAAATTAAACGAAAGGCAGAAAAAGAAAAGTTGAAAGAAGATTAAGAAAAATCTCAAAACTGTGTAGAAATATTCCAATATAAAAGCGCACAAAGAAAAGTTATTTCCAAGAAAATGAAAAACACAATGAAAAAGAATAGCTGAACAAAATAAATGACAGAAGAAATCGACAAATAAGAAGACAAAAATCATAATATAAAAGATAAAATGTCGGTTTTGATACGACCGCTAAGGAAGAGAAGGAGTAGGAAAAAAAGACTGAAGAGAATTGGACAAATGGACATAGAACCATGCTGGTTGGTTGGTTGGTTAGCCTTTCGGGCGGTCTGGCATTTTGAAACAGCGGACAGACCAATTGATTTGGAAAGACATATGAAAAAGAAAATATACAAAAGATATTAATTGAGCAAAAGTCCTCCGCCTTTTTTGACACTGTCTAATGTTGACTTCACCGTGCCCGAACTTTATAAGGCGTTTAACTCCGCCCTCTAACTAGTTTTGTTGATCATTTCGAGTATTCTTAAAATTTATTTTTTTTATCACAGTTCTTGCGTTAGTATTTCTCATTCTATTCTTTATTTTTATCTTTCATTCTTTCTTTTAGTCCGCTTTTCCAAAATGAAATGTATACGCAAGGTTTCATTGTATACTTAACTAACCGGACATCAACATGGGTCTGCGATTGGATGCAACGACTTGACTTGAAAAGAACGTTTAGACGTGGATTGCTTCGTTTTCATAACAAAATTGGCTGAGTTCAGCATAAAAGACTGGAAGAAGTCCAAGGGCAGTAGACAGTGAATGGATGAAGAAAATATAAGAATAAATGAATCACTGGAATAACAAAAGTAAGCGAAGAAAAGGAAAAAAAGGACAAAATAAATGCCTGAATTAGAAATAAATAAAGAAAGAAAAAAAGAAAGCAAGAAAGAAGGAAAGAAAATGCAAATCTCTGCATTTGAAAGGAAGGAAGGAGGGAGGAAAAAAGAAGAAAAGGAAGGAAAT
>OZ038493.1:104617610-104620110 GCA_964036315.1 Acanthosepion esculentum | reverse complement strand
TTTCATGTATTATTTGCGTTCATATTTATTTAAAATTAAAGTTTTTATTTAAACATTTTTCTAATTTAAAAAAAATCATGATCCATTGAAAGTGCCATGATTTACTAGCAGCCACCCATTGTGATTTATATACGACCTGACTAATTCAATTTTTCCTTTGTTCTCTTTAAAATAAGGCTGACAGAATGTGGGATTCGTAAACCTTGAGAAAATGTAAAATAAAATAAATAAAATCAAAATTTCTTTGAGATTTGGTCAAAATTGCATACAGCGATACATTTAAAGTCAACATTAATGATTCAGTTGTTCTTGTTTCGTTAATGGAATTTTTTCTTGTAAGATAAAATTATTTCTGATGTATCTGGTTTTCCAAGTTGTCATATACATACGATTCTGTTGGATACGATCCAATTCATCAGGCCTATAAAGGTCTGATGAATTAGATCGTATTTACGATTCCAATGGAATAAATTATGACCATGGAATATTAGTGTTTAAGCCTTTTTATTATATCCTTAATCTTTCCTGGACATTGAGTTCTACCTGGATTCTATCCTCTTGGAATTATTTTTATACATATAGATATGTATGTGTATGCATGTATGTATGTATGTATATATATTTATATATTTTATATATATGATTGCATATGTATGTGAATATTTACCACTATTATTATATATATATATATATATATATATATATATATATATATATATATATATATATATATATATATATATATATTACCCAGAACATATAAATAGTCGAGCAAAAACAATACATAGTCTGAGGATGCCATTCAAGCATGAAATAGAATGTCGCAACTCGTTCTTAACCTGTGTCCACTTTTATATTGACCTATGCTCTATCTCAGTTATTGACCACATTTACACATGAATATCACACACACACACACACACACACACACACACATATATATATATATATATATATATATATATATATATATATATATATATATATATACTAATAATAGTAAATATTCATCTTTTCCTTGTCGTGCCAAATTTAATAGTATAAATTTAAGCTCTGTTACTTTACTTTGAGTATTTTTATTACCACTAGCACTCATTTACAATATGTTATATTTATATTCGTATTTCTAAATAAATTATGGATATTTATTAATCCGGCATATTTCTTTTGCATTAAACGTTATTTCTAATGGATACTTGGTGTATATTTTCGTCTATATTATATTACTATTATATCCTATCAAAGAAAAATATGTGCTCTTCAGCAGAATTCGAGCCTCCTACCCTGAGTGGAGGGGACTACCGTTAGATCCAGCACACTCTAATCAACAGAGCTATAGAGAACACGTGTATCAGGACATTTCTCATCTGCACAGTTTCCTATCCCTGAGTAACCAACTTTGTTCTCTGCAGCTCAGTTGGTTAGAGCCTGCCGGTGCCAGTGGTAGCTCCCTCTTCCCAAGGGTATATACTTTCGAATTATGACGAAGAGCGAAACTTTTTCTTTAATAGGGTTT
Organism: Acanthosepion esculentum; assembly: GCA_964036315.1. NCBI lineage: Eukaryota > Metazoa > Mollusca > Cephalopoda > Sepiida > Sepiidae > Acanthosepion > Acanthosepion esculentum. The sequence goes on along the minus strand of OZ038493.1, from coordinate 104,618,594 downwards.
CTTGAACCCTGAAGCCTGTAGACGAAAATAAATAAATATTCTGTTTAATAAATAGTATAATTATTTTATATTTTAAAATATGGGTCCATCGCAACACAGGAATCACGATATTTCAAAACACGAACTAAAATTTAATTTTTTTTATGTATTGATGGTCATTTTTTTAATTTACATATGAATTACTAGAAAATTGTTTTTTTTATAAAAAATGTATTGCAGGTATTTTTACTATAAAAATGTATTAGTATTTCGATTTTAGTTTAGGGGTTCAGTATTTGCCCTTAGCTAGACCCTAACAGGTGCTACCATCACGGGTCAGGGTGAACCTGGCAACGACAGCAGTTAAGAGGTGGTACCACGCTCCTCAAAAATTCCGACATTCCAGTCAAAGGCCTTGCTGCCGGATGTAGTTTATCGTCATACCTATCAGCACTTATATTCATATCACACAATATTTGCATTCTATATTCATATATTTGTTTTGGAGTTTCCTCTACAGGAACTTCATAACGGCTCGGAGTTCAGCACTTGAAAATTCCAGTATTTCACAGCACATTCTTCTCATTATATTAAATTAAATTTTGTTGTTGTGCTTCAGTTTTACGAAATCACTCGCTGAAAATCCGTAAGTAAATTTTGGGACCTTCGTTTCAGAAAACGAAATTAATTTTAGAAGCTTTCATTTTTTTTTATATTCGTTGCGTTGTTTCTTGTTTTATATTCCAGAAATTAATTCCGCAGATTTCAGCTTTCACATGGAAATGAATATTGTCCGTAATGCCTTTGAAAATTAAATTAATTTTCGTGTTACGATATAAAAAAGGATATAAATATTTTACGTCATTCTGTAATGGAATTAGATCTATTGTGCATTTTTCTCAGTGAATTTGAATTAAAGTATACAGGATTGATTGAATCTAATTCTTGCATATAGATTTGAATGGTTAAAAACCTATAACGAGTAACATACACACGCACGACTAA
>OZ038493.1:104597610-104610110 GCA_964036315.1 Acanthosepion esculentum | reverse complement strand
ATAGCGGAGTGGTTTCCCATTGATTTCTCCAGGTTTTAAATTCAGTGTTGCCCTTTTCGGACATTGGATGCCTCCCAAAGCTGGAGGCCTTGTATACTCAGCTATTTAACATAGAGGGTAAGAGATAGATTCATGCCTTTTCCAAAGATATTAATGTGAAAGTGAACGCGAAAGACGAGATCAAAATTTGAACTCGATTAATCGATTCCACTTCTCACGGCAATACTTCTTTCCCAACCAGCGCGCACTTTTGGAAAATCCAGAGTTATAAAAACTTATAGAATTAGACGGATTGAAAGTCATTACCCAGTATAAAAGGTACTTACGCAGACGGAGTGTATGTGTGTATGAATTAAATTGAATTAAGATGTTAAATTCAATGAATTTGAAATTGATATATTAGTATGCAAGGCCTGTTTGGAAGTAGAAATATTTGCATCTTTGCTATGGCGCCACTGATCGGCTTTAAACCCCAAATAACATCGATTTTCCGTTTTCAAGGCTGACAGGCGTTCTTTCACCAAGAAGTTTCTAATAAAATTTTCGTGCCAGTATCTGACCTCGTTTTAGACTATGTGCTTTAAGTAACGTAGCTTAGTTTGGACACAAACCATAAATTTAGAGCAGCCAGTTAGAGTCAAATTCCCTACGAATGATTTACAAATCTATTATCCTGACCACGATTAGGTGCTGATATATAACATGGTTTTTAAAATCTACAAGTATCAAACTGATGACCGTTGTGTGTTTCCGTTGGTGCTGTTGGTTAGTGATCTAGATCAGGTAAAGGTTAAGATTTTGAATGCTGATTTTCAAATAAGGCAGACTTTTGCTACTAGAAGATTGTCGCAATTCAATCTTCCGACATGATCTAATTCATTTTGTTTGGGATAAAGCAGATCTTTTGCGGACCTTTCGCCATATTTGTGCACATAGAAGACAAAACTTAATTAACATTTAAATTTGCACAACACTGTCAGAAACTGAACAGAGGTACATACATTAGTACATCTGATTTATGCATCTGTTGCAGTAGAAGTCAAAAAGAAGGTTCAATGTTTGTGTTAAGGATTCGCTTGCACTGTGTAAAATTGATACTACCAGTTAAATACTGGCGTGTGATAGAAGTAAGGAGAAAGATGGTGTGTTGTCGATCCCATTGTTTCCAAGACAATGGGAAACTAAAACAGATAGAACACCCAGAAATGGTGGGGATATATATTCTGATGTGTCATACTTTATTTGTCAAGGGTGTAGGCGAGTTATCGGCGTAGCCATGCTGTGAGATAATCGACTGTGAGGCATTCCTTGATATCAATCATCTGCCATGTGAAGAATTGGGAACAGTATGCAAAAGTCGATTTGGTCATAAAAGAAATGATACAACCGAGAGAAATTTTTGTCAAGGATATGGAAACGTATCATACTCTGGATAAGAAAGTCGAAGTTCGAGCTGTGGCTCTAGATATCTCGAAGGCATTCGACATACATTGGTATGCTGACCTTTTACGCAAGCTTCAAGGCTACGGTGTCATACAACGAATGTTTCATTTAATTCAATTGTTCCTATAAAGTCTTGAAATGAAGATCGTATTGAACGGGATCGCTTCTAGATCCTTTCACACATAGGTTCTATCCTGGATTCTATGCTATTTCTTATCTTCAACAATGATCTCCCCGATGTCGTCAGTTCCCAACTAGGTATCTATGCAGATAACACTATTATTTGCTCCTTTTTCAATAGAAAATCCAACAGATCTGACAAAATAATTGTGGCAGCTGCTTTTGAAAAGTCCTCCTATCAGTTGTTAACTGGGGCAAGAAATGTCTTGTGAATTTTAACGCATGTAACACAAAACTGATCCCATTTAACAACCATAGAGAACCCTTTCTGTCTGCCATTAGCATGTCTGATGCTAGACTCAGGGTGAGTCATACACTGCGCCTTCTTGGCCTGATATTTTCCACTGACTTTAAGTGGAACGACTACATCAAATAAATAGCTGCATCTATTGCAAGGAATGTTGGGTTTACTGTGTCGTACCAGAAATTTATTCTCTTCAGAAGCCATCTTGCATATTTATAAGACTACCATTCGTCAGTGCATTTAACACTTTTGCAATATCTCGCACGAGGCTCCTGCTGTACATAGCGAGAATCTAAACAAAATCCAAAGAAGGATCTGTAATGTAATCGATCCTGACCAGGGATTTCGATTTCCCACCGATGTGACGTGGCTACCATCTGTTTTTCCTGCAAATATTTTCATGGCAACTGCACTGACGACCTTTTTTCCTGGTGCTCCAACTCCATGAATTTAAACGGGCTACTAGTTTGGCATCTAGGTCCCAACCTTTCACTGTTGAAATAGCTAAATTCAACCGCCAATTCTACTCCAGTAGTTTATTTTCTCGCAGTTCCCACCTGTGAAATGGCCTTCCATTTAATTGTTTCACTGATAAATAAAATCTTCAAAAATTTAAATGCAACAACAATCGCCAGCTTCTGTCTTCTTGAATCGCATTAATCTTTTGTCTTTTCCTGAATCCGCCCTATTCTCTGTCTTCTCTTTCACTTTCACTCCTTGTAATATCCCTCTGCATTCTAGTTGCATTCCCAACTTGTTTGGGGTGAAATTTTTGAAAAGTCACTTCCTGTTTAAAACGTTACTGCTGGTTTCATAACCAACAATTACTAATTACATCAAAATCAGCGATGACCAGCATTGTTGAACGAGTACACAGCTGTCGTGTTACCCGTATAAATGTCCCCGCTTATGGATAAAGAGTTAGGCAGACACTCATTTTTGCTCACTCTGGCGAATCAGAGTCAGAATATTTGGCCACTACTTGGGCAACGAACTTACTACACTTGCGCTTGTTTAAGCTTGCTGAAACATAGCCCAACCGGGGGAGGGGAGACTTAACGAATTTGTTCAATATCTCTTTATTTTGTACAGGTTTGCGGGTAGAGTAAATGTTAAAAGCGCCAAAAAGGAAATACTTATATTTGAATACCTTTGTAAATGCATAAATCCATCCACTTATGAATTAAACTTCGGAGCAGACTGGGCTTTCTAGCATTGGGTCACATACAGTTTAACTGAAGGAAAATTCTGAAACCAAAATCGTGGAGAATGCAAAGAAAATCTACTCCATTTTCTCTCCCAAGAAATCACAGCAATTCAAAGTTATCTGAAGAAAAGGAAGATGTGGTGAGTCATTATCACCTACGTCCAGAAGAACATACAATTAAAAAAATGTCTTATGCAGAGTTACGCGAATGGATCAAATCTTTCTCGCCACCACTCTACAGCAGGTAGCCTCGAGATTTGCATGGATTTCTAACGCCTGTCTAATTTGATACCAGGTGAGGACTGAAATTGCTATATTTGCAATGGACGCTGATTAAGGTGTTCGATAAACACTCCTAAATAAAGTATGTAAAAGTAAGCTTTTTCATTTAAAATAAAGTGGTAAATTTTGCATTTCAACCCTTGTCATGTTATTAAAGGTCGAATTTTGTATAGGCCACCTGGTGAGGATCGAAACTACGCTGCAATATTAATGGTCTACTAAACTAGGCTTGTTAATCATTAACCCATGACGCTGAGTCGCCTTCGTAAAAAAAACTCTTTGTTGTTGACTAAGAATATGTGAGGATGTATGAAAGCGCCTGTTTGTATCGTCTTTATAATCTGAAGCGTTGTGCAAGTGTAATTCTGCATAGATGACTAAATACGTACACATTCGAGCGCGATAAGGATGTATTTACTTCTCTCTATGTGAAGAAATATGACAATACTTCACTGAACGAGTGCATATCTCTCTCTTTCTCGCCCTCTCTTTCTCGCGCTCTCTTTCTCTCTCTCTCTCTCTTGTTTGTGTTTGTGTGTCACTTTGTTTTAAATAACCATTAAAATCTCATTGCTTACTTCCTTAAATTATATTTGGCAGGTTCTGCGACTTCCACGTATATCGCTTCCAAATTAGATTCCGTGATGTTGACAAATTGAAACAGAATAAAATCCAAATGTCGGATTCTGTTTATAACAAGGTTTTAATTAACTTAGACTTTAAGAAAAATCTCCTTGATTTTTTTTTTTACATTCATTAATTTTCCCATTTCATATTACGCACTAGGAGAAATGTGATTTCATTATACTACAATATTTTTAACAAACAAGTAGCGTAAAGCTAATATTTCTGTGAGATATTAAGCTTGTTGACTTTTACTAAATAAAATCCATTCTACCAACATTAGTCTTTATAAAAATTTTAATAATATATTAATAACAATATTAAGAAGATTGTGTATGTGTTTTAGTATATTTTTCTCATCGTTTATTATTTCTATGCAGAATTAGTATGCATTGTTAATATGCAGAGACTTTCTTATATAAGTTATATACATTTGGACTAATTTTTGCTGTTACTAATTAAACTTTTAAGTAATTATGTTCTGTGCACGTCTCCATCTCATTTTTTATTTATTTTTCTTTTGTGTTTTGCTGCTCAGTTATGATTTGTCCTGTTTCCTCTGAGTCTGTCTCTGAGTTTGTACTACGATGCCCAGGTATTGAATTAATAATTATTATGCCACAGAATTCACAAATTCTTAAAAACTATTGTCTCTTATACGACATTTTGTTACCTACCTGTTATTCTTGTATACCAGGATTCTGAAAATTCCGTGTAAGGAGCGACTAAGCAAAACTGGAAGTCTTTTAAAAGAAAATGGCAACAGAATGAACACTTATCCTCAGAATCGGGAACAGACAGCTGAAATTCCTTGCATACTTAATGAGGAAAGTGGGCTTGGAAAATGTCACGCGTCATACTGAGAGCAAAAGAAACAGAAGAAATCAGGGAGGCACATAACTGACGATCTTTTGTGGATGAATAGCGAAACTGGGGCGTGAGCCTTAGCAAGGTGAAAAACGTTCTAAGAAGATGTGGAAAGTGATGATCGCTTATGCCCCAATGGGACACTGCATACAGAAGAAAATCTGCTGATAATGCCGTGGCTGTTGTTGGTCCGCTTGACCGCCATCGATGTTGAATTGTTTTTTTTTTCTTATTGCTTCTGATGCCTTGCTGTGAAACTTGACCCTCTCCACCGATGTTTCTCGTTCTTTATTTCTGTTTTAATGTGCTTCCAAATTATTGTTTCACTTCAAAAGGGACATCGACGGCGTTTAGTTCTTACTGAGAACCAGTAAAACAAAGAAATCTCTTTGTTAATTCTATTTATTGAAGTCGTCGTAATAACTCTATAGCAACTATTCTTACTTGTAAAAAGAGTAAATATTTATTTAGCAAGTAATAACGCGATTAGAATTAAAGGAAAAATTGCATGAAAAACTTTATTTACTGTAATATTTACTTATGTTTTATTATGCTCATGTAATGATAGGTGGTGCCACCGTACCTATATTAAATAACCCATGCTTATATACGTATTCCCTTTGCATGTGGGGAGTCAATGTGAACACCTGGCACGCTGCTATTTTGCAAGGCGATATGAATTATCAATATTCGAACGGTGAATGATAGCGAGGTGCAAGAAGGATTCTAGATTCCGATTCTGAAACTGAGGGGACATTTTACCTCCCAAAACTAATCTGGCTAGAATTATCTCACTGTATGATAGAAGCGACATTGGCTCAAAGCTAAACGCACACAAGATCCTATACCTATCAGTATCACTGAACAGCTATTAAAATGGAATGACTAAACAACTATCCAAAGCCTGTCCAATGCCACGTCGCGTTGTTGCACTTTATCGGGCCGCAGAGCGTCCTGTGCTAAACGAGTCATGTATTCTAAAACACTTGACACATTAGATTATAAATAGACACAGCAAAACTAGATTTTAACAGTGAAACTCCAACCTAATCGGTTGTATGCATTTCATGCTATTTCACTTGGGAAAGGTATGAATTCATTTATTATCAAGCCCGTATATAGTTTAACTAATACAGTAAATTGTAGCCTTTAATCTTGACTGACAATCTAAAAAAACAGAAAACTCTGAATAAAAAACCGGAATCGGAAATGACTCCAATATATTCCCCATGAAGTCATGACAATTCTCAGGTAATAAAGAAAATCGATCTGTAGAGAGTCATAGTTCTTTATGATACATGACTGTGGTTGTGGTTGGCTAGTGCTACCAATAATTAGCATATGTCTAGGAGTAGACGTAGTAGTTTTAAACAACAATAAAATTGAGAAATAATAGTACTAATAACTGCTTCATCTAAAAGTCAAAAATATTAAATGGCAGGAACAGTTACTACATTGTTCACCGCAATCCCATTACATTCAACTTTTTTCTCACATAAAATCCGGAAAAATAACTATTTATTTCCAAAATATATGATTTTCAAATATTTTTATTTTTTACGTTAGCAAAATAATAACTTGCAAATAAGCTTCGGTGAATCATTAGCCATAATAAAACTAGAACCCTTAATGTTTAGCACTTTTAAGTTTGTTTATTTAGCGTCATTTAGTATGGAATAAAGTCATCCTCCGGAGATACCCAATCAAAGTGGAAGTATCATTGATAAGCTACTACACACGCATACCAACACTTTTGAAGAATTTTAATGATTATAGAAACTCAAAGTAACAGAATTTATGGACACAACATGAGCAAGCTAAATCTAACACACAATGAAATCGAAGACAAGAAAAGCAGAGGCAACTATCATGTCACAGACACGATTATTAGAAGCAACTCGTTTATACGTATCTGCTCTCCAATCTGACTAAATTTCACTAGTAAATCTTAAGCAACTTCACCATTAAATCTAAGCAACTTCACCATTAAATCTAAGCAACTTCACTATTAAATCTAAGCAACTTCACTATTAAGTATCAGTGTAGCTTAAGCAAATTTTAAAGAAATAAAAACATGAATTAAACAGAAAAAATTACTAAATGTCTTCGTTCCTGTATCGAAGAATTCTACTTATTCACAGGGTAGTTTAGTTACATTAAAATGTCTTTCTTTTCTAATTATTAAACCCAAGCATAAACATTCAAGCAACTTGAGTATTCAGTCAAGGACCAATCAAAAATCCAATTTGCTCATATTTCTTAAAATCGTGTACATGACAAGTCTATGGAAATGAAAGAAGCATCGTGTACCACAATGGCAAAAAGGAGTCATAAAGAAATCAGAAAGGATGTTACTCCCTAGAGAAGCTCTCCCCCCAAAAACGAAGTCATAAATTAACAAACCCCTATCCAAGAAATAACAAGTTATAAAAAAGCATGCCTTTAATAAAGAAGTCATAAAGAAGCAAACCCCCACCTCAAAAAAGAAATAGAGAAGGAGCAAGGCCCCCTAAAATAAATACTCTGCGAAGAGTCGTGATTTCCCACGCCCCGAAGAGATGAAGGGCCTAAAAAAAGAGCGTACTATGACGAGAATCAAGGCGTTGCGTTGAAAAAAAAAACAATGAGCAACCCATTCATAATATTTGTAAATTTGTTTATGACATGAGTTTACAAATGATCACACTACGGTAGGTGCTCTAAATATTTATTCATCTTAGCTTAATCTAGTACAAAACCACAGTCGTTGGTGTACCCATTTCATATTAGGCTTTTCATCCTGCGAGACAAGTATGCTTTCCATCACTCTACGATAGGAGCAGTTTTATAAAACTCCGAGATCAAAGAGTTAACGATCTTTTATTTCGTAATCATTACAAAGAAAAATCTTCCATTAGAAGTTAATTTTGTACTTATGAAATCAGTGCCCTTATATGCAATAAGTTCATGAACACAAATCCACTCTCTATGGTGCTAAGATGACACGTTTTCAGGCTATTGTTAGATAATTCTAAAACTTTGTTTTGTAAATTTTCTCACTTTGCCTTTTCTTTTATCTGATCTCAGAATAAATTGTTCATTTCAAACAATAAATTATGACAAAAACTATCAATCTTAAAATGCTTCAATTACGGATCCTATAAAACAAATTGTCTTAAGGTCTTTCTATTCTTTTCTTTCCTCTATTATTGCTTTTCCTTTATAAATTGCTGACAGAAGAAAAAAACGAACATTCTTGACGCTACGGGCGTATCGTGTTTTCTCAACTCGTCCAGACAAAAGTTTATATGTACGCTTTGTTTAAAAAAAGAAAAAGAAAGAAAGACAAGAAAGAAGGAAATGGCTAAAAGAAATCAAAATAAAATTCAAATAAAACAAATGTAATTGGTATACTTTTGTCTCCACACAACGGCTTTGTATTTAGAGCGAAACTTATATCAAGAAAAGGGTGAGTGGGTCACGATTTCTACGGAGAGATTTCAAATCCCTTCTCCTTGAAATGCAAGAAGTTTGCAACATTTATATTTCTCATGTTTGCGGTTTTAAAAGATTGTTTTCACACATATTGACTTTGAATTTTTTGTTTTTAATTTTATTCTACATTTTTCTCTCTGAGATTCTAAATTTTGTTTAGATCTACAAATTATTTCAGTCCGCTGTACACAACGGATGGCTTCCTCCAGGTTTACAGCCATAGTTCTTGTTCTTGTTCTTGTTCTTCTTGTTCTTCTTGTTCTTCTTCTTGTTCTTGTTCTTCTTCTTTTTATTATTATTATTATTATTATGTTGTTGTTGTTTTTGTTGTTCTTTATGTTTGAGACGCGCAAAGCAATTATAGTAACCCTGAAAAACGCTTTTACTGTCATCTTTTGCACAGAGCAACGGCCTAATATTTTAAAAGGAATTTAATCCAATAATAATTCACGCACGCACGCACGCGCGCACACACACACACACGCAGATATATATATATATATGTATATATATATATATATATATATATATATATATATATATATATATGTGTGTGTGTGTGTGTGTGTGTGTGTGTGTGTGTGTGTGTGTGTGTGTGTATAAATTACCTTCAAAGAAACGCAATACCTAAGGATTAAAATGAACTTTAAGAAATGAAAGTTCTTTTTTGAAGTTTTTATTTTACTTTTTATTTTAAGCTAATAGATTAAATAAGTGAAAATATTTTGCTGTGTTTTAAAACTAGTTTAAATCGACTGGGAATAGTTTTTCTTTTGAAATCTCTAAAAATCGCTGATTTTAGCACGAGTTTTAGCCATCTACCAGGACAATGTAATTTTCTTTATTAAAAAAATCTTTCAAAAATATAATATACTTTTCTGAAATTTAATTCGAGAAATATTAGCTCATTTAATGTTTACTTAGTCTGATTTAAACAATTATTACTTACTTTTTGTTTAAAATATCGCAGAAATGCATTTTTAACACGTATGTGTGTATTTATTTAAGGTAGCTTGACTATCTCATTCTTTTTCTACAGGAAACATATCTGTGAAAATTACATGGTGAATATAACTTGCCTTTTTTTAAAATAACGAGTAATCTTTAAAAAATTCAGATAAACTTTTCCGTAATCTAATGTTTTATTGAATTATAGGTACTTTGGCTTTACGCTTACTATAGTTAGTATTTTAGTATATGGCTTTTATTTTCTGATAATATCGTGTATGAACATCTATATTTTAAAAAAATCATCACTTTTATACGCACAAAAATATTTTTTAAATATTGGATTGGTGTCGCTGATGTAATTGGTGTAAGCTCTGCCATTTATGATTAGTAAATATAGTTTTTACATAACATAAACTGTACAAATTAATACAGAAATTGTTAAAAATTAATCTAATTAAAATTAATTAAAAAAAACAGTTTTTGTAAAAATTCATTATTCATCGAAACTTTTTCTTAAGAGAATGTTATCTCTTATATATAAAAGCAATTAAATAATGTTTTAGTTTTATTCCATTTTTTATTTTAGGATTCAGAGTAGATTTTCGGTAACTCGGGGTCCTGTTTTACAAAAAGAAAAAAAAGATGATTTTAATTCTCCAAGGAGTCATGAATATAACTAATATAAACATTCAACAGTACAAAAATTATTTTCATGAAATTTCATAAAATTATATAAGTGGGATGTAAAAAGAGTAATGAAATATTTTTACCATGATTTTCCCAAAAGTAACATTTCTAAAATAATTTAATTCATTTTTGAATAAGTCATGAAACTTCATTAATATCAGACAATTTGATTTTGGCAAGATTTTCCAATTCAATGTGTTTTTCACCGCAAAAAAATATGATAAAATTTGGAGAATGAACCGGCCGAATTTTTGAAAACGGAAACGAAAAGAAATAAAAATAAGACTCGTGTTTTTCAGAGTTACATTCATCCTTAATACATTTTTTTTATGTCAACTGTGATAAGTTTAAGAGAAAATATATTGTAATTAGTTTTATAATTGTAATTATTTTGTTCTTGCATACATTCATCAGTCCGGCCGGGATTTCTCTTGCAAAATGCACCGTTAGGAGTGCCCAACAGTGCATTTTGCAAGAGAAACCACTGGACACATGTACTTTTGATGTTAGTTCGCCTGTATAACGAATGAGAAGGTATTAGGAAAGCGTGAAATAGGGAATAATTAGAATCGATGTTCAACATAAAAGAGAAACCTGCATTGACCCAGTAGAGTGATCCGGATAAGTTTTTTATTCAGAATATTTGCATTCTTCTTGTATCTGCTCTGTCTCTTCAGGACGTAGGCGATCAAGACTGTCTATAACTTCCTTTTCTTTATAGTTCATTGCAGTATTTTTTATTTATTTATTTATTTATTTATTTGCTATATCTTTTAATCCCTGTTCTGACATCCATTTACACAAGCATGTTAGGTAGGATATTCTTTGCTTTCCTCTGTCGCTCTTGACTTCCACATGCCCGGTGAGTGTTATATCTTCCAATCCCTCTTTTCTCATTATGTGTTATAGAAATTTCAAATTTTTCTTTTTATTTCTAAGTCTAATTTTCTTTTTTGTTTTCATTTTACCTAAAACTTTGTCATTGCTCACATTATTCAGTCCATCTTATTCTGAACATTCTTCTGTAGAATCACATTTCAGTTGCCTTAAGTTTCTTCATAGTCCATGAGGAGACTGTCCAGCATTCACTGCCATATATGGATGAACCGATATTACGTAACACTCCAGTACTCTTTTCTTTTTTTCTTAAAAATTTGTTAAACATTTGGAAGGAATTTTTATGTATATCAATATGCTTCGGATTTCGGTGTCGCATTTTCCATCGCCTGTTAAAAGGATTGCTAGATATTTCAATTTTTTGTATTTGCTTGATTTTCGTGTCGCCACTTCTAAGTTCGCATCGTTTGTTGCCTCGTTTACTGACAATCATACTTTATTTCTTCTTACAATAGATGTTTAGTCCTTTCTTCTCGCTTTCCCTTACTATCTTCTGTAGGAGTTCCTGTAGTTTTCTTTTTGCGTCTGCTATCAGCCCTCTCATCTGCATATCTTATATCACCTGTCACCTTTGATCCCATTTTCGTTAAAACTTCCTCGTTGCTCAAATCTTCCGTCTATATTATTCTCTATATCTTTCAGGCGAACCATATTGTCGTCACCACAAGTCATCTACGACTAATTTGCCTAACATTCTCTTTCATATAGGAAAACCGATATTACACAACAATCCAGTAATTTTTCTTTGTTTCTAACGAAACTTTCCTCTTTCTTAATACTTTGCTTAACTTTTGGAAGGCTTCTTCCGCATTTCTAATGCCACTTCGGATTTCGGTGTCGTATTTTCCGTCGTCTGTTAAAACGCTTCCTAGACGTTTATTTTTTTCTACTTGCTCGATTTTGATGTGTCCAATTCTTACTCGGCATCTTGTATTATTCCTTTTACTGACAGCCATATATTCTGTACATACTAAAAGCGATGAGGTAGAAGCCACACACATTTTCCTCCTCTTTTAACTATGTTTTCTCGATCCTCTCCTGGTTTAAAATAATAGTTCATATATAACTATGATGACTAAAAGAGAATTACGATATAGCACACACACATACACACACACACACATACACACACACATATATATGTTGTTTTCATATTTAATTTCCAGTTTCATGTAACTATGCCTCTTTCAAATTCTATGCACAACTGTCATCTTTGATCCCATTTTCGTTAAAACTTCCTCATTGCTCAAATCTTCCGTCTATGTTATTCTTTACATCCTTCAGGAGAACCATATTTTCGTCGCCAAAAGTCATCTAAGAGGAATTTGTCCAACATTCACTGTCATATAGGAGGACCGTTATTCTACAACGGTCCAGTACTTTTTTTTATTTGTTTCTAACGATATTTTCGTGTCTCTTAATGCTTTACTTAACTTTTGGAAAGCATCTTTCGCTATGCCAAATACACCTTCAGATTTCGGTGTCGTATTTTCCGTCCTTCATTAAAACACTCCCCAGATGTTTATTTATTTCTACTTGCTCTATTCTGATGTCTCCAATTCTTACTCCATACATTCTGTACAAATTGAAAACGATGTCGTAGTAGCCACACACAATCTTCCTGCTCTTTTAACTTATGTTTTC
>OZ038493.1:104565110-104595110 GCA_964036315.1 Acanthosepion esculentum | reverse complement strand
CTGTTTTTTCAAATATATATATATATATATACATATATATATATATATATATATATATATATATATATATATACGTCTAAAAAAATAATGGATTTATTCTTATTCCAACATTTTTATTAATTCAAACTTAATTTTTAGAGGATAACCATCTTAAAAATTGATTTGATATATTTCATAATGTGTGACGTCATTTGTTTACATTTGGATACGCATTGAGCAAATATGAATGTACGTGAGAGATTCATGGAAGATTGTAGTTTAAAGCAGTAAAATCGACATCGTTAACCGAATGCTCCTCTGTGGCGAAATCGCTAAAAGCATGTCAGGCTATATGACGATTCCGTATAGGATACAGGTTCGATTCCAGTCGGAGGATGCATATATCTTCTATGACAATTTCTCGGAGATTTAGGCCGGTAAATGTTGTTAATGCTGTTTATTATAAACAGAGCATTTACTTAAATATTTGTATCTATAAAAAAAGAATATATAAACATAAAAATGTCTTTATATATATATATGCATGAGGTGTAGGAGCGAAATACAAACAAACGTTGGTTATCATTTACTTCGAGAGAAACGCTACAGATCCTGAGTCGATTAAATTTAATTTTTCTTTTTTATTTCTGATGTCCTATATAAGCAACTTAACTGACTCGAGTCAGCGCCATACTGTTGATTTTTATCGCTGTTGTTTTTTTAAAATTTCCTGCAACGTCATTACACTAGGTTTATTACGAAAGATTATATACTGCATGGATATGAACGTAAATTTACTGTGGAAGACTCAGAAAGCAGTGCATTTTCAATAAATTTTGGCGTTACTGAATTAATTTTTAATTTAATTAAAACTGCCTTCTTTAAGTCGAAATTATTGCCAAACTTATTACGGTAATCGATTAATGCAGTATTTCTCAAACTTTTTAAGCAACGGCACACCTAGGAGCAAATTAAAATATGATACACTCTTTTTAACACTTTTAAAAATGTTTATGAAATAAAACCATAGATTTTTAAAAAACGCATACATAAATCTGAACCAACTTTATTTCAATGTTTCTATTCAACTATTCGTGCAGCTTGTTTTTTTTTTGCGTTTTCTTCAATGTTTGGTCACATGTGACAATATTTCGCGTCACACTTAAAGGATCGAGCGGCACATGGGTGTGGTGCGGCACGCGGATTGAGAATCACTGGACTAATACATAGAGTGTATTTTGTAAACGATTACATTTGTATTTGTACGTGAGACAGGGATGTGTACTTTCACCCACATTATTCAACCTATTTCTAGAGAGAATCATGCAAGAAACTTTGAACAACCATGATCCTTCAATCTCTACTGGTGGTAGACCCGTCCCAAACCTACGTTTTGCCGATGACATTGACCTCATAGCAAGTAATAACAGTGAGCTCCAGGACTTGACCAACAAACTTTTTGAAAGAGCAGGAGTATATGAAATCGACGTCATGGTAGCGATGGCCAAATTGGCAAGAAAATGGAGGAGCAAAATCAGTTTTCAAAGATCAGACTGTACAGATCTCTGGTAGTCTCCATTGTCCTATATGGATGTGAAATGTGAATACTTTTGGCAGAAATAGAGAAGGATCCAAGCATTTGAGAACAAATGCATGAGAAAACTCATTGGCATTTTCTATTGGGAACATAAAACCAATGTGTTTGTGTGGAAAAGTCTTGAAAGTTTTGTGAGACACCAGAAACCTCTTCTCACCACTGCCAAACGGAGGAAAATGACAAGGTTTGGACACATTACAAGGCATGACACCTTATGCAAGACCATCATCTTCCTGTCCCTTGTAGGTTTTAAAACGTGACATTTTTTTCTATGTTCGTAAACCCTGTTCTACCATACATTTATTCAAGCCAATCAAGCATGTTACGCGCTGTTTTCCTCTTTCCTATCTGCCCTGTGAATATAAGATTTTCCAAGACTTAATTCCTCATTAAGTGCTTCAGAAATTTTAATTGCCTCTACCTGATGTTAAATATGTTTCCTTTTTGTTTTCATTTCCTCGTCGTTTCTCGCATGTTCGAGCCATGGCATTCTCAGCATCTTCAAGTCTCTTCTTCATCTTTGAAGTGATTTTCCAGCATCCACTGCCATATAGGAGGACAAATATCACGTAAAAGTTCAGTTTTTCTATCTCTTAATATTCTGTTTAAATTTCGGAATGGCTTTTTCGCCGTTCCAATGCGTCTTCGGATCTCAGCGTTGCACTTTCCGTCCTCTGTTAGATCACTTCCCAGATATTTAAATGTTTGCAATAGTTTGATATTAGTATCCCCGATATGTAATTTTTTATTTTGGCTTCATCCTTTTGCTGACAACCATCTTCTAGTTTATATTTAAAACCTTCTTTCTTTTCGTTACCGTCTGTAGGAGCTTTTATAGTTTCCTTTCTGTATCAACACTGTTTCATCTGCATATCCTATGGTGTTAAGATTAAAGCCGCCAACAATAAATACCGGTGAGAAGACACATCCTTGTCTTACACTCCTTTCTAATTTTGAACTCATTTTCTATCTGTATGCTGGTGTTTTGCTGCCAGTATAGGTTCTTGATCATTCTAATATCCTTTCAGAATATGTCAAGGTTGCTGAACAGTTCTAATATATCTTTGGGCGTACTTTATCGAACGTTTTTTGCGTAATCTATAAAGCTCATTTACCCGTCTTTCTGCATTTGTATTGCAGTGCAAATCTCTGTCTAACGGTCTGTGCATTTGAGAGTCTTATTAAAGAATAAGTATCTATCGGTAGGTTTCGGAGATTTAAGAAACTATATGTATCTCACCGATAGGGTTCAGAAACATATGTTCCATTAACGCTGCCGGAAATCACATTGGCTTGAACCCTACCGGAAGTTACATTTCTTTTTATAAGACTTTGAAACCTGTTGGAATGTACTGTTTTAGATTGGCTACTAAGCAAGACTAAAAAAATATCAGTATGCGGCGTCATATTGTTAAGTATCACGACAAACCATCAAAAACATTTATATTGCAGGTAGTTTTAACTGTTTCATTGGTAATGTTCAGTCGGGTGGGTATTTTCGGGTTTCAGTCCGTAACCTTATATTTTATAAAAGGATGTCTGATTATAAAGTAAAATCCATTAATTCTTTAGAATTTGCTTTGTTTATATTTCGGATAGATTCATGTCTACCGAGAAAATCGGAACGAGTAAAAAATGTGCTTCAAGGCACAAAATACAATCTTGGTTTATTGTGAAGTGCTTCCTAACCAAAACAACGTCGCTTTCTTCTACAAAGGGGGACGCAGGTTCGAATCAAGGTGGAGGGTATATTTTCTTTAATGTGTTTTATCAAATGCGTAGGCCGGTAGATGAAATATAATACTCTTTTAATTAAACTAAGCTACAACTCAAATACGGGCATCCACTAAAAATAACGATAAAAGTATTTTTATATTTATTTATTTGATATATATATATATATATATATATATATATATATATATATATATATATATATATATCAAAGTGAACATTGAAGTCAACACTCAGAGGCTGTTTCATGCTGGCCGCAATCGTCAGGCTGAAACAGCCTGTCGACTCTGAGTTTTGACTTCAGTGTTCACTTTTATATTTATATTTACATACGCTCTATCTCTGATATTGAGCACTTTATTCCATAAATATAACACACCTTAAAACTATATTTCTTCATATATATATATATATATATATATATATATATATATATATATATATATATATATATACGTGTGAGTGTGTGTGTGTATAATGGATTTTATTATTTTTTAATTGGAAATTTGTCACAAACAAATCTCACATACTTTCATGGTTATATATTAAATATGTTTAAGCTTTAAAAATGCTAGTGTAATGCCACTACAGCTTTTCTCTGTGACACCGACATTATGATGATATGTGAAGATTTAAAGATGTTAGAATTAACTCAAATAAGAACATGAACATTGGACAGTATATCGACAAATTTGTTCATGGGTATTCGACAGCTTATAAATTGGAAAAAAATAATAAATAGAATTTGTCAGTGAATTTAATAAGAAATGAATATGTGGGTGGGGGGTTGAAACACCACTTAGTTCTTATAATACAGTGGATTGGATGTGAACAACAATATTTACCACTGAAGAAGACATGGATCTTGTATTTTAAACCCTGGTTCTTTAGAATGCTTGCATAAACAAAAATCGTCCGCAGAAATATTTTCGAGATTTTACGAATTATTACGAATAAAAAAAATGCAGTATGAATAAAAGAGACGCTTACGGGGCGACACATGCCAATCAAATCGACAGTAGCATGCGCATGCGTAGTGACTTTCTTCCACTTCGACAAGGCAAACAATCAGCGACCAGATTCAAGATGGCTTCAAGGCGACAAATGTTATCGACTCGTAAGGAAACGAAAAACGTCTCTGTAGCTGCGATTTGAATTTCGTCTAATTCGCTTTACTTATTTACCCTCTGTTTATTCAAATCTTCTTTGGCTGCCGGCTAGATATTAATAAATTCATCGATACATGCACTCGTAGAGATAAACTTATAGAGAGACAACAATATTTAATCTTCTGTTTGACAAAAAGATTTGACTCGCTAAAGGACGCTCTTTTTATTTATGTTACTGTGTGTTCGTACATATACATTTCATACTTCATATATGTACATAAGTATTTGGTATTAACGCGTGTGTGTGTAGACACACCCATACACACACACACATATGTATATATATATATATATATATATATATATATATATATATATATATATATATATATATATATATATATACTCGGTGCGATGAATAAATTGTCTAAATTTTAACAGATTTATTAACCAAAATTACACAAAAATATTAAACAGTAAGTTTATTCAATAGAAGTACCATTGGCCTCAACCACAGCATCCAGAGGACTTCGGAATCTCCTGCAAATCTTCTGGAGGTTATCCTTGATTAAGATTCTGAATACAGCCATAATGCTTGCTTTCATTTCATCTTTGGTGTTACAAGGAGTTTTGTTGTATCTCGTTCAACTGCAGCTCACACATAATAATCAAGGGGATGCAGTCTGGGAAGTTAGGTGACCAGACGTAAGGGGTGATGTGGTCTTACAAATTGCCTGACAGCCATGACTGGGTTCTCCTGCTTGTTTAGCATGTTGCAGAGTTATGTTGCCAGACATAGGGTCTTCCAGCGGATACTCTCTTGACCCAGGGCAGCACGATCTTTTCAAGGTACATAATGTAGGCCTCTGTGTTGAGGTTGCGGCCCTGAGTAACAAATTAAGTAGTTCTTTCCTTATCAGAACGATCAGAGTGCGTTTTCAAAGTTTCAGTAACTTCGTAATTAACATTAAACTCAACTCAACTAACTCTTTCCGAAACATAACCACTGTCCTCAGATTGATATCCAAACACTCTGAAATGTTCGTATTAGAGCTTTTATACAGACGGTTCCCAAGTGACCCTAATATACTGTGCATTTGATACAATCAAAAACATACAACGCGCATGGACATTATGGCGGCTATTTTACCGGAAGTCGTTTAGAAAAAACAAATAAAGATAATCAATCTAAATAAATAAATTAAAAATGTTCCCGCCAAAATAATAGTCAGAACAAACTACAACAATGAACCCCAAAATTCAAGAAATAGCTTTATCTTCCCAAACAAAAACAAAACTATTAAATAAGCTATATAAACAAATTTTTATTACGTTAATAAAAACACCGATCAAAATAAAATAATAAATAAATATATAAGATAAAAAATAAAAATAAATAAAAACAAGCAAAATAGTTTGACCCAAATAAATAAACAAATAATCGACTTCCGGTAAAATAGCCGCCATAATGGACTACCCACAATAAGTTATATAAACAAATTTTTACTACGTTAATAAAAACACCGATCAAAATAAAAAATAAAAATAAAATAAATATAAAGGATAAAAAACAAAAATAAATTAAATAAAAACAAGCAAAATAATTTGACACAAATAAACGACTTCCGGTAAAATATCTGCCAATATAGACTACCCACAATGCACCACTGACCCGTATATATAAATAGTCGAGAAAAATAACAGCACTCGTGGCCTGACGATTGCATCTAGCATGAAACAGACTGTCGCCTCTAAGTGTTGATCTATGTTCCCTTTTATATTTATATATATATTTATATATATATATATATATATATATATATATATATATATGTGTGTGTGTGTGTGTGTGTGTGTGTGTGTGTATGTGTGTGTATGTGTATATAGTAAGGTAACGAAAGGTTTTGTAATCCGTACGGCTAATCACAAGGAGGATGTAATCCAGAGAGCTCAATGTCAAACCATAGCAAATATTAATTTAATTAGAAAACAGACAAACTTAAGGGTCTATTGTTTTAAGGTTGTTTGTTTTCTAATTAATATATATATATATATATATATATATATATATATATATATATATATATATATATATATATATATATATATATATATACGGAAATAGGATTTTATGATATGATATATTTATGGGTAAAAGTGTTCAATATCAAAGACAGAGTCTATGTATAGTATCTAAGTGGACACTGAGGTCAACAGCAAGACAACAATATGTTTCCTGTTTGTTCGCAATATTAAAGCCATCGATACGGATGGCGATATATATCATTGGGGTTTGTAACACACATACACATACACACACACACACACACACACACACACACACATATATATATATATATATATATATATATATATATATATATATATATATATATATAAAGAATATATATAAAACAAGAAAATGTCCCCCGCAACAAAAAGAATTAGATGACTTCGAGAAGGACTTAACTGACCTAGTTAGAAACATAAAATTCCATAAAAAACAAGATGCATTCCAAAAAAAGCTAAAAGAAGATATAGCTAAAATAAACAGTTCAGCAAATGTATTTATCGCAGCCGACAAAACAAGAAATTTATACAAACTAACCCCTCCTACGCACAATAAATTACTAAAGAACAACATAACCAAAACATACAAAAAGGCACCCAAAACAATAGAACACGATATAAATAAAGAAGCTAAAGCAATCGCTCAAAAATTAGACCTAGATGACCGAATAAGTTGCATGAGCAAGACGCAAGCCTTTATCACACTAAAAGACCACAAGGAAAATTTCAAAACCAACCCTGCATGCAGACTCATAAACCCAGCCAAAAGCGAACTAGGTAAAATAAGTAAAACAATACTAGAAAGAATTAATTCTGAACTTAGGAAGAAGTTAGGAGTAAACCAGTGGAAAAACACAAAAACAACCATTGACTGGTTCAACAGCATAAATAACAAACAAAATTGCCACTTCCTACAATTAGACATAAAAGAATTTTACCCATCCATAACAGAACGTACACTAGATAAGGCCATCAACTTAGCTCAGGAACAAATAATAATAAAACCAAACGAAATCGACATCATTAAGCACTCACGTAAATCATTATTATTTCACCATGAAGAAGCATGGATAAAGAAAGATGGGATATTTGACACTACAATGGGAAGCTTTGACGGTGCAGAGACATGCGAAATCGTAGGCATTTACTTACTACACGAACTAAGCAAAATAATAGATAGAAATGACACAGGGCTCTACAGAGATGACGGTCTCATAATCTTAAGAAACTGCAACAAACAAAAGACTGATAAAACTAGAAAAGCAATAATTAAAATTTTCAAAAATAACGGATTCGAGATAGATATAAAAACTAACCTAAACGAAGTAGATTTTCTAGATGTCACCTTCAACCTAAGAAAAGGCACACACAAACCATACAGAAAACCGAATGATAAACCACAGTACATACATATACACTCCAACCACCCGCCTTCTATAATCAAACAGATACCTAAATCGATTAACCGCAGGCTTTCCGACAATTCTTCCGATGAATCTATATTTAACAAGGCCAAGAAAGACTACGAAACAGCCCTAAAAGATAGCGGATTCCCAGCAACACTCACATACTCACCACAGAACACAAAAAAGACCAACAGAAAAAGAAATATCATATGGTTCAACCCACCGTACAGCAAAAACGTAAAAACAAACATAGGAAAAATATTCTTCAAGCTTTTACACAGACACTTCCCGGAATCAAGCACCCTACACAAAATATTCAACAAAAACACAGTAAAAATCAGCTACAGTTGCACCGAGAACATGGCACAAATAATAAAAAAGCACAACAGAAAAATTATTAACAAACCACACGAACAAATTAAACCCACGTGCAACTGCAGAATAAAAAACGAATGTCCCTTAAACGGTAATTGTTTACAAAACAACGTAATCTACCAAGCCACGACAAAATCAGCAGATAATGAAGAAAAAGTATATATAGGAGTAACCGAAGGACCATGGAAACAAAGAAATTATGTACACAAAATGTCTTTCACAAATAGTAAATATGCGAACAGTACAATGCTTTCTAAGTATATCTGGGAAATAAAAAACAAAACACACACCACACCAAAAATATCTTGGAAAATAAGGAAAAAATCATCAGCCTACAACAACCTATCAAAAACCTGCAAACTTTGCTTGGAGGAAAAAATAGCTATCATTACCTTCCCAGATCAAAATAAATTATTAAATAAAAGATCCGAGCTAATCTCAAAATGTAGACATGAAAACAAATTTTTACTACGTAACTTAAAATAGAAAAATAAATAAATATATAAACAAACAACAATAAAATAAGCAAAATAAATTACTCCAAACAAATCATAAAACCACACCTGTTAGAATATACGAAATAAAATCAAAACAAAAGAACGGACGAAAGTTATAACTGTTATACAAATAAAAATAATAATAAAAAAACAAAAAAACAAAAACATTAATAAAAGATAATATACTACGTTACTTAAAAACCGAAAGCCAAAGAGATATAGTGTAACAAATAAATAACAACAAGTATAATAAATCGATCTAAATACATCCAAATATATAAATAAACTAACAACCGATTACGATAAACTAGCCGTTTAAAAAACAAAACAAAAACAAATAAAGATAACCAACCTAAATAGATAAATTAAAAACTGTTCCCACCTAAATAATAGTCAGAAAAAACCACAAATTCAACAAACAGATTTAATCAATGACAAATAAACAAATATATAAGATAAAAAATAAAAATAAATAAAAACAAGCAAAACAATTTGACCCAAATAAATAAGCGAAAAAGCGATTTCCGGTAAATGACGGCCATTATAGACTACCAACAATAAGCTATATAAACAAATTTTTACTACGTAAACCAAAAACACCGATCAAAATAAAAGAATAAATAAATAAATATATAAGATAAAAAATAAAAATAAAAATAAAAAAACAAACAAAAAACAAGCAAAACAATTTGACATAAATAAATAAACAAATAAGCCACTTCCGGTAAAAGTAACCGCCAAAATAGACTACCCATAATGCACCACTGACCCTTATATAAATAGCCGAGAAAAATAACAGCACTAGTCGCCTGACGATTGCACTAGCATGAAACAGACTGTCGCCTCTAAGTGCTGACTTCCATGTCCACTTTTATATTTTATATTTACACACGCTCTATCTCTGATATTGAGCACTTTACCCCATAAATATAGCACACTTTAAGACTATATTTCTGCATATATATATATATATATATATATATATATATATATTGGACTATATAGATATTATATTTAATCATGTATATGTGGGTTCTGGAATCTATATTTCCATGAGGATAATGTAGCATATATTTATTCTTATATATATATATATATATATATATATATATATATATATATATATTACTTTACATTCTCACGATAATATATTTATTTTGTATGTATGCACGTAAATTATAAAAGGTGCGTCTGTTTTCATGTGCATGCAATATGAAAATGTATACTAATTTTACGCAAATCTATGTATAAAAGTTCTTTAAATGATATCATCCACATATATATATATATATATATATATATATATATATATATATATATATATATATATATATATATATATATGAAATGAGAGTGGAGGGATCGTGGAGGGATCGTAAACCAAATCCGTTAGGGCGTAAACATACATGAGTATTTGTATATCTCTCTTTTTACGTCGATGAGGGAAGGAAAGTATACGTGAGTGCGTATTTTGATTTTCATTACGGGAAGTTGTATGAGGGAGGGGTCACTGCGAAAAGCCATATAGTCCGCCACCTCCTTCGCTACGCCCCTCGGACCCACCGGTCGTCTCTTGCATCTCCCAATGAAACTTTCTACGAAGTCTTCAGTTTGATTGTCTCCTCCACTTAAAATTGTGGAACAAGCCGGGAGGGCAGAAATCATTAGAAACCCATTGTTTGTTCTTCTGTGCGTTAAAAATATTTTGACTTTACTTGGCCTTATGTGAGCATAACATTCACTTGCTTATCCATTTATCAGGCGACGCAACAATAGAGAATTTCACATGTCTACATTTTTACAATATATATAAATATGTACATATGTGTGTGTATGTGAGCGTGCGTATGAACCCAAGAAAGTGAGTGTTTGAGAGTGTAATTGTATGTATTGATAAAGCCTTCATATACATAGAACCACACTCACACACAAACACAACACAGAAACACACACAAACATATCTATGTATCTATCTATCTATCTATCTATCTATCTATCTATATATATATATATATATATATATATATATATATATATATATATATATATATATATACACTGCAGATGAGTGAGGTTGGGTCCATATATGAGATACATGCAATTATATATATGTATACACGCGGAAAAAGAATATAAACAATTTGCAATAGATATCTCAAATATGAAACTTTTACAACATAAATATGTTCTTTTCATAGATAGATAGATAGATAGATAGATAGATAGATAATATTTATTTTAGCACGGGACTACATTCCCAATAGAATATTTCATTCAAGATTACGTTCTGTGATATATTTTTACGAATGTAATAATACACAACTCCATAGTACCAAAACATTAGTAAGACTGTGTTTTGTACACGCAGGTCTCCTGAAAAAAAAATCTTAATAAACTGCTCAACAGAAATTTCTCAATGGAATTACGGAAATACACAGTAATTTTGTTGTTTCTTACACAATGCACGGAAACTTGATTTGTTTATCTTTACGTATCGTTGTTTTCAAATGGCCTTTATTTTGATCGAATATCAAATGGGCATTGTTTTTTGTTTTGAT
Organism: Acanthosepion esculentum; assembly: GCA_964036315.1. Taxonomy (NCBI): domain Eukaryota; kingdom Metazoa; phylum Mollusca; class Cephalopoda; order Sepiida; family Sepiidae; genus Acanthosepion; species Acanthosepion esculentum. The sequence goes on along the minus strand of OZ038493.1, from coordinate 104,583,785 downwards.
TTGTTTTTCTATGAATTTAAAATAAATAATGTCTTCACAAATCACCTTGCTACAAGCAGAATTTTATTTTTTAAATAACCATTAAATGTATTTTATTAAAATCTATGGAAAAAAATTAACTTGTATTTCTTTCAAATTTTTTAAACTTAATGTAGATTTCGTGGGATTTACTAAATTCCTAAATCCCAATAAAATAAATAGGTAAAAAGTAATTTTCTTTATTTCTTAATTTAATGGATGCAATTTATTCAGTATCTCACTTAATGGAAACTACTTTTATATTCCATTTTTTAAGCATTAATGCCAACCATAAAATCTAGTACTAATTATAAAAATGAAAATTAGAGTTCGGTATTAGACATAGGTTTCTGAACAAATCCTCTACAAATTATAGTTTTTTTTTTTTGTTTTTTTTTAATTCTGTCTCAGTTAGGTTTCCCATTAATACCCAGAGCCACGTTTTCTGGGCGATGGTGTTAATGTGGAAATCGACAAATTATTTTTAATTCCTTCCTTAAATTAATCAAGGTAATTTATTTAGTTCATTAATTTAATGGTAATGCTTCTTTTACTTAATTTATTGAACGTAATTCCTTTAACGTCATAATTTAATAGATGTAATTCCTTTAATTTCACAATTTAATTTTGCGATTTAATGGCAGTAATTAATTTAATTTCGCGATTTAATGGCATTAATATTAGTTAATTTCATAATTTAATGGCAGTAATTAATTTAATTTCATAATATAATGGCGGCATTTTTCATTTTGTAATTTAAATGAGGGAATTTCGTAAATTTCTTCATTTAGTTTCTAATACAGATAGAAGCTTACTTTCTTTTTGTTTTCAACGTAGTCTCCCAGCACTGTCACACACTTTTTCCATCTGTGCACAAGCTTCCGTATTCCCTCAGCGTAAAAATCTTTGGACTGATGTCACTTTTAAAAATCTTTTGACTTCATCGTCACTTTTAAACTTCGTGCCTCTCGTGAACGCTTTCAAGGGACCAGGTGAAAGTCTGAAGGGGCAAGGTCTGGGCTGTAAGGGGGATTAGGGAGCCCAGCTCGTTGATGGTCTGCACCGTTTGGGCTGCTGTGTGAGGCCTTGCTTTGTCATGATGCAAGATGACTCCTTCTGACTGTTGACACCTGCGTATGTCCCAACAGTTAAGCTCAAAGTCCTTGCAATGTCATCCACTGTCACCCTTCTGTCAGACTAAATGAGGTCATTGGCTGATTCGATCACCTCAGGAGATCTAATTTCTGTAGGCCTCCCAGGCCTGTCTTCATCCTCAGCACTGCTCCGTCAATCTTTAAACAATTTAGCCCACTTGTAGACATTGTTCTGGCTGAAACATGTGGCATCATACACAGTTGACATTCTCCTATGAATTTCAACTGGTTTGCACCGTTCAGCAACCAAAATCTTGATAACTGACCGCTGTTCAATCCTGGAGCATGCTACTTGGTCGGCCATCTTTGTTAATCGCCAAAACTCTCAAAGTTTTTTTTTAATCTGCAAAAGAAATTAAAACCATGTGAAAAAGAAGTAAAAAAAACCAAAAAAAACAAAACAGAGTAAGCTTCTATCTGTATTAGAAGTCCGTATACCGAAAAAATCAACTTAATTATTGAAGGACCCTCGTATATACGCTATTAGTAATAATATACATTTTTTACTCACTTTTTGGTACAATATGAGTTTCATGCAGTCAACAATCTTTTATTACTACTAGCACTCAGTGCGCAATATTTTAGATATATTCATGCATACAGACATATATACAGACATACATACAGACATATATATATATATATATATATATATATATATATATATATATTGTTTCTTGTATATATAATTTAACGTTGGCGTAAATCCAAAGCTTAGCAGTTTAATGTGATAAAAAGAATGAAAAAATATTAGATATAAAAATTTAACTTTTTCCGTCCAGTTTCTGATAATAACGATGTACTCTCCTCATTTCCCTGGACTTGTGTATTGCATTCTGTAGTCTACCTGAAATGTCAAGTGTTAAGATATAAAAAAAATGACGCAATATATGAAAAACGTATGATTATTTCGAAATTTTTAATGATAGATCATTGAATTTCGATACTATGACAATAATGCACACAGGTTTGAAACCTCAGGCCATCTTGTAGCCCATTCCTAACTCTGATGACAAGGACAGATTAGTTTATTTCCGGTGATGACCCCGTTTTACAAATACTGACAGTCCATATAATATTGATGACAATGCATACTATTACATTTACAAGAGATTATTCATTGTTCAGCAATTTTATTGCATTCAGTGTATACGGAAATTGAAAAGCATAAAAAACAGATATTGATGAATAAAACATTCCACTTCCATATCAGCAGCGCATAAAGTTAAAAGAATACAAATGGAAGAAAAAGATTAAAATGTGTAGATATCTCCTGTATAGAATTTTAATGACTTCCCTTAAGACTGGCAAAATTTCGAAATATATTCCGTCTGGGAAAGATTCGATATAATGTCTATCCTTACCCAAGGTCAGGTAGTGCAGGAACATATACAAAATCAGTCTATTGCAACAAAGATATGAAACATTCCATTATACAATCCTAGGAGATTATCGAATGCAATAGAAGGTAAAACGATTGAAATATAGGAATAGAATCCTCGTAACAAAAATGAGGAAATTCCTCCAAACGTATAAGTTCGTAGAAATAACACAGAAATTCTAGCAAATTGTAACCTTCAGAAACGCAAAAAATCTGTCAATAAGACGTTTCTTTTTGCCATTGTGTGTGTTACTATATACCACCTCGATTCAGTTGCCAAAGTTTATTGTTAAGAATTTTAATAACAACACAAATGTTACACACCATTTAGCTTTAGATTGTTTATTTATAAGATCATCAAAATAAGAGAACCATCTACAATGAAATAGTTATTATTTACCATTTTATAAAGATTTATTATGTAGCATTTTATAACAAAATATGAAAAATTTTTTTTCCAAAAATACCGGGTAACTATTTATTTTCTTCTTTCGTTGTTTTGCATATCATATTACCTCTTGTGTTAATTTTTCATTTTTCAAAATCGCTATTTGGGATCAACGATGCCTAATCAAAAGAAATACCCCGTAAAAATTACAAATATTCTATAATTATATACAAGCAAAACTTTGTCCACCCAATGAATAGTGAGATACACGCTGAAAATAATCTTTGTGGTTACGACTAAAATCTTAAATTAAAAGAATGTTTGGTTGAGAGGATGAGATACTAGTAATTTAGTAATTTAAGTGAAGAGTGCAAATGAAATAAACACCGGGAAAATGCATTTTTACTAATTTGTAATTAAAGTTACTCATTGTTATGTGTTTGTTTAACTTTTTTTGTTCACAGAAATATTTATAAATTTACGAATAAAAAAATCTTTTGTCATATTTATTTCTTCATAAAATGGGGAATAAGGGTGTCTCAAAAAATGTACTCACATTTTGAATGACGTGAAAACCTTTATTTATGAACATAGAGTGAAATAGAATAGCTTCGAATACAGAAGAAAAATGTAATGAAGAATCATGTTCGCAAATGTTCAAATTGATGACCAGAAAAAAATGCATGTTGGAGACAGTTAAAATGTGAGTACATTTTTTTGAGACACCCTGTATTTTTATAAAATAGGAAATAATAAGTATTACATTTTAGTTTCATTATGATTTTGTACATTTTTATAAATTTATGAATCAAACATACGTTTCATACTTATTTGTCTATAAAATGGTAAAGTATAAAAGTTACATTGTAGTTGGGTCATTATATTATAATCTTATAAATATAAAATTAATCGTACTAATAAACAAATTAACATCTAAATAATTTGTAACATTTTTCTTCTTAGCAAAATACTAAACATAGCGTTTTAAATCAGTAAAGACGGTGAAGTAATTGATAGCGGCTCGAATTCCAGTAAAATCCATTACATTCATTTAGGTGCTAATACCCTTGGGAAAGGTATGAATCCTCTTCTTCTCCCTTCCAGCTATGGGTAAATAGCAGGACAGATCGGCTTCTATTGCCTTCGATGATAACTGGTCTACCGCAGAAAGAAATGGCAACCTACTGCGGGGAAAAATCTGCCTCGTCAGTCATATATCGAAAGATACATGATCGTCTAAACGTGTATCACAATTACATATGACTGACTAAAAAATTGCTGAGAGAGGCGAGGTAGTATATAGTAATAACGGTTTCAAGAGAAAAACCGTCCTTTTGACACACCTTTTTTGTGGGTCCGAAATCTATACATTGCTGAAATTCCTTCCTTCCTATTCCTCCTCATCCTTCTCGTCGTCATTGTCGTCGTCGTGAGAGCTATTCTCCTGCGGTGAACAGGGCTCCAGCTTTCCCTTGCTCGGCATTTCTGCCTTGATTTCCGGAGCATGTAAGATTTTAAGCGCCTATTCCCATACCCATTTGATTTTGAATACAGGTATTTTCTTCCTACCTGTTATTTAACACTGCCAGTTTACCTACCTTCCTGCCTGTCATTGTACCTCTGAATTGGTTTTATATAATTCCAAAGGGTATATGTGCGAAAGTGAATGCAAATAATTCAGCTGGAATTACAACTCTATACACCGATTCCGTTCGCTGCAATAATCGCTATGCTGCGCGCGCATCAATAGAAATTAAAACACAAAATAAGTTAAAGTCACTCATACACATATATATATATATATATATATATATATATATATATATATATATATATATATATATATATATATATAGTAATAGAATTTGGGTGATTTAGACAAATCATTATAGTAATTCATCGAGTGAAGAAGAATCCTCAAGAGAATGCAGAAAACACTAGACTGCCGTTTCGACCTATTTTGGGATTCATCCTTTCATCTTCCTCACCGAGGCCCGTTGGTATGATTCTTGCGTTGTATCGTAACAGTTCGGGTTCGAATATCGGTAGTGGATGCGCACTGCTGATGAGTTCCAAAACAGGGACTTTCTGTTGAAGATTCTTTTAGGCTCGATGAATTAATAATTTGTGTCCTATACGGAACCGTAATTTGGCCTGACGTGCCAAAGGTTGAAACGAAAAATCTTTCGTTTCAATCTTTGAAAGCAAAGTCTGATGATCCGTGGTCCTTTAAAAGGGCTGTGGTGAAATAATTTATTACATGGAACCTTAAAGTGGTCTGTTTTTATTTAAATTAATATATATATATATATATATATATATATATATATATATATATATATATATATATATATATATATATATGTGTGTGTGTGTGTGTATGCTACCTGGAATACCTGTCAACGTTGAGTAAGAGATGAAGTCTTTGATAGCATTAAAACGATTCTTTCGGAGAGATGGGGGTATTCTTCCCGTCAGTTTTGCGAAACTAATCAAATTATTAGAAGTAAGCAATAGCTTCATAATAACATTCGATCCACATAACTTTTTATATCAGCATGAAAGAAATTAAAAGGATAACTGAGTAATTCCAATTAATCGAACAATAAAAAATAGATTAATTTTAATTAGCTATTAACTACGTGCCAGTTTATAAGCATTATCGATCCACATTCTTATGTGAAAATGTCAAATTACATATTATCATATTTTAGAATAAATAGCAGACTACATAACAAAAGAAGATTTTTTGTTGCTTTTTTTGTACAATGATGTTCACCATGTAAAGGCCCTGTAGCCACTCAATACCGGGGATAACAGGATAAGAGGTAGAGTTTATGAGAATATGTGGGAGAGATAACCGTAAACCCCAAACTTAAACAGGTTAAGATTGTAGTGATCAGGAAAGCATCCTCTTGGGAGTCGGCTCCACAAAGCAGCGGCTCGTGGGAAGAAAATGATGGAGATGAACTTTCATGTCACCAATGGAATGCGATTAGAATGAAGGTAGTTCGCTAAAATGTGGTGGCATGTCAGGCATAGTGTTGGAAGAACTAAGGTATGTAGTCCGTCCGAAGACTTCCCATGGAAATAGCGATAAAGCTGCGAGCAACTTGCGACGTTTCATCTAAGAGAAAGGGGTTGTAAGGTGGAAAATAATTCGCCACCCACGAGGACGCGGCGATGCTTTTGGGCTATCGAAACTGGAGAACTTCTGTCCATATATGGCAACTATACTCGATTCTCGGCCTGATTTGGCTCTTTTAATAGTAGTGGATAACGAGAAAGTACTTACTAGAGCAGAATGTTGTCATCTTTACCCCCCCACAGATAAATTGTACATATAGGAAATACTTGGGACTTCATAGAAGCTCTGAAGCATTATGGTGGGGTATAGTAAATAAGAATGTGTTGTTTTAGTGTAAGGAATACTGAAGTATGTTTGAGTCAGTAATTGTGGCTTGCTAACTTAATACAAACTGAACCCCCCCCCATTTGTCCATGTGCAACATTTTTGTATTATCAAAAAATATTACTTAATAGAACGGTACAGGGGACAAAGCATTTTCCCAAAGATTTTAGCGGTTTATTGTATGTACGGATTGCACTTGAGTTCTAAGTCCCGATATGACGAAAGTGACCAAACATCAGGTAACTCTGACACATATTACCTACAAACATACATAAAGTGGGCGTAAAAATTGCAGGTAAACAAAACTATAAAGTGTACACGTATTCACAGGTGAAGTAATTATTGTTAGGTCCATAGCCTAACAGATTTAACAGAAAAACGAGTTTTCATATGTTCAAATATCAAGTAAATTTTATTTAAATTCATTTTTTACTGAGAGTCTTACCTGTTTTGTCATCTCAGATATACAGGAGCCATATTGTTACTGGTTAAAAATACACACACACACGCACAAACATAAACACACACATATATAAATATATATAAATATGTATATATATATATATATATATATATATATATATATATATATATATATATATATATATATATATATATATATATACCTATGTCAAGGTATATGGCAGTGACGTATATTTGTGTACGTGTTGATGCACACACATGTCTGAATGCATTTGTTTTGTTTAATCCGTGCTTTGGAAAAATTCTTTGCTTTATAATTTTAGAAGGGGGCTAAAAAAGAGCATGTTAATGGAATAACTGCAAGAATTCGATGGTATTAATATATATATATATATATATATATATATATATATATATATATATATATATACACAATACATATATACATATGTGTGTGTGTGCTTGAGCGTGTATGAGCGCATATTTGCGTATGTTTGTATGTGTGTGTGTGTGTGTGTGTGTGTGTGTGTGTGTGTGTGTGTGTGTGTGTGTGTGTGTACGTACGTGCATGCATTTCGATCAAACTTATATTTCTTTGCAAAAACACTCATTTGGCCTCGGGACAATATTTAATAAACATTAAAATTGCATGTGTGTACACACTTGAACAAGATAGATATATATGTAGATACATACATAGAGAAAGAGAGCGATATAATTAAAATATATAAATTTGATATATATAGAGTGATGGTCATATAAAGAGAGTTTATAAGTAAAGACATAGATAGATAGATAGATAGATAGATAGATAGATAGATAGATAGATAGATAGATAAATAGATAGATAGATAAAGAAAAACTAAATTAATCTAGTAGTTTTCTATCAAAGGTGAATACACAGATAAGATTCTCTGAATTATATACAACTTTATCTTACGCAAAACAAAGTTTAAGCGTAATATACAATTTTCGCATGGGGTCTTCGTTTACTCCTCCCAAAACGTTCCTTTTTTAATCTCCATCTGGTATTTTACATGAATAAAACAAGTTAACAATATCGATAACTAAAATATACGAATTTAAATAAGCCCAGTATACGCAAAAGAAAATGTGTGTGTGTAAGATCAGTTGTACGTTTGGTAAACGGGAAAACGTGCGTGCTAATGTGAATTCTTGAAATTGAAGCATGATAGCTTTTAGCGTGTTTCAATCTAGCAATTAAGGAGCACGATAATTATATATACATGTAATATGTTTATATATATATATATATATATATATATATATATGTGTGTGTGTGTGTGTGTGATTATATATATATTATGTGAATGTGAAAGTACCTCCGCATATATATATGCGTGTGTGTGTGTGTATGTATGGGCACGCATGCTTGTGTGTGTGTGTGAAAATAATATTATATAAATATCTGATGTATATGTATATATAATGCTTATTTCGTCTTTTCTGCTATATTTTCATATATATATATATATATATATATATATATATATATATATATATATATATATATATATATATATGTGTGTGTGTGTGTGTGTGTGTGTGTGAGTTAGGAACATAGAGTATAGTAAACAATACAAAACATGCGGTAAACTCAGCATATGTTCTGACATATACTTTACCTCAAAACATAGAGGAATTTCTTTTGAATAAATACATCAACCCATTTGAATTCATAGAAACACCACACACACATATACATACACACACACACGCACACTCTCACACACATATTCATATATATATATATATATATATATATATATATATATATATATATATATATATATATATATATATATATATATATATATATATATATATATATATCTGTTTGTGTGTGTATATGTGTCTCTATGTCTATGTATGTATAAATAAAATGTACATTGATGGATTTGCCTGAAAGCAAAAAACTGATTATGGATACATTTGTGTAGTAGGTAATCAAATTCTTTATCCTATTTTGAAAACAGCAACCACCGTTCGGAAAGCAAAACACGGGTCCCACTGGAATGCGGAATGCCTAAATATCGCTTATGAATCTGACATGTATACGTATGTAAAGCTGGTTTATCAACTCGTAAATTGTTGTTCGATTTATCTGAAAATCCATCATTCCCAAGAAAGTTTATTCGCGTTAGCAGGTCGGAATGCAGATGCCGATATAGAAATCCCTCTTTGCATTTCGAGGAGAAAATTTCGAAGTATAAAAATTCAAAAATATACGCAGAAAATTGTTCTAGCTTATTTCATTCATTCTTTTATTTTCACGAATAAAAATCTTTAGAGTTTCTTCCTATTTTCCATCAAGATTATTTCTGTACGCCTGCAAATTCTTGCATGTTTCTTGCCTGCTATTATTGCTGTTTAAATTACATATTTTTATAAGCATATTTAATATCTGCAGATAAAAAAAACTCTTATAATAAACTATATCTAAGATCGTAATATTTCTTAGAAACCAGATGTTGTATAACTTGCAAATTACGTATTCTAAATATAAATCTGCTTCAGGGTAATAGTTAAAATGTCACTTCGAGTGCATTTAGTTCGGAACCACATTTATGTTGCTTCAAGTCTCTTCTTCATCTTTGTGTAGATTGTCCAGCATTCGCTGCCATAAAGGAGGACAGATATCACATAACAGTTTACGAAATCCAACGAAATTTCTTTTCTCTTAATACTTTGGAATGCACCTTTCGCCATCCTAATACGTCTTCGGATCACAGTTTTGCACTTTCCGTCCTCTGTTAGAACACTTACCAGATATTAAAATTCCTGTACCTGATTTTATTATCCCCGACCTGTAATTTGTATTTTGGGCTGACTTTTTTGCTGATAACCATGCATTCTGTCTTCTTGTAGTTTATGCTTAGTCCTTTCTTCTCGCTTTCCTTCGCTATCTTCTGTGAGAGGTTTTCTTTCCGTGTCTGGTATCAGCACTGCGTACCTTATATTGTTAAGATTGTGGACGCCCATAATGAATCCTGGTAGGACTTCTAATTCTCTCAAAATTGGCTCGATGTATAAGTTGAATAAATCCGGTGAAAAAACAAATCCTTCTCTTACACCTCTTTTCTATTTTCGTATATCTGTTGAACTCTTTTTCTGTCAGTATGCAGGTGGTTTGCTCCCAGTATCGAGTCTTGATTATTCTAAATGTCTTTCCCGAATATGTCAAGATTACTGAGCATCTCTAACAGATCTTTGTGGCGTAATTTGTCGACCGCATTTGCATAGTCTATAAAATACCGGTACACTTCTTTCTGCATTTGTATTTCTATTTCTGATAACATTCTGAGCCTAAATATAGCGTTCCTTGTTCCGATGTCTTTGACGAAACCCGCACTGTTCCTGTCCTATCTTTGGCCTGATTCTGCTGCTCACTCTATTCATTAGAATTCGGATGATGATTTTATATTTTATGCGGCTCATTAGGCTGATTGACCTGTGGAGTTCACATTTGTTTGCACTTGGTTTTCTTAGGCAGTGATATGAAAATAGATTTTCTTAGGTCTTCCAGTATATCCCCACTGTTGTAGATTTCATTTATTATTTCTATGTCCTTGTCTATACCGAAATCGTCTTTGTTTCTGTTCAATTCGGTCAGTGCAGTTTCCAATTCGGTTTTAATATTTCGGTATTTTTGTGTATTGGCAGTTGTTCAATTTTGTTGTGGAAGAGTTCTCCTATATATTCCTTCCATTCCTGAAATATTTTTTTATTTTACTAATATCCGTTCCGTCCTTGGATTTTATGCAGCCTGTTGATGGGCGTGTCATTTTGTCTTGTTAGTTCTCTTTTTTTATGCATCCTTTCTCTGTGATACTCATTCTTTCTATAAAAAAAAACAGTTTAAATACAGGAGTCATAAAACATGACTTCAAAGGCCGCACGATTTGTCTTATACTCTTTTCTTCTTACACAGGAATTGTTATCTGATAAAGATAAATTAACCCTCGCAAAATCGGTGACCATTTAAATGCCATTCAAATTGTCTGTGTTTGTACCTTTGCTTGTCTATTCAATGAGTGGCCGAAAATCATTTCTACAAAATTTAGGACGAAACATTAAAAAAAATATTTCTATTTGTTACGAAAAAGTTAAATATAATTTTATAAGTACATGATTTTTAGGGTTTAAAATTTAACTTTCTTGGCACTAATTTTATGATTTTATTATTCATCCCAGGTTAAGTGCAGTTCAAAATGAGTTGGAGAGTATTGTATTATTCCATTGTTTTATTTTAAATGTGTTTATGTATGTGTGTGCGTGTATATACATGGCATGACACAAGCACTTGTAAGCCACTCACGCACACAACAAATATGCATTATTTGGAATGTTGTCCTGATCTTTATTGCCATATTAACGACGATTCAACCGTTATTAAAGTTTCATACTGGACCTTTTATTTCATCCACCGGGGTAGATTGTTCTAGTTCTACGTGCCATGCCTCTTCCGGATATCTCAGTTTTTGTTTACCAGCGCAATATACTGCCAGGTATTGAACTCAAAACTCTTTGGGTCAAGTCACTGGACCCCACCAACGCATTTATCCACTGGGACATGTGTCCTTGAGAATATCAGTGTATGAATTTTGGAGACTTATAGACATAATGTCTCAGTTTTCCGTTTTTTACAAGATCTCATATTGCAATTATGTTATTGTCATTGCTTTTCTCTAGAACTGCGTATTACTGGTTCCCATTTTGTATTTATTTCAATGCTTCGCCGGCTTAGTAGATTTTTGTGGCTTAGCATATGTGACGATTCCTTAAGTTTTCGTATTTTTTAGTGTTGTTCTCTGTTTATTATTCCAGTTTCATCCCACAGGGGGCAGTGATATCCCTTTTCCCTCCGTATGGGGTCTGCTACGCCTAATTTTTCTAATTCCCCTCGTGATACGGCTTTAGGATGTTCTTGCAGTCTCAATTTAAGGGGGCGGCCTGTTTCTCCATTATATTTCTTCCCACAGCTGTACGGGATGGCGTACACATATAGTCATGTTCTCTTCAGAATTATATATATATATATATATATATATATATATATATATATATATATATATATATATATATATATATATATATTTGTGTGTGTCTGATCCACAGGTCAACAGTGGAAAAAATCTCCGATTTATCCACTGAGCCCGGCAGAGAGGAAGTGAATTTTTACGTATTTATTTTAGAATAAACACTCCAGTGAGCTTTTGCATTAGCAGTAGTAGTGATACACACACACACACACACACACACACACACACACACACACACACACACACACACACACATATATATATATATATATATATATATATATATATATATATATATATATATTGTACGCGCAGGCATAATCACACGCAGACTGTATGAGTGACACGGTATCAGATCTATTTTTATAATAAGGATTATTGCTTTTGCTGCTACTGTTGTTTAAACAGCTATTTATATGTTAAAAACAGAAAATAATTTATTATAGCAAATGGAAATTTGCCGTGTACATTGTGTCATTTTGAGATGAGTCATATCCATTATGATAATTATTAGTTCGATTGAACTCATTCTTTTTGCTCTCATGTTGTCTCAACATTTGTACCGTGTACATAAACGCGTACATCATTGAATCACTTAACAGGTAAGCAAACTTAACATCATGTGCGGTCCTACCTCTTAATCTTCAGATATGGCTGGAATAAAGCAGCTACAAAATAAAAGAGAAAATAAACCGGTAGATAGAGAGGTAGATACGTTCAATATATATGTTTATATCGCTATATGTACATCTCCGAAATTCTAACGTTTTCTCCACATACATTGGCATACATACAGGCATGAAGACATTGCGAAGACAAGTACGTACATGTATACATCAATAATTATCCAGTAAGAAAAGCGCAGATTGCTTATCTTGTCGTTCAAACTCTTTTGCCTGCTGACACCAACGTTTATCTCCCCTTTTTCTTTAAACTGTTGAACAACACCGTTATAATGTTATCAGTTCATTTCGGATATCCGCAGTCTATTTGGCGCAAGCCTTTCTACCAAAGACGCGGCGAAAGATGTTATCGAGAATCGAAACATTTTCTTTTTATTGAACTGAGAGAAATCTGCCCACGGACAATTATTTTATCTTTCCAAGTCACATCTTTGTTATAGAGAAAGAGAAAAAAAAAGCTGCTTGAATTACATCTTCATTACCACAGTCAACAGTAATACGACTACTACTGTTGTTTCAATAACAAGAATTCAGTTATTCGCCGTATGAATATTAAATGCTAATTCTTTATGTAGTCGTTAATAACAGTATTATTAAAATTCTATTTGCAGCTCTCTGTTTATTCGTTCGCTGTGTTTTATAAATTATCCTATTGTCAAAACGATCTGTATCTCTATAACAGTAATCGGAACTGCCAGATGGCGTAATGGTTACGATGTTGCAAAACGGAGCATTGAGTTCACGTAACACGGTTTCGGTGCCTTACGAACTAATTTCCTTCGAAAAGGCATGATTCCATTTCTCCATCCGCTGTATTCTATAATCATTATCTTGTATTTTTTCTCACTGGCTTATTTTGTTCAAGATTCTGTCATGGACATAGGAACGCTGTACCTTTCTCTTACCGTTAGCTTACCTTCCCATATAATGGTAATATAATATTTAGCATAGCCATTACCAGTGTCGACAGATGAAAGCGTTTTGTTTTTTTACAGTAAAGTATATTTTTTAAAAGTTTTTACAGTAGGTTTTTCTCTGTACAAGGCCCAGGGTGGGCACTTAGAGTAAAACATTGTTAAAGGGCAATTTATAGAAATAGAATGGGAAGATAGCGATTAACTCAAGCCTTGAACAGGTTAAGATTGTAGTGATCGGAGAAACATCTTCTTGGGAGTCGGTTCTACAGAGCAGTGGTCCATGGAAAGAAGCTGTTCGAGTGGAACTTATTTCTTACAGATGGAAGACGGTGGGAATGTAGGTGGGTTGCTACTATGGAAGTGTCATGGCGAGTCCTAGCCAAGGAATGTAGGTCATCCGAGCATATTCCATGAAAGCGAGCAGTGAGAGGCTCACCATAACCCACCTCAGAGAGAGAGAGAGAGAGAGAGAGAGAGAGAGAGAAAGATATATATATATATACATACATATATATATATATATATATATATATATATATATATATATATATAGATAGATAGATAGAGAGAGAGAGAGAGAGAGTTGGAGGGTGTAAAATAATTCGTCATCTACAAGGAGATGTTTTTGAACTCTATCGAGACTGGAATTTTATGCAGTAGTATCCCAAATTAATTTACCTGGAATGTTTTAGATTTGACTCATGAAAACTTGTTTATACGATCGTAGTAAATCATATTTCTGAAGGTGTTTTTGAAATTGTTATTTCTGTCATTGTTTCCTGCGATTGCCACTCTCTTTTTTCTTGTAATTAGTAATACTACCAACATTGCCTATAATTTATATCCGTACGATGGAGTAATGGATAGCAACTCGAATTGAGGAATCGGAGAGCCAAGTTCGAATTCCAGTCGAATCCATTACATTCACTTATGTGGTAATACCTTTGGGAAAGGTATGAATCCTCTTCTTCTCTCCCCCTCCCAGCTATGGGTAAATAGCAGGACAGACCGAGTTTTATGGCAACTGGTCTACCACAGAAAGAACATACAGCGGGAAAAATCTGTCTCGTTATGCATGTATCACATGACTGACTGATCATTAAACCATAACCAAAAAATCGCCACCTTTAGAATTTGGGGTAGTGTTAAAAGATGGAGAAGTAAACATCTTATATCAAGATCAACGCCAACACCGTCTCCAAAAATGGGACTTTATTAGGAGTTTCCAATGTTAATTGTAACAAATCTCATGTAATGAAACTAAAAAATATTATGATTACTGAATCATATGTAGTCAACATAAGGCACATTGGTAAATAAATAAAAAAAAAGGAAAATTCTTATTCTGATGCATGTTTCTGATCAGCTTCAGCAACAAAAAAAATGTTTTTTATTTCAACCAAATCTACATCAGTCAGTCAGTTATGTGCCATGCGAGATACACGCTTAAGCGATCATGTACCTTTCGATATATGACTGACGAGGTAGATTTTTTTCCTGCAGTATGTTGCCATTTTTTTTCTGCGGTAGACCAGTTGCTATCCAAGGCTATAGAACCCGGTCTGTCCTGCTATTTACCCATAGTTGGAAGAGAAGAGGATCCATGCCTTTTCCAAGGGTCTTAGCACGTAAATGAATGTAATGGATTTGACTGAAATTCAAAGACGGCTCTCTGATTCCTCAATCCGAGCCGCTATCCATTACTCCATCGTACGGATTTAAATTATAGACAATGTTGGTAGTATTACTAATTACAAGAAAAAAATGTGTGGCAAAATAAAAAGGATTTTATTGATTTTATTTGAACTCTCCACTAAGGTAGGAAATGGTACGTGATCTTTTTTATGTTTGGAGCCCACACACGTATATATGGACCAAGGACTAAAATTACCCAATTCCAGCGACCAATTTCACACTGGCGTCGATATTTCAACGATTTCACCTCTCAGTGCAATGACGAAGGCGCTGCAGGAATGTTGGAATCTCCGGGATCAGACACACCTTCTCTGATCCTAAATAAATGAGAACAGATACCACGTGTTGATCCAGGCCCAAATTCATATTACTGATAACGACAATGTAACATGTCAAAATTAGAGTTTTTTAATTTGTTCAATATTTTGTACCCTTCCTTGTTTTCTCATCCAAAATACTCGTTTGAGGACAAAGAGGAGGATCATTAAAATATTAAATGTTGTTCCGACGCTCAAATCTGTTCTTTGTATAGTTGTTGTTGACAACACTTTTAGGTCGATTAATTTTTCGGTTTCGCCACGTATAAATAAAACGAAATTTCCTCCTCGAAACAAAAAAAAATGACGACTAGTTTTTAAAATTAACCTAGCAGATAATTCTATTCCCACAACGTCAGATGTATGTACTAAAGCGATTCAAATTTATACCGAAGTGAGGAGTTAGATAGAGAATGTCCTTAATTCACATGCATTACCTTAAATCATGGATAACCAAGCTATAGCCCGCTTGTCGGATCCGGCTCCCGACATCAGTTCATCTGGCACGCCGCCGCACTATGCTATAAATAAGCAAAAAATATAATTATGTATAAAGAATTATCAACAGATTGTAGTTGTTCAACTTACTACTTATAAAAGATTAAAATAAATATAAGTAAAAATGGTAAAATTTGGCCAATCTGATTTTTGCATCTTACAATAATAAAAGTTTTAGGAAAATCAGGAAAATAGAAGAAAGAAATTTCTTTCATTTTTAGTGTTTCAAAGAGCTTTGCACTAGAATCGGAGAAGATGTCAACCTCGAGTTTCCGAAGAAGATTATTCCTGACCGAAATAAGCATTTTTTGGAGAGATTTTCATATCTCGAGAGAATTGAGAGTGACATTCTTCTGTTTCAGAATCCGTTTGATTGTAACCTTGATGACTTGCCAGTTGAACTACTACTCATTGATTTGCAAGCAAGTGACTTGTTGAAAGAGAAGCTCAGAGAAGGAAAACGTCTTGAATTTTATCATTGATGACCTAATGAGGAGCTTTCAAAATTGAAGAAATTTGTGTCTGTTGTTTGGAACAACTTATGTTTGTGAGGTAAAAAATTTTCCAAAATGAAGTATGTAAAGTCAGCACATGTTGACTGATGAACATTTAAAATCAATTCTTTTGGCTGGATCCAGCAATTCCAAAGTAAATATCTTATACGGTAAACGCCATTTTCACAAATCTCGCTAACCTTTTTCGTTACTTACATTGTGAGATTCGAATATGTGCGCACTAGGTATGATATAACTATTTTATTGCTAATGTCGCTTTCTTGGATAACCTTTTGGTAAATACCTTCAGAATGGGCACTTCTCCGTTCTGAAATGGTTAGAAAGCTTGTCTCGCTAGATCAATTACGACTGGGTAGTAATTTCGATTTTCAGTAAGTGTCCCACACTTTTGGCCTTGTGCCACACCTAAGCTACGCTTAGAAAATCAGTTGATCGCTTCGACGTGGCGTAATGGTTATCCAGCTTGTCTCGCTAGATCAGTTACGACTAAATAGTGCGTTCGATCAGCAATAGATGCTCCATACATTTGGCTTCATTCTACATCTAAGCTACACTCAGAAAACCACAGTATACCTTCAGAAGTGGGCACCTCGACGCGGTGTAATGGCTAGCAAGGTGATTTACAACTGAGTAGTGAGTTCGGTCCTCATCTGACGCTCCATACTTTCGGCCTTGTTGCATCTAAGCTACGCTCAGTGGATCGCTTTCCGTTCAGGATGTAAGCGATCATATATCGCTATTGATTCCCATTTATATTATCTCTGATTTCTTGGTAAAAAATAAGGGAGTAGTTTCCCGTTGCCTTCTCCCCGCTTTTGAATTCAGGGTAGTGTTTCAATTAGAAATTGGTTACCACTCAAGGCTAAAGAGAGCCCAGTCTACCATGCTTTTTTAAAACATAACTGATGAGCGGAATAAAAAAAATGATCTATGCCTCTCTCAATGGAAGGTGAATGCAACAATTATTGGCTGGAATATGGACGCTGTTTGCGCGGTCCTCTGACAGTGCCGATAACGCTTTTGCTATCTCAGTCAGTTATGCACCATGCGTGTTATACGCGTAGGCGATCATGCACCTTTCGATACATGACTGACAAGGAAGATTAATTCCCGCAGTAGGTTGCCCTTTTTTACTGCGGTAGACCAGTTGGCATCCAAGGCTATAGAACCCGATCTGTACTGCTATTTACCTATAGAAGGAGAAGAGGAGGATATATTAGCACGTAATTGAATGTAATGGATTCGACTGGAATTCGAACTCGGCTCTCCGATTCCTCAAGCCGAGCCGCTATCCATTACTCCGCCGTAGACATCCTAAGTGATATAATGAAGAAATTTAAACGGCCGAGCAATGGTTGACATGCTTGGTATTTACTGTGCTAAGACAATTTGTAACAAAGCTAAAAGTGTGGACATTCCAGAGTACGTCGAACTCAATCAACAATGGCAATGGGCTGAATGCTCACTAACAGTTACCCAGCAATGAGGGCCCCCACCCTGTTATCCTGATAGAATCATTGAACGACCATGACCTTCTTAACCACCACCCCCATCTCCATTTCACTGTCTGCGTTTAGGATAACGGCCGAGAGTAGCAGAAACAACTATCGGCATCCCTCCCTTCTCTGTCTTTTTTCCTTCTCTCTTACTCACTCATTCCTTTCTCCTCCACCTTTTCCTCCTAATCATCATTGGCAGGTTTTTTTTTTCTGTTTTTATCTTTACCATCATTATATACAACTTATTTTTTGGCATAGCTAATTTATTTTTTATTATTATTTCTAATTGACTCGTATCAGTAAAATAATTTTATAATTTGCTTCGGGCAATCTGTCAACATATATATCATATACACACACAATTCCCATCTTTTTACCTTTGTCTCGTTTTCAAAACATAAGTCACATGCATAAACACACAAACACAGGCATACATATACACAAACACACATAAATGGATATGAATATATATATATATATATATATATATATATATATATATATATATATATATATATATATATATATATATATATAGATAGATAGATAGATAGATAGATAGATACTTTCGCTGTTAATCTCTGATGCTGGAATGAAAGTGCATATCGAATATAAAACACTGATTATTCCTGTATTCATTTCATGAACTTATTTAAAATCGTTTTTAATTAATTATATTTATTACCATAATTTTTCTAGTTTTCTTTGATTA
>OZ038493.1:104515110-104560110 GCA_964036315.1 Acanthosepion esculentum | reverse complement strand
CATAAACTGTCTATCCTGTATTGTACCATGAGGATTCCGATTCGCCCACAAATGCTGGTTGTGTAAGTTTGTTATTCCATCTCTTCCAAACGTTGCCTCATCCGTAAAAAAGGACTGAAGAGACAAACAACAACAGTTTGTGCAATAAACCATCGGCAAATGTTATTCCGTGATGTGTGGTCAGTGAGCGAAAGACACTGCACACGTTGCAAACAATACGGATACAGGAGTTGCTCTTGAAATATACGACATGCAAGGGCCACTTGGCGTGTGCTGATACCTGGATCGTCACCGACAGGCTGTGGAGCATAGTCAGACGTACGAGCGGATCTTTTTTCGCCTTCGGTCTGATGAAGCCTAATCGGCGAAATGCATAGTGTTTTCGAAACATTATACTTTCATGGACATTTTTCCAATTGTCAATAATATATATATATATATATATATATATATATATATATATATATATATATATATATATATATATATATGGAGAGAGAGAGACAAGGGATAATCAGGTATTTGAAAACACATCTATAGTGGGCCAAAATTGGGATACAAGTTAAGAAATTACTACTGAAGTACTGAAAAGAACACTCAGTGCTCAAACCATTAGCCCCCAACCACAGTGAATCTAAGATGACCAGCCCCTTGAAATTAGTATTTATGAGATAACTAAAAATGAAAAAAAATTTTTTATTATTCAATAATCGAATTAAATGGCCAATACTTAAAAAAATTGTAAGTTTCAAAAGATAAATATTCATCACAGATTTCAATTTATTTTCCATAAGCAAATAAAACCGATAGTAATTTATAGAGATATTTTGACTAAATACAGGAATTCCTTCTATTTTGTTGACAGGGATATTCAAACACGACAAATTATGAAAATTTGAATCGCCACTTGCGAAATATTATGGAAGACACCTTGGTTGGTATTCAAAATCTAATGGTATTAATACTGGGGTGAAATGTTTACTCTCTGCCTGTTGCATTCGTCCTAACAATGCGTTTGGTAATTCATTACTTCATTCTGCACCTCTTGTGTAGGAACTTTAAACAAATCTTCGCTTTCCACAATATTATATGTACAGTTCAGATTTGCTTTCATGCGAATTCTAGGTTTTCCCAGAATTAAATCCTATTGACTTAGAAATTTTAGGCCGTGGACGTGAATAAGAAAAACACAACGAACCAGGTGATGGTGATCCAGGAAGTTGTCTTTCCAGACCCCTTTTTGTAAATATTCAGTTTCGCTATAGGGGCTATCACTGATCTCACGGCGTTGTGGAACAGATATTTTTCTTTTTGACCACACCCAACACTTGGTAGTCTAAATGATTAAAATCTAAAGACCAAGTAGGCGACATCTTAGCGGTTCACAAGCTTGTAAACATTCACGACCAGTCATTTCTGGTTTCCGTCGGAGCGAACAAACTATCACGCGAACGTTGAGGGCGGGAATAAAATATTGACGAATGAAGGAGAATGCCATGGCAACAGGGCCACCACGGATGACCGGAATTTGGTGAACATGGCCGTGTTTATCATCCTTGATTCCGTGCAGAAAAACCTGTCCAATTTCAAGAAGCTTGCTATCTCGAAGTGACTGCAGTTGATGACAAATGACAAGAGCATGGCTTGACTTTTTATTTCCTGTCTCAGATATGAGGATGTCATGTTAATTGTCTCGATACATCTGAAAGAGAAATGCGAATGTTAAATTTAGCGCTTTCGTTGATGTTCTGATGTGATTTAGTCCCATGTTAGATAACAATTAAAAAAAGGAACAATTGACCACATTTTCAAACATGTTTTATTAAAACTTGAAAAATGTGTTTATCTCTATTTGCTATATTGAACGCATCCAACATTAAATAAAATATGTTTGCAAATCATTCTGTCACCAGACTACAAACACGATCATTCCCAATGAGCCTCGAATACATTTTAGTAAAGTTTAGTCCTGTTTAATTTACGGTAAGCGACTCACATATAAAATAATTCATTGAACCCTTTCCGTTCCTCCAACCCCTTAATTTCACGTGTTTTTACCTTCTTTGAACGAAGCATCTTATTTATGATTATTTCTGGATATATCCTATAAAGGGTCTCACCACAGAGTTGATTTTATCATGATGATTTCACACACTCTTCACGTTGAAGTAATTCCTTTCTTGCAAATCCCAGGATAAATTTTATGCAGGTTGTCTTGATGTAGATCACAGATGAATAAGCTAGTTTCGCCAAAATCATTGTACTGTTGTGAAATTGACGGATCAAGCTAATACAAATTTGGAAAATAAATAACTTGGGATAAATGTTATATATTTATTTAAATGCATGTGCAATTTACATTTATAAATTGACATTATCATGATCCTATTTGTTCACCTCGAACGATTATATTGCAGGATAAGTAAAAATCTGTTAGTCGAAATTAAGTAAGGCGTTATCAACACTGTAAGTAAAAATTATTTAAGAACAAATTTCACCACAATCAAGGCAATAAGACTTAGTGTGAAAGAATATGTGAAAAATAAAAACAATATTCAGGAGAGAGAAGATTAAACGAACAGGATTTAAGAAGACAAAAGATAACGATTGACATTGCACATAAATTTTTGAAGCTCAAAACTGACTGAAAAACAAGAGGCCGAAAACGAGCTTCAAAAGCGAGACGTGCTAGAGAAGTAACTGTTTGCATAGAATCCACCTCTACCTGTCAAGCGTGTGAGCAACGATGAGGTCTTAGAGAGGATGCAAACAAAGAGGAGGCTTATGCTCAACATCAAGAAGAGGCAGCTGAAGTTTCTGGGACATATAATGAGGAAGGAGGACCTGGAGAATAAAAGAAAAGAGAAATAAGGGAAAGCAGCGCCTGACATTCCTTGTGAGTCTTGAGCAGATGGATGACAGAACGTGGTCTAGAGGAGGTAACAGAGTGAAGGAATTTTTTAAGAGCTGCAAGGGATAGAAGGAGGTAGAGAGCCATGATCGCCTACGTCCAGAAAGGACATGGCAAATAAAAAGAAAGAATAAGTCGAGGTACCAAAGCCAAACGATCGTTAAAACAATTACCATGAAAATAGTTATAGAAAAGTTACGGGGAATCTATGTTAAGGCAGTGCGAAAGTGACAGGAACCGAGATGTCAGGTCAAAACTTATATCATTGCAGATTTTTTTCTTTTTATTTAATCAAAAATCTCTAAGTCGTAGAAGCACCAAACCAGAAGTAATAGCAATATCCAATGTATGGACGAATAGTAGTATTATAAACGACACAGTGAACCAAATTTCTTAGCAAGCAGACCTAGCATTTAATTCAATCTAATCTTTCCACTTCACGTCATCGAAAAACGTTGGCCCGCGAAGTTTCTATTAGAAACTTCTTTTACGCACATTCAAAAAAACATGGAAAATAATAACAATGAAGCTTTTCAAAACCATTAGTGGAATAAAACGTTTTCAAATAATCCATATTCAAGAGGTTAACAATGCAATAGAATAGTATCGGTGAAGTAGGTTCAAATCCCAGCTCGGCTAGTTTCTCTTCAATTACATAAAAAATGCTTTTGAATTAATCGGCGTTTCAAAATTTCACTCTTTGCTGAGGTTAAAATGTGCCACATGGAAATTGCGGAACTCCGCCAATAAATTATCATAACCACGTTTTGAAGGATCCATCACGCTGCAACGACAAGCTACTCGGAAAAGCATTTTAATTTGATATACAGAAATATCTTTCACGACAAATGCAATTTGGATGCTTTTATGCATTTGTTGCACATTTTGTATCTTGCGATTAATGCATCCAGTAAGGTATTTCTCAATAGCGTCGTTTAAATCCTATAACCCTGGGAAAATATTGGAAAAAGTAGAGTTAGTTAACTATTAAAGAATCTTGCGTTAATGTTGTGTACCAAACTAAGCCGTGCTTAGTAAATAAATGCTTGAAAATGACATGATATAAGTTTAAAATGAACACGTTTCAAACATTTTTATTGAATAAACTTTACTGGTCACCTTTCTTTAAAGTATTGAACGAAAGGAAATCAATATATTTCTGTTACATTTATTCAATAAATTCGTGTACATTCTCGTTAACAATTTGATTTCATTTTCTTTATGTTTTGTTTTAATTTTCTTCCACCTTAGCCGTTTGCCTTTTGCAAATATATCATGGTATTCAGATTAATTTATTTATTTCGAGTGGTTGTTAATTCTGGTTAATTCTAAACCAAATGGTAAACTTTGTAGCCCAAAAGAATTATCAAAATATAAATAGATGATGCATAAATAGAAAGAAGCTTCTCTAAAAATCTCGATAAGCGTCTATGTTTATGCTCTCATTCGGGCACACTTAACTATATATATATATATATATATATATATATATATATATATATATATATATATATATATATATATATATATATATATGTGTGTGTGTGTGTGTGTGTGTGTGTGTGTGTGTGTGTTTTTATATATATATATATATATATATATATATGTATGTATGTATGTATTTGATAAAATATATTTTTATGATATGCTATACTTATCGGTAAAAATATTAAATATCAGAGACAGGGTGTACGAAAATATAAAAGTGGGCACTGAATTCAACACCGAATGGCGACAGACGTTAAGATTGCGTTCAACCATTAAGTGTATTTCACCATATATATATATATATATATATATATATATATATATATATATATATATATATATATATATATATATATATATATATATATATATATTTGTATGTATAGTGAAACACACTTAATCTATATTTAATTTGCATTGAACATGTAATAATATTTTATGAATTGGAATGAAAAATATAGACCAAATATGGATTAGAATCTTACACAATGATAGGATAAGGAACAGGCAGGAAACGTTAATGAATTTAACATGTTTCGATTTTATTTAAGTTTCATTAGAGAATGAAAAGAAAATTGTGTTATTTTTACTTTAGTATTACTTGTTTTTCTTTGGTTAAGTAGGACTCACGTGTATTTCTCCTGTCAAGCAGTGTATCCAAGTATGGATTTTATAAAACTTTCCATATACTATTATATATATATATATATATATATATATATATATATATATATATATATATATATATATGTTTTGCACAATAACAAATATTAAAAAATTAAAATCTTCAGACACACTGGGTTGTATATTAATATTCTTTCGTTTTTATTATTTCATTTAGATTTCTCGACTAGTTTCGGCCAACATGACCATCATCAGGAGTAAAAGAATTTTTGCTTGATAGTAGCAGTGAACTACAAAAATGAATTATTTGATGGAGAAAATGAAATTTAGCTGTAGTTTTGTTTTGATTTTTTAACATGAATTTTGGTCATTCCTTTTGTTGGTCAAACAGTTTCTTTTAAGTTGTTATTTAAGGTAAGAGCTGGATGGCTTCATGCTGCTCTGAATTCCCTTGGTCATTTTGACATTTTTACTGGTTCCTGGAAAGGGGATGTGTCTCTGTTTTATTTGGTTCTTAGGGAGTGAGTGAGTGAGTATGATGTGTGCAAGTGTGTCTATTAGTACGGGTGTGTGTATAAGTGTGAGGCCACAACACCTCAGCAAGCATGTCTGTCTTGTGTGGGTGAGAAATGTGGGTAGCTCCTGTTTTGTGAGGTTATATATTAATTCGATCTATATTGTTAAATTTTTGATTAAGCCCGTCTGGATGGAGCGTTTTTAGTCGCCGTATCCACTTATTTTCATGTTCTTCTAAAATCTTTCTAATGTTATCTGCTCTGAACTTTTGTATTTTCTTAATTATAATGAATTTAGGATGGGTTTTAAAATCGTGTTTTTTTAGGCGGAAATGTTGTTCTACAGGTAATAATCTTTCATGGGGAGCAAACTTAATTCGATTGCGATAATTATAAATTCTCTAGTGAAAAGGCCATTCAGATTTTCCTACATATTGTTTCTGGCACAGTGTGCATTCTAGGCGGTAAATTATGTTATGACATCTACAGTTAGAGTCGTGGTAGATTTTGAATATATATTTAGTGACTGAGCTAGTGAATGAAAATATGTTGCCAAAATTACGAAATTTAAATATATATATATATATATATATATATATATATATATAACTTAACTTAAAAAATTATGTTAGGGGTCTCGGCTCTCGCTTTTGAAACATGAGAACTCTTATGTAGCGGAGGAATCATATTTTTAAAAACTAAAAATATTATTATAATATATATATATATATATATATATATATATATATATATATATATTTAAATTTCATAATTTTGGCAACAATATATATATATATATATATATATATATATAGAGAGAGAGAGAGAGAGAGAGAGAGAGAGAGAGAGAGAGATTAAATGGGGGAGAGAGATGAGTGAAAATATAAGTTTGCATATATATATATATATATATTTATTTATATGCGTGTGTATATATATTTATATATAATATGTGTGCGCCTTTATGTGCGCCTTTGTGTATATGCGTATGTGTACGTATGTTTTCATTTATATACAACAACTTCACCTAGAGCTAAACGAAAGACAAAGGTAGATGGAACGTAAGTTAATATAGCAATGTTTATGATGCACTCTCGTTTCTGGTGGGAATCGCGGTTCCATGATAGAGCCAGACGTCCTAATTAGCATCCCTTTACTTTTGTAAGATGAAGATTGAGTGCATCTCATTACATTAGGCCCAATAAAAACTAAAGAAATACTAAAAAGCACTTTCATGAATGATTTAATTGAATTTTCTGTGAGTCCTCACTTACTATCGTTTACAGGGAACCAAAAAAATGCGGGGAAAAGAAACTATTTTATACCGAATTTATTTTGTATACGTGATTATTAATAATTTAATTTACAATTTCAGTTTTAGGCGGGTACACAAGAGGTTTTCGTTTTTCAAACTACGCGACATTTAGCATTCTTATTCGTTTGTTGTCTGCTTCGCGCGCAAATCAAATGTAAATCGTTACAGATGATCATATGAAGTCATAAGTTCGTTTTCTAAATACGCTATCTTGATTTTTAATTTTTTACTGGTTTCACAGAATCTGAGTTACTGTTCATTTGACAACTCTCAAATTTGAATGTTTCGATATGAACTTAAGTTTAAGATACATTATCTCCCTTTAATTGTTCTATATTCTTTCTTTCGCCTTCTGCAATGATTTACAAGAATCAGATTAATCCAAAAAACGGTGTATTGCTCCTATATTTGACCTAGAATTGCTCAATCCTCACTTTCCAAATTTCAAAGAATTCAAAATGGTCTTCGCACACGAAACGTTGCAAGCCTATGTCGTCTCTAGCGCTATTTCCATGGCAAATGTTTAGAAGAGCTCCACTCTTTAGTTCCACCTGTTCAGACCTTTACAATTAGGATTCACCCTGCTTTGTCCATGGCGTCGCTTACATTTCCTCTGTATTCCAAACTGTTCCACTGAAACAGCTTTTATCCTCAAGGGAATTGCTACTCTGTGGAACAAACTCCCACCTGGATGCTTCCCCGAATACTACAATCTTAATCTCTTTAAGACAAGAGTCAGTTGCTATCTATCCTCTTTATCCTCACAATCTTTACTTTTTCTACCTCCTCTTACTTTCATACCACAGCGCTCGTTCACCATTACCATTCATATTTGCAACTATCTACCTTGAATATTTATTTTTAAATTTTGCAGCTGAAAACAAATAACAGCAATTAAAATAATAACAGCAATTAAGAGATGGTTCCACGCTCCTCAAAACCTCCAATCTCCTGACCTTGCTGCCGAATGTAGTTTATCTTCATACCCAGGACTGCTTGAAATATCAGAGGAATACACAAGCGACTAGATCGACCATGGAAATTGGCAATGCGTTCCATTCGTTTAATAAGATGATTGATGCAAGTGAAAAATCGTCTGCGGGTGTTGATAATAAAGTGAAAGAAATGGTTGGAGGAACTGCTTAACTTTATTATAATTATTTTTGACACATGTACAATCTGCATTTGTCATGTAGCAAAATAACCGGTCGATTGTCTTGCCTTAAAAGTGTTAAGTTTCTCTTCCAATATATCATTCAAGCTAGCATTTTTCGCCATGTTTGTGTTCTAAATGATTTTTCTGAATTCCAGCAATTTCAATGAAAGGATTTATATTAAAATACACTAAATGCAGAAAGGAATGTTTATTCTTGTTAAATTCAGTTCTGCTTCAATTGTTTTAGACTATCTGGAAATGAATACTATGAAATATGATGGATATACCGATTAAATAATAGAAGTCTTGAAACTTCATTGCTTAACATTTTATTCATTTCTATATTTCGTCAGTTACTACCAGTCACTCTGGGGTGCGCTATTTTCATATATGGTGATTTTCTAAGTATAGCTTAGATATGGCACAGGGCCGAATTTATGGAGCATCCATTGAGGTCCGAACCAACTATTCAGTCGTAATTGTTCTAACGAGACATGCTTTCTAACCATGGTTATTTTCATATATGTGTACGTTACATTATCTCCGAATGAGATATGCGAGTGACTTCTCTGGGACGTTTGTTTATAGATTTGTCTCGCCAACATACCCGTTTCCACGCTAGCTATACCAAATGCATTGTGTGAGGTCACTCACCTCTGCATTAGTTGAGCGGGAGTTAACCCTGTTCAAGCCCATATTACACACGGCTTCCTTGGGGATCGGGTGTAAAATCAAAGTGTAACATCTGTTTCGCTATATTACTACCCATAGTGCTCAGGATTTTCAATTATTACAATTTATATGTTTATTGTTAGAAACTATCATATTAAACACTAGCTATTTTCATTATGGAGTTAAAAAGTTTTTAACCGATGCTCAACCTGTACATTTTAGTGGAGGCCATTTTCGTATGTACTAAACATCATTGCTACGTCTCGTCAATGACGTATTTCAGTTGCAAAAGCAATAAAGAGCTGAGTAAATTGCAAATACGCTTCTAAGATTTCCCTAGTGTTGTAAGATGTATAATGTCTGAAACTTTGGCATAAAAAATTTATATACTTACATGCATATATATATATCCGTCTTCCATAAGCAAATATAATTATTTGCATATGATAACGTTCAGTTCAATTGAGTAAAAATTATTTACATAATATGATAAAATTGAAGTAATTCCAATCAACGCAAAAAATTGGCGACAGGAAGAAGCGTTTCTCCCCACTGCCGAAGCCACTGTAAAATGATCAGACACGTCATTTACCTTTCCTCTTTCAACAATCAACATTTAACAAAGTGTCTTTTTTTATATATAGATTTCTCTTTCATATATAATGTGAAAAGGCAACTATTTTCCAGTGATCAAGGGACGTCACAATTTAATAATAAACTAATTAATGTTATAAGCATGGGCAAATTGAATAAAAACATTAAGTTCTGATATAATATATATTATTCTTTGACCTAACGAAGATGCATACTTTCTGTTTAAGGAAGTTGATTCTTCCTGCCCGCATAAGCGATCCGTGAAAGAATCGGTTACACATTATTTTATGAATATATTCTCAAAAGAAATGTAGTCATTAGATATTATATTATGTAAAGAAAATTATAATAGAGAATAGAATATTAATAACATTAAATTTGACACTTGCACTTTGTTATTTAATTTAGAAAACTGTTCAATGTCTGTCGATGAAACGTTCAGAGCTTTTAAAATATCAACTAATTTTTCGGATATTTAAATGTAAACTTACTCAGACAATAATTTTTTCAGCTTCTGAAATTTGCCATATCTTTACTTTTTTTGCTTTGCATAAATAAAAGATGTTGGTTCAGTTTAAGTTCTCATAAATTCCCTGAAATAGAAAAAAATAACGTTGCTTTTTAAAAAAAAAATATAATTGTACTGCTGTTGAATCTTTTCTTGTCTATATTTCAACCACTTGAAGACTGGACATCATCAATGAAGAAACTAAAATGCTCCTGACTGCCTTTAAAACCTCGAGGCATCAACACTTGTTAAACAAATCCTTGCCTTCTCTGAAACTATACAGAAACATAGACGAAGATCTGTAGGACACTGCTGTCGCCATAAAAACGACCTCGTCGTTCATGTACTGCTGTGAAAAGCGACTTATAGCAAAATTAGTGCATGTAGACCATAAAAAACCCTTTTACCAAACAACTACGAGAAGATACACTGATGAACTGTAGATCATCAATCCGAAAGAGAGGAGAGTAGAGATCATGTCTATGAATACCAGGCCAGCTCACTGTAGTAGTAGTAGTATCAGTAGTATTTTCATAATCAAAATCAACCACATTAATATTTATCAACAATAAAGAGCCTGAAAAATAGTTACTAGAGTTAATATTATAACAAGTTGGTTGCAATCGATATTTGTCTATTTAATATTTGTGCAATGTTATTGTTCCTGGTCTGGCAACACTCACTTTCCAACTGCTTATCGCCGTTTCCCTGCAAGTTTTCTAGAAATATTTTCATGGTTATTGCTCTGATGAGTTTCTCTCTATGGAATGTAAACTCTTTGAATTGAAGCGCAGTACAAGATTGGAGGCAAAGTCTCATCATTTTAGAGTTAAAAAGTTAAGTTTCTCTTCTAATGTGTCATTCAAACTAGCATTTTTCTCACTGTTTGCGTTCTAAATGTTTTTTTCTGAGTTCCAGCAATTTCTATGAAATAATTATTATAGAAACTTACTTACAGAAAGAAATATATATTCTTATTAATTTCAGTTCTGCTTGAACTGTTTTAGATTATCTGGATGTAAAATACTGTGTAATATGATGGATATACCGATTAAATAATAGAAGTCCTGAATCTCCATTGCTTAACATTACATTTTTTATTAAAACTCACTAAATACAGAAAGAAAATTTTATTCTTGTTTAATTCTGTTCTGCTTGAAGTGGTTTAGAATATCTGAAATTTTTTGGCAATTTCTCTGGGTATTTATAGTCTTGGAACTTGCAACGAGCTGGTTCGATTATTAACTTAAGAATCAAGATTCATCAGAAAATTGTGACATTTTACGGGTATCGCTAGCAAAATATTATATAACCGTAAGTTCTATGCTAACTGTTTCTTCTCTCACACTTTTGGAACTCTTTTTTCAGTTTTTTAATTTCCAGTCAACTTTGAGCTTCAAAAATTTAAACGATATATCAATCGTTACCTTCTGCAATCTTAATTCCTTTTCTACTTAATATTGTTTTCTTATTCTCTTATCCTTTCACACTGAGTAACCCGTTGCGTTTTAGTGACTTTATTGCCTTGTTCGGGGTGAAATGAGTAAATAAATAACGAACATTAATACGATACAAAGACCGACCGAGTAGATAACTACGAAGAGTTTCTCATTTATGTATAGCTAAATGCGGCTTCACTTACACGTTTTTTCCCTAATCAGACAGACGTTAGTTTTCCAAGCATTTTGTAAATTAAAATCAAATTCCAAAATATATTTCGAATGAATAAAATATTTAAGAAATACATGGATGTTATATAGGAATAAAGTATCGCTGCCGACACTTGAGTTTGAACATAGATCGCCAGTGAGCAAACACAGGCGATCCCATTATTGAATTAAGTACTATTAGTGCAAGTGATATTCGAAGGCGTCTGACACAAGTATTGTTCAACGGCGTACTATAGTTGTATCTGCGATGTTCGTTGACGTCACAAAAATGGACATGGCATAAGCCTTAACAACAATAATAAAAATATTTTGTACTTAAAATTAATTTAAATAATTTCAATGCGATAAAAATATCAATAATCAGATCTTTAGTGTAAAAAATAAAATTAATAAAGACGATTTATTTATTGTCTACTGAAATATTTTTATCTAATTTATATCATTGCTACTATAACGTTTTTGTATGAGTCAAATATATTTCTTAATGGAAGAGGTTGTGCCTCCTTTCTTTTCAAATGGAATTAAGGTATAGAATTATCTGTGAAAACTTTTGGATATACCCCGGTGTTCGCTTTTATCCACTGTAAACCTAACTAATCCGAGTTAGATAGGTTCACAGTGGATAATAATGGTATATCAGTTTACAGTGGATAATTGTGTCTCTATTTAGAGATCTCTCGGTGTTTACTGGGTGCAGCGTAGTCACGCATAAAACAACACATCAGAGGTATTAACGAGTATCGAAGTCGTGTAAAGATATAACTCTCAACGTATCTGAAACTCCCCTGAATGCCTCTTTAATTACCTT
The DNA here is from genome assembly GCA_964036315.1 of Acanthosepion esculentum. Lineage (NCBI taxonomy): Eukaryota > Metazoa > Mollusca > Cephalopoda > Sepiida > Sepiidae > Acanthosepion > Acanthosepion esculentum. Next base: position 104,547,849 of record OZ038493.1, on the reverse strand, counting down.
AATGATTATCAAACTAGAGTTCTGTAGTCATTCAATTATTTAGCGTCGGAAATTAATCCTTTGCTCCTGATATTGCGTTTTTATAACTCTTGGAGTATGTACGAACACAATATGATGTGGTAACAAAGACAATATTAAAATGGAGTAAATCTAATCATCAGATTATAATTCCGTTTATTCACTCATCCCTTCGCACGTACGTTACGCCTATCCATTATGTTTGATAAACTATAGGCTATTACTATTTAATTGTAAGGATAGGCGGTAGAAAAGATATATCAAAGGCGCTGTACGATTTTATAGAAAGAAAATAAGAGAGAGAGAGAGAAAGAAAGAAAGAAAGAGAAAAAGAAAGAAAGAAAGAGAGAAAGAAAGAAAGAAAGAAAGAGAGAAATAAAGAAAAAAGAAAGAAACAATCAAGAAAGAAAATAAGAAAACAAGCAACCGAGATAGAAAAAAGAAATCAAGCAAAAAGAACGAAAGAAAACAAGAAAGAATGAAAACGAAAAACAAGAAAAGACGTAAGAAAGAATGAAAGAAACAACAAGCAAGCAAGAAAGGAAGAGACAAGAAATCAAGAAAGTAAGTAAGAAAGCAAACAAGAATGTAAGAAACAAACAGAAAGAAAGAAAAAAAGAAAGGAAGGAAGAAAAAAGGACGAAACAAATCGAAAGAACGAAAGAAAGCAATAAAGAAAGAAAGAATGAAAGAAATCAAGAAAGTAAGAAAGAAAGCAATCAAGAAAGAAAGGAAGGAAGGAAGAAAGAATGAATGAAATCGAGAAAGAAAGAAAGCAATCAAGAGAAGCAAGAAAGAAAGTTAGAAACCAAACAAGAAAGAAAGTAAAAAAGAAACAAGCAAGCAAGAAAGAATAAAACAGTCAAAAAGAAGGTAAGAAAGCAAGCAAGCAAAAAAGAAAGAGAGAGGGAAAGAAATCTAGCAAGAAAGAAAGAAAGAAAGAAAGAAAGAAAGAAAGAAAGAACGAAACAAATCAAAAAAGGAAGTACGAAAGCAATCAAGAAAAAGGTAAGAAATAAAGTAAGAAAGCACTTAGGCAAGAAAGAAACAACGAAAGAATCCAGGAAGAAATCGAGAAAGAAAGTAAGAAAGCAATAAAAAGAATGTGAGAAAGCAATCAAGAAAGAAAGAAAGAAAGAAGGTAAGAAAGAAAGAAGGAAAGAAAGAGGATGCGATCATCCAGTATTTAATGTCTGCTTCAGTAAAATGGTCAACAGTCTCAATTTTTTATCTTTTTATTTTGTACCGTCTTACTTTAAATAATGATCTGCATATATTTATCATTGTCATTGTAATATCTTGCTAATGTTGTTAGGATAAACATTTAATGATGTAATAAGGCAGTTTCCCTGGATATTTATAGTCATGGAATTTGCAACGATCTGATTTAGTCATTAAATTAAGAATTAAGATATATAAGAAAATCGTGACATTTTTACGGGTATCGTTAGCAAAATAATAATAATAATAACCGTTAGTGTCTAACTGATTAGATCTGATGGCAACATTCAATTTACGGCAGATATTTAGCAAAAAGAAAGAACTCGTTATAAATAGTTTGTTCAATCTTTGCGACTGTTTTGTTTCTTTTTTCATTTTCTTTTATCTCTGTTGTGATTCAGTCCAGGAATGATTTTACATGGTGTGAGGTTCAAAGCTGCTACACGTTTTTCGAGAGGGTAATAAAATATTTAAAGAAGAGGTAACACATTCACAATATTTTTGTAACTTGATAAAATTATTGTAAAAGAAAAAAAGAACGTTTTCACGCTGGTAACAGGTGCGATAGTCCTGGGGATCACTCAAATACACACACACACACACACACACACACACACACACACACACACACACACACATATATATATATATATATATATATATATATATATATATATATATATTGTAGTTACTTGTATTTATATTTTCATTTGAGTTATAAAACTATTGGCATTACCCGTAAGAAGAATATAGCCTCAAAATGGGAAACAATATACAGCTGTTATTCATTGATTGCAAAACAATGGTGGAAATTGTTCAGAAGTTTCGTAAATATCATGAAACTAGCAGAAAGAAATTGAAAAACTGCATTTCTAGTGCTGAATATGCAACTAAATTTGATAGATCCGATGGTAGGAGGAAATGTCGGCTTCTTCAGGGAAATAGTTATTCAACACAATTAGAGGAGGTAAACTACTGAACGGGACAAGTACTGTAGACAGAAAAACTATAGATTAACATGGCTATGCGGATAATAGAGGAAGCACGGAGTAATGGATACCGGCTCGGATTGAGGAATTGGAGAGCCGAGTTCTAATTCCATTCAAATTCATTACCTTCACTTACGTGCTAATACCCCTTGAGAAAGGTATGAGTCTTATTCTTCACCCCCCAGCAGGGCAGACCGGGTTCTATAGCCTTGGATGACAACTGGTCTACCGCAGAAAGATAATGGCAACCTGCTGCGGAAAAAAGTCTGCTTCATCAGTCATGTATCGAAAGATACATGATCGCATAAGCGTGTATCAGGCATGAAACATAACTGAAGTGGATAATGGTTTCGAGAGAAATACAGAGATTTATTGTAAGTTCTGGCTTTTTTCATTGGCTTACATCACAATCAAGAATATTTAATCTAAAATATTTTATGAAAGACTGTACCGCCATTATTACCCACTATGCGAAAAAAGATTCAAAAGACAGAAAATCGGATACCTTCTTCGGTGGTTTATCCTGAAAATATTTTCTTTTCTTTTTATGTGAAATTTCCTTCCATGAGGCTTTCCACATCCCCCTATCCCTTGTAGCTCTCAATAAGTTTCATGCCTCTGCCAACTCCCCCAGACCACGTTCTACAATCCGCTTGCTTAAGCCCGCCAGGTATATCATGCGATGTTTTCCCTTGCCTCTTTTCCCCTGTATTTAACCTATGAGAATCAGGTTCTCCAGGCCCTCCTTTCTTACTACGTGTACCAGAAAATCATGAGATTGGAAGTTTTTAGGAGCCTGGAACGACCACTTAATTACTGTTGTTCCCAGGTTCATCCTGATCCAGGGTGGTAGCACCTGTTAAATTTCCAGCTATGTGGAAATAGAGAACACCCCAAACAAAAGCAAAACTAATAAAGTATAAAAATACATTTTTATAGTAAAAATACCAGTAATAGATTTTCATATAAAAAAGATTGACCAATAATAGATGTAGTAAAATGACCAACAATACATTTTTAAAGCAAAATGAACCGAAAAACATTTCATCTCTAGTTAAATGCATGCAATTGCGTTTAAATATATTTAGTTAAAGCCATAAGGTTGTGATGAAATTATTTAGATTTTGGCATTAAATAACATATTGTAGTTGATATGCCGCTAAACAAAATCAACTAACCAAACAATCAACATAAAATCTCTCTTTCATGACATTAATCCATATAATATCTTACAATTTCTTAAAGAAATCAAATTGTATTCCAAAATATAACTTAAAAAGCAGCATAAAACACACGTCATATCTACACAAACTTGTATATGCACAATACCTGAGTATGCTGTACCATGTATTCAATTGTGAAAACAGAATAAGATATATTTGTATGACTTCAAACTCTCAAGAAAATTAAATTTCGGCATTATATGACCTATAAGGAGCTAATATACTGTTAAACAAATCAACTAACCAAATTATAACTAAAAATTTGAGATACACATTTTTTTTCATAATAAATTCGGTAACCATAAAAAAATTCATCAATATTTTTATGAACTAAATATTATAAACCGGTAGGATATAAATATATACTGAAAATTTTACCGACATTACTTGTTTAATATCATTTATGAGTGTGAGTGCATGTATGTGCTCGTACGGGTGTGATAACATTGACTGGCTTAATAAAATCTAATATAGTCTCTGAAGGATGTTTCATCTAACGGTTATTATGAATTCTTTCTCTAACTTGGACATTCACTGCTATATTCAATTTTTCGTAGAAGAATGAAGTGTTAATTTGAAACTGAGAGAGGAACGAAAGGGATTATTTTTAAATTTAAATAGATAAGGTTAATTTTTAACATACAATTTCCTACATAAAAATAGTCTTCCAATGAAGTCTTATATTTAAAAATGAGATATATTTGAATAAATAAAAATAAGTTAAAAAGAAGCTATATTTAGATAAGTTATATTAAAATTAAGTAAAATGATCTCAAAGAATTATAATAAAAATATAATTAATATAACAAATATGTTATATTAAAGAATAAAAAATATTTAAAAACAAAAATATAAGATAAAATATAAACTAGAAAAAAATTACCTTAAAATATAATCTGTCTATATTTCTGAGATGAGGTATTATGTACAGTATTTACATTATTCGGACTATTGTCCTCATCTTTGTCGCCATATTTGTCACAACGTTTCGGCCGTTGTACGCTCCGGCCTTCTTCAGGTGGTTGGAATTTCGAACCGAACCCTTTATTTCGATCACTGGGGTAGACTGTTCTAGTTCCATGAGCCATGTTTGATGGATGTCAGTTATCAGTTATCTCCTGGTAATTTTCCCTCTGAAAGTTCTCCACTGCCTGAACCGGGTATTGAACTCACACTCCTTGGGTCTGTTACTGGATCTAACCAACGCCTTTATCCACCGTACCATGTGTCATTGAGGACATCTGGGTCTGAATTTCTGAGTATTATAAACCTAATTTCTCAGCAACCATTTTTTGCCTGTACTCATATTGCAATTTTGCTGTTATCATGCAGGTTTTACCAGATCTCGTATTGCAACTTTTTGTTATCATTGCTGTTTTCTGGCACTCCTTATTACTGGTTCCCATATTGTATTTATTTCTATGCTTGGCCGACTCAGGAGATTTTTGTGGCATAGCATATGTGCTGATTCCTTAAGTTTACGAATTTTCCAATGGTGTTCCCTGTCTATGATCTCAACCTGATCCCACAGGGGACGGTGATCTCCCTTCTCTCTCCATATGTGGTCAGCCACGCCTGATTTTTCTACTTTCCCTCGCATTACAGCTTTCTGGTGTTCTTGAAGCCTTACCTTGAGGGGGCGGCCTGTTTCTCCTTTATATTCCTTTCCGCAGCTGCACGGGATAGCGTACACACAGTCTTTAGTCCCGTTCTCCTCTATGGTGGGTCTCACTCGAGAGAGATATCTGCGAAGTGTTGTCACGCTTTTGAAGGTTGTCCTGATGTTATATGGATCGCAGATCCTTTGTATTTTCTCTGATAACCCCTTCACATAAGGCAGGCAGACTGTTTTCTGAGTGTTGTTGTCCTCCTCCTCCTCCTCTTGTACCCGCCTATCCCAGTTTTGGGGGGCTGCTGCCATGTACCCAGGGTAGTTGTTACGTTGTAGGGTACTACTTATACTGACCAATTCCTTATGTAATGTCTCTGGGTCGCCACTTATGACTTTTGCTCGGTGTTGTAAGCAACGGACGATCCCTTTCTTTACGCTGTATGGATGGTGGGAGTTGAAATTGAGGTACTGTCCAGTGAATGTTGGTTTACGGTATACGGATGTCTTGAACCCATGCTCTGTTCGAGATATTAGTACATCCAGGAATGGGAGTGTGTTGTTACTCTCTTTCTCCATTGTGAACTGTATCGATGGTCTTATTGAGTTCACATGGTCCAGTAGAACCTGGACATCTTCCTGGTGTGGCCAGAGTATGAAGGTGTTATCTACGTACCTTAACCATATAGTTGGCTTGAGAGATATGGATTCTAATGCCATTTCTTCAAAGTATTCCATGTATATATTCGCCATTGCTGGTGATAATGGCGAGCCCATTGCTAAGCCCTCATCCTGTCGATATATGTGTGATCCCAATCCGAAGTGTGTTGTTTGTGTACAGAAAGTCAACATCTCCATCAGATTATCTATTGCAATACTGGTCCGTTCTTCTAGGGAAGTGTCAGAGGTCAATCTATCTCTGACTACCGAGAGTGCCTCCTCCGTGGGTACCTTGGTGAACAAACTCACCACGTCCAAGCTCACCATCTGGTTGGATAGGATGGGAGCATCTTTGATTATTTCCACGAAGTGGGCTGAGTTTCGGACATATGAAGGAGACTTTCCGATCAATGGGTCAATTATATCTACCAGGTAGCGACTCAGAGGGTGGCACACCGAGCCTTGGCAACTTACAATCGGCCTGGGCGGAATACCGTCTTTGTGAATCTTAGTGAGACCGTATATGTGAGGTAGCTTGGTGTAACGCTGCGATAACTGCCTATACATTTTGGGTGTGAAGTGATCCTTGTTCTTGACTAGGATCTGTGACAGCTTGCGTTCCGTTTTCATAGTAGGATCCTTTTTCACTTTGCTGTAGCTACCATTGCTAATGAGGTCTTCCAGTTTTCTTGTATACTCTGATTTGTCCATCACTACAGTCGCATTACCTTTGTCAGCCGGTAGTATGATGATGTTTTCGTTCCTCTGTAGGGATCCAATCGCCAGTCTCTCCAGTTTTGTTATGTTAGACATGGGCAGCTTGGCTCTCTCCAAGGTCTGTCTCACTTTCCACCTCAGTTCATCCGCCTGAGCCTGAGGCATGTTCAAGGCCACCTCCTCGACTCTGGCAATGATGTCCAAGTATGGCACCCGCCCGATGGTTGTGGCAAAGTTGAGACCCTTATTCAATACTGACTCTTCAGAGGCACTCAGCTGATATTGGCTGGTGTTGACTACTGCTTTCACTGGTGGGTGATGGACCTCGTGTGTCACCTTCTGATCTTTCAATTCATTTAATTTTTGCACTTGGCGAGCCTTGACCACATCAAATTCATGTCTGAAGGATTTATCCAAGTCACTTTGGATCCTTCTCTGGTCTTCTTCATTAGTAATTCTGTTGAAGAAGTCCTCGAGCGTCTGGGAGATATGAGATTGTAGTCGATGTTTTATCCAACGATTGTACTGGATTCTCTCACGGACAAGGGCATGTCCCGCTTTCTCAGCGACCCGACGAGCTCTCCTTGAACTGATGGGAAGTCTTGGTGCCAAACCTGAAGGGATGAGTTGTAGGTCTCTGCATCGGTGTAGGAATGTCAGATGGTTCGATATTCGTGCCAGTTTCTGGTAGGATTTTTCAATTTGTCTCCATATTTTTGGTATATCGGGTCCGTACCGATCCTTCAGAGTCTGTCTATATTTCTGAGATGAGGTATTATGTACAGTATTTACATTATTCGGACTATTGTCCTCATCTTTGTCGCCATATTTGTCACAACACTTCGCAGATACTCTCTCGAGTGAGACCCCCCATAGAGGAGAACGGGACTAAAGACTGTGTGTACGCTATCCCGTGCAGCTGCGGAAAGGAATATAAAGGAGAAACAGGCCGCCCCCTCAAGGTAAGGCTTCAAGAACACCAGAAAGCCGTAATGCGAGGGGAAGTAGAAAAATCAGGCGTGGCTGACCACATATGGAGAGAGAAGGGAGATCACCGGCCCCTGTGGGATCAGGTTGAGATCATAGACAGGGAACACCATTGGAAAATTCGTAAACTTAAGGAATCAGCACATATGCTAGGCCACAAAAATCTCCTGAGTCGGCCAAGCATAGAAATAAATACAATATGGGAACCAGTAATAAGGAGTGCCAGAGAACAGCAATGATAACAAAAAGTTGCAATACGAGATCTGGTAAAAACATGCAATGATAACAGCAAAATTGCAATATGAGTACTGGTAAAAAATGGTTGCTGAAAAATTAGGTTTATAAGACTCAGAAATTCATACCCAGATGTCCTCAATGACACATGGTACGGTGGATAAAGGCGTTGGTTAGATCCAGTAACAGACCCAAAGAGTGTGAGTTCAATACCCGGTTCAGGCAGTGGAGAACTATCAGAGGGAAAATTACCAGGAGATAACTGATAACTGACATCCATCAAACATGGCTCATGGAACTAGAACAGTCTACCCCAGTGATCGAAATAAAGGGTCCGGTTCGAAATTCCAACCACCTGAAGAAGGCCGGAGCGTACAACGGCCGAAACGTTGTGACAAATATGGCGACAAAGATGAGGACAATAGTCCGTATAATGTAAATACGGTACTTAAAATATAAGTTAAATAAAAACCAAGTTATATTTTATAAAGTATAAAATTATACTTCAAAAAACTACATATAACTACAAAGTTATATATTAAAAACACAACAAATTATATAGATAAAGATATGTAAATGATAAAAGGAAAGAAAGTTTTTAGAACAGGGGACAAATATAAGATATAATTGCTTTGAATATACGCTGTTGTAAAAATGGAAATATAGAAATTAGAATTAGTCATACATTCGACATTTGAAGAGTTAGAGAAATATAGTAGCTAATAAAGTATAATATTTATTATGGAAATTTGAATTTGTTTTTATGTCGATATTTTTAATTCATTCCTTTCATTCAATAATTGGCTTTGATTATTGTAATTTATTATTCTGATTTTTCTTCTAAATATAAGTTACAACTAAATCTAAGATTTTACGGAGTATGTGCGGAACTAACTTTTCTGTGGGTTCAAACCTTTCTCCTTCAATTCCCAAAATTTCTTTGAAAGAGCTATATATATATATATATATATATATATATATATATATATATATATATATATATATATTTGTGTGTGTGTGTGTGTGTGTGTGTGTGTGTGTGTGTGTGTGTGTGTGTGTGTGTGTGTGTAAATACCGATGCTCGTACTAATAGTTCTTCCTTTATTTTTTCGACTACTCATCTTTCCAATATTGGAATTGGAAATTCTTTCCAATACATACCTAGTTACCTCCCATTAACTGTGCTTGTTAGCCATGGGATGACACAGCGTTCTTGATTCCTCATATAACAAAATTAATTTTCATATGGTTACAACAATTTTTGTGCTTCACAACCATGAGCACCGCAACATTTACCTTATTAAAAATACCCTGATGATGACATTATGCTATGTCGAAAGTATTCGGATAATAAATAAAATATGAATCAATTCGACGTTTACCTCTCGTGCTTCTATAATCGCATAAAACAAATTATCCGTGAATATGAAAGGATTCTAAAGAGAATAAGTAGACAGAACATGTCGAAATTATGCAATGAAATCTGTCTTTATATATACAGTGGTGGAAATAAGTTTTAAGACACCCCATGTGTAACAGAGAGAGTTTGGAAAACACACACACACACACACACACACGTATATTGTTTTTATTGAAATTGGAGTGAATCTGAGTAGCGAAGTTAGAACAGAACGTTTTGTTTACTGATGGAAAATCTGATCTAGGCCTTTGGAATTGGGTCATTAGAAAAGACAATGGATATGATCGAAATAATTTTTATCCGTTAAAAATTGAAATAGAGCGTGGAGGACATTTAGAATTCACATGATTTAGGTTGAAAGAGCCAGAACCCGTGATAACTTGTGAGGGCCAAGGGTCGATTATGATCAACCAGATTTATCTATATAAACGCGTAGTTATGCAGACAGAAGAGGCAGACGGGAGAGGCCAAAGGTTGCATTTGGCTCGTCTGTCGTCGAGTGCAGTCGAGCTGCCTGAAGAGATCTCGGAGATTGAAAGTGAGCCGAGTTTAATTGAAGGCTCGAAGAAGTAAGAAGAATCGAATTACTCCTCCAACGTCGAAGACTGCTACTGCTACTATTATTACTACCACTGGGAATGGAAACGTCGAACAAGCTACAATAATCAAAGAGTTGCGTTTGGCTCGTCTGTCGTCGAGTGCAGTCGAGCTGGGTGGAGAGGTATCGGAGATTGAAAGTGAGCAGACTTGAATTGAAGGCCCGAAGAAGTACGAAAGTGACGTCAAAATTGGAACAAAACCCCCGCTAACATGTACTGTTGATATAAGTACCGCTGCTCCGGCTACCACAAAGATTACTACTACTGTTACTACTGCCAAGGAGGAAGGCAACTATAAACTTTAAGCCGCGTACAGAAATCCTTATCTCTCCATCGCAAGAGTCGTATATCGTTCTGAAACGATTTCACAACAAGTTAATCACAACCCATTCTCTCTCTGTCTAGAATCCAGGGTATGAGCTTTTATGTCAATTACTTTTCTTTTCAGTAACCCGTTTTTTTCCTATACTATTCTTTTCTGCTATATAAAAGACATTAACAATTCAACCATTGAATATTTGTTTGTCCGGATTTCTGCAGATATATAGATATATATATATTTTTTTTTGGTGCATTCTAAATTTCTTAGCACAGACTTTCCAGCCGTGTCTACATCTTCAGTCGACTGTGAATGGATGAACATCACTTCTGCTTTCTGGATCAAAACAAACACAACGTGGGCAGGAAGCAGGATTAAACCAGTGGACCGGTCGAATGATCTTACGGATGCTCAGGGGAACTACGGTCACTCCCTTAAGTTCGGTTAAGACCGAGTAGACACCTCAACCCAGAGAGTAAGACGTCGGAGGTTGAGGGGTTGAGGCGAAAGTGTTAGACATGAAATTGTTAATAATTTTCTTATAACTGCACAAATTCCTCTGAAAATTCGTGTGTGGTACCTAGATCCGATGGTATTAGTATTCATATTCGATTTTATGACAACTTTCCACTAAAAATGTTATTAAGAAAGTTATGTAAAATACGTTTTTGTGGGTGGAAATAAGCATAAGACAGTTTTGAAAACTTGTATTTAACAGCAAAATTGTACAAAATTCAATATTTCCATTTATTCCCTTTCCATTGTAATTCTTCAACACACCTGTTTTGCATTGAATCAGTAAGTTTTCTGACAGTTTCAGATGGAATTTCAATCCAACACTGTTTAATGCATGATTCCTCTATCTTCAAATTAACGTTTATTTTTGTATACTCTTCTTGACAAAATTCCCCAGAAATTTTCTATTGGGTTTAAATCTGGCGACTTAGTGGGCCAGTCCAAAACTTCAATAGTTTTTTTGTTTTATACCAATCATTCGTGAACTTGGAAGTGTCAATGGCTGTGTTGTCCTGTTGAAAAATGGCATTAGTGGTGTCTAGATGGGACAATACTTTTTTCCAACACATAGATATATCGAGCAGAATTTTGTTTCCCTTCCATCACTACTAAATCAGCCTTTCCAGACGCAGAAAAACAGACCCAAACCATAACAGATCCTCCTCCAAATGGTCTTTTTGAACACAGCTGCTTCTCCTTTCTTAAATCATGACTATAACACGAGTAGCCGTCGGGCCCATACAAATTTAAATTTTTCTCATCAGAAAACATCACGGTTTCCCATTTTTCCTTTGACCATGTTACTTTTGTCTTTACCCAATCTACGCGCATATTCTTGTGTTTAGCAGTTAAAGCGGGGGCTGCCTTCCTGTTTCGATACACGAGATATGGTGATTCATGTAGAAGTTCACGAACTCTTCTTGGAGTGATGGGTAAATTCTGAGATTTTTGCAGATCTCTTGAGCTTGATTGTCTTTTAGAAGCTTCTCAAAAAAGTCGACGTCTGGCTGCATTTGTAATTTTTGGTGGACCACCTGGACGTTTTCTGGTGCCATCCGGTTCATGGTCCTTTAGATAATTTCTCACAACTGTTCGGGACCTCGACAGTTTTCTTGCAATGAAACATAGATTTTCTTTCCAGTTTATAGGCAGAAATTTGCCCTTTTCATTTTCATTAAGGGGGGGGGTCCTAGGTATTTTGCAGTAACAATATTCAGTTATGAAATGTTTAAATACGGCTCACGTCGCTTAAAATCATAAGAGTCTTTTTTTATAATCTGTTCATGAACTTATTATTCCTTTGGCGTTATGCAAATTTTCCAAACTGTTGAATAATTATTTCCACCCTCGAAAACGAAGTTTTGTTAATAAATTTTTTGGGTGGAAAGTTGTTATAAAATCGAATATGTATACAAATACCCATCTGATCTAGGTACCACATACAGATTTCCAGAAGAATTTGTGCAGGAATAAGAAAAGTATTAACAATTTCATGGGGTGTCTTATACTTATTTCCACCAGAGATGATGAATGTTCAAGAGTGCTTATATTTAAAATTAATTTTTAAGTGTTCAGCGTCCGCTCTATGAAAATGAGTAGCCTATTCGACTTCGGTCAGTTATTATTTTTTGTTTTTCATTTTCTCCAGTTGTTTAAACATCTCTTCTATTAATACCAACACTTTTGTTTGGAAATGGGATATATGGCATAATCGAGGTCGAAAATTAATAGAAAAAGGTAATTTTTAAAATATTTAAATAATTTAAAATAAAAATGTAGTAAGGCGAAACTATATTTAATGTGCACAAACTTCGGAATCTTCCGCGGTAAATTTGTTTCTGTGCACAGTTTCTACGCCTGTGTTCTGCAGTTTTTCGATCTATGCACATTTGTCATGGAGACGTTCATCTTTTTTAGGGTTTTAGCTTATTTCTGATGTTTTTCCTTAACAATATAATCTGTGCAGGTTCCTGGTCATTTTCTTTACTTTTTTCTTTTATTATGTCGAGTATTTCACGTATAATTTATTTTCTTTTTAAAGTGTCTTTTTTAGCTTGTGACACTCGTGTCTCTCTTAAGATGTTCCTGGCTTGTTCCAAAGTTTTATATTTCTTAACTTGGACAATAGGTGATTGGAACTGGAATCACTGCAGCGTTTATCATATTGCATCTTACGCATTGCTTTGTGTTTCCTTATCTTTTTCAATTTAACCGTTACTTTTTATATGGCATGCGGTTGATTATTTCTATAGTCGGCACTTGGGTACGTCTTAAAGAAGAAAGTTTAATTTTTACATAATTCGTTTGAAATTAAAATGTTATTCTGAGTTTTTTCAACTCTACAAGCGTCATGGGTCTTCTTTGATCTATGTTGGCCATTTGTTGTACACAAATGGAAGCAATTTTATCCGCATGTGATTTCATTCCATAACTTTCGACTATTTCACTATTTCGTTATCTTCCTATATTTGGAATTATGTTGCCAATAATAATAATAATAATAATAATATTAATAATAATAATTTCATGCTCAGCTACATGAATAGTCTGTTGTAAAAACTTACCTATATCTTCTTCAGTCTATTCACAAGTGAATGGATATGTACCTCGACTTACCACATGAATTGCTTTTTTTTCCATCTCATAATAATTCTATTCTACTGTTGCCAATAACGTAAAGGTCTTTCGTTTTTACTTTATCTAATATTAGTCCAATTCCCCTTTCATTTTTCTATACTCCTGCATCGATGACATTCAGAGTTTATGTGAAACTATATTCTAAAAATATGGAGACGTTATAAACATCTCCATTTTTTTCGAATCTAGTTTCACATAAACTCTGAATGTTGATATTCACCGTCGCAATTTTTATCTGTCATTCTGTCATTGTTAATTTGACAAATATTGGTCATATTTCAATGGCAGCCTGCGGTCTTAAATTACAACATTCCAAACGCGCACACACATACATACATACACACATAGTATTATTATTATTTTTGTTTCCTTTGATATCTGGCGTTTACACATTTCTTTCCGGGTCCCGCCCAGGGACCTAAGGTTAGAAATGGCATCATGACACTTTCCACTGCAAAAAAAAAAAAAATAATTACATAGATAAAGCCCTTCGTAAAGTGTGGGCTGTACTTGTCAGAACAAATTTTTGTATCTCTTTGAGGCATGGACTTCCAGGGATCCCTTCAATCAGCCTACTGGAATCTTTTCCAACCAGTCCAAGGGCTCCAACTACAACAGGAATTGTTGATGTTCCCATGTGCCACATTTTTGAGATTTCTATTTCAAGGTCCTTGTATTTTGACAGTTTTTCGAATATCTTCAAAGACACATTGCAGTCTGCAGGGACTGCCATATCAATAAGGAGGCACTTATTTTGTTTGTGGTCTTTAATAACAATGTCTGGGCGGTTGGCTTTGATTGTTCTGTCAGTGTATATTGTGTAGTCCCATAGAATTGTAACAGGTCCTATCTCCGTAACCGGGTCAGGGTGGTGTTCGTACCAATTTCTTCCAGTTTCCTTCCCATAGGAGTTGCAAATTTTCCAGTGCAGATATTGGCCCACTCTGTCATGCCGGGTTTTATATTCAGTGGATGCCAATATCGTGCAACCTGATATAAGATGATCAATGGTTTCTGGATATTTGTCACAGAATCTGCATCTTGGGCTAACACAGTATTTTAGTATATTATTATTATTATTATTATTATTATTATAAGCGTGTTTGGCCAGACTTCTCTGCTTTTGCTTAACTATGGAATTGTCTACCAGCCTAGACATCGAAAATTGTATTAAAAAATGTGCATCTTGACAGTTAAATTAATTTCACTGTTTTTTAATATGAATGTGGATGTTTACTTATACATGTGTACTCACTGAATATAACGTTTATAATGATAAGAAATACTATCATATTTAAAAAAAAATAATTCATTGCTTAACACACACATACACATATATATATATGTGTGTGTTTGTTTGTTTATGAAATGACTCTTTCAACACTTGTTGCAAAGAGATTAACTCCTCGACTTTAAGTAATACTTCATAGCAGTGCCTTCACACTATGGCAATGTTTATAAAATCCAACCTACACAATAAGTTAAAAACCCTTTTATTATATGATCAAGTGACACGCTTTAGTTTTGTGTGATCGTAATATTTACTTTGTTAGTTTTAGCTATGTTCTACTTTGCATGGTGGTGTAGTGAGTCAGTAATTCAGACATGACAATCATAAAATGTTTAATCTGATCTGCCTATCTTAGATCTCGGACTGATTTTACTACAATCAGTTTTAATAATGAGTCTCCCACAAAAGCTCTATCTGCGTATATTTCTGTATTTGATTAGACGTATAAGCTGTCAAAATGATCTTTTCCAGTCAGATCAGAGGGGCTCTTCGCGATAAAGCAAACCTGAGGTTAGAGCCGACAATTAACAACAGATTACCGAAAAACAAAACGGCTTTTGTTTAGATAAACTGGCTATATTGAAGACTAGTCTGTTGTAAAAACTTACCTATATCTTCAGTCTTTTCACAAGTGAATGGATATATATATGATTTCATTATCTGATTTAGTGGTAGATAAGCAATTTAAGGGGGATTAAGGATTAAAGGCTCCTTCAATGAAGAAAGTCTACAAAAGTCCGTACAGAGCAGGGTTACGTTGGTTTTAACTGGACAATCTGATTTGATAAACAACCGGGCGAACTACACGAATAAAGGGAAATATTGTTAAATTGGGATTATCTTTATTTACTTTTTTGTACCTAATCTCACTTACCTGAGGATGTTGTTCTTTAATTATTATTAATCAAGGATTGAGGCTTTTATTACTAAATCGGGGAAGTCAGAAAAGAAAATTACACAGTAAGACAAAAGACTATGTGCACGTGCACTGTATATACTAGATGTGGATATATATATATATATATACTAGACGCTCAAAAGCACACACACGAAAACGAATCCCGTATAGACTAGAATCGTGATACGTAAATACATATGAATTGTACAGAAGAAAGCTGCTTGACAGGACAAATGCATGTGAGATCTGATTATCCATTGAAAAACAAAGAACACAAATTAAAAAATCCAGACTTTTATTTTCTTCAACATATTTCATTGTCTGTTGATGCTTAAATAAAAGCAAAAAATGTAAAATTTATAAACGTTTCCTATTTTTAGTTATATCATTCTAACGGATCATAATCCATATTTATTCCCAATTCATATATATATATATATAAAGTTTTTCTTTTCAGAGGATAAATTATGTAAAAACTGTCCGAATGTTCTTTTTATCCGAGCGCTTTCGGCTATACATTTAGCCATTTTCAAGGATTATATTTCAACTGTTAGAATTAGAAATAGTTTGTTATATGTATGTTTTATAAAGTGATTTATTTTTTTTGTTTCAAAACACTGTCAAGATATTATGTCCATGTTCAAAGTTAATATTATTAAGTGTTGATTTGTTTGTTTTTATTAGTAAGGCTTCCATTATTTTTAGCCTTTTTTTGAAAGTGGATGATACTATTATATTAGTTTTGTCGACAAGTATATTCCGAATAGTGTCCGGTAAGTCTCCATGAATATTTAAATGAGATCTATCCTCTGAAAAGAAAAACTTTATTAGATCGCACGAGAAATTATATAAATAAAAGCACCTTGTCAGTCGTTTGTAATGAAATGTGCATATATATATATATATGTATATATATATATATATATATATATATATATATATATATATATATATATATATATATATATGAGCGAATAATTATTCAACTGAAATATAAATCTTCCAAACGCAGGTTAAAGTTAATTCTTTTAATACGGTGTCTAATGTTTTTCAGACAGATCCACATATGATGTAAATTTTATGGGGTGTTTATTAGAAATACGCGCCAAGATTCATAATGATAAAAACGATGATTACTTTCCTTCTTTTGCACCTGTTTTTATATACGTAGGTGTAAACAACGACCTATTTATTTATAGTCCAAACGATGGTAGTTTAAAACAAAAACAAGAGCAATATTTACTCCTGTAACACGGCTTCTTATCGGGAGTTTCGAGGTTTCGTGGAGTGTGGAACTACCTCTTTTGCTGCTGTTCCTAGGTCCACTGTGACTCGGAGTGGTAACATTTGTTAGGGTCCCAGCTACGACCAAATAGTGACCACCCCCCCACAAAAAAATCAACAGTAAATTTAAATAATGAAATGACAAGCAATACATTTTTATAGGAAAATGACTATCAATCCAACAATAAAAGAATATAAAAATACATTTTCATAGTAAAATTACCAACAATACAATTTATGATCTACAAAATATATATTTAAAAAAGATACTTTTACTCTGAAAGTTTAAATTTTTGTGTAAAATATCTGTTGTTGAAAGCATATCATTTCGTATAAAATATTTAAATTTCGGCGTTAAATTAACCCATATAGGTGTTGGTATGCGGCTAAAGAAAATCAACCAAACAAACTACCAACTTGAAAGAACTCTTTCATTACATTAGTTCATTTGATATCCGAAAATGTCTTAAAGAAATCAAACTATATTTCAAAATATAATTTCAACAAAACTACAACATAAAACCCATATCACCGTCTCTAGTAATTATGTCCATAAAAACCTGTATGTGCATAAAAGCAGAGTATCATCTACCGTGTATTCAATAGTGAAAGCAGAATAAGATATATCTTATTTTTATCACTTCAATGCTCCCATGAAAATTAAATTCCGGCATTAAATGACCCATAAAGATTTGACATACCATTAAACAAACAAATCAATCATTAAGGTAGATAGTGAATCTGATATAGTCTAAGTGACAAAATTACTAACCTTTGTAAATAAATTACATTTTTCAGAATTAGATTTTGCACATCGCAATTATGTAATTTTCCACAGTTTTTTCCTATTCTTACGTGAATTCAATAGAATACCTTTCTATCTATTCATAATGATCGGGCTTCTCTTTTCCTGGTTTTAACTCTGTGTGAACAGCTATTGTTCGGTGTTCATTTCCAAGGAAAACTTGTGCTTTCGAATGCTGATTTTCTAGTCAGACAGGTCCTCCCACTTGAAAGATTGATGCAACATCAACTTCCTCCACCCATTCTCCCTATTTCTTTGCTGTGCTGGGAGGAGGGCTTAGAACTTTATACAGTTGGATATTGACGTTGAAAAATTTCTTCTTTCAGTTTTTTATTTTTCAGTTTATTTCGTGACATCGATCCTCACTAACCCAACGTTTGGAAGGCAACATTAGAAATATCAAGTTCCACTTCTTTATGTAACTAGCCGAGCCGAGCCATAACAATGTAAATCTTTACTGGTGTAAAATGCAGTTTTCAGATCTTTGCCGTTCAGCTTGCCACCGGCTCTATTGTTCCGGCGATATTAACGTCATTCTTAACGACACATACGAAAATAAAAGGAACAAATTTTTCGAGTTAAATTATTTTTTGACGAATCAATTATTAAGAAAAGTAATAGGATTTCTCTGCGTGACAAATACATAATACCTTAAGTCTTTAATTTTCGCGTCTTTTTTCATACTTTACGTTGCAGGCAAAAATCTATATTCGACATAAAGCCCAGATCGAAATTTTTGTTAGGTGTTAGATTACACAAAAGGCGGGAAATTATTAACAATTCTATTATTGCTGAAGTGAAAATGTGGCCACGTGACCAGTTTAAACAACAAGAAATGAGAAAGAAATGTAGAGGAACTTTTCTTTTTTTAATCAAACGAGAAAAGATGAAAAAAATCACCTTTGTAAAACTATGAAGACGCACACATACACCAATGAACCTCTGTTTTCAACGTGCATGATGCGATAATGTAACTTATTTAAAACGCTTCAGAGGTATACTATTTTCTTTAATTATTGCCGAAAACAAATATATCAAAAGCCCCCAATCTGCAATGAACACAGCGAAGTGAGATTAACATAAAACATGCACTGGGGCGATTTGCTGTGGGTTAATGATTACTAAAATAATCGTTTATATTATTACTACAGTGCAATGATTTCGTGCCTCACTGGTTGCCCTGCCTTTTTAGCTGTGTTCTACACAAATGTAACATTTATATACAAGCATTTAGCAAGATGGCTAGCAGTCTAGTCTGGCAAACTATGAATTCGTGAATTAATTTCGAAATACCCCTGTTATACCTTGATACTTACGACCACAAAACGTTCAGATACCGATTCACGTCCGAAGTTAAGCAACATTGAGCTTGGTCAGTACGTAGATGGGTAACGTGTTGTCAGCTTAGATGTGCGGGTGGTATAATTGCTCAAGATTGTTAATAGAAGGGTCCACTTCCAATTCCAGTTGGGTTCGTTATATTCACTTACGAGCAAATAACTCTCTTTCTTGGGAAAGGCATGAACCCGCTTCTTCTTACCCAGCAATGAGTTAATTAGTAAGACTTGTATCACTAAATCGCTATTATCTATATCTATATGAAAATTCTTACAATCTAAAATAAAAACAAACTGTTTTAAATATCCTGCTAATATATATAATAAAGCTGAGTTGATAAGCCGTAGAAAATGAATGAATTAATCAATCAATGTTATACCTTAAGCCAACCTGAGAACATATTAAGAAACATCTATAACAAAGCTGTTGTTAATTTCCTTTTGATAATGTTCGATACAGGGTCAATGACAAAATAACTAAGAACTGAAATTTTCATATGACATAGCAGATGGTAGCACTATAATGCATGTTCTTTTGTGGCATTTTTGAAGCAATTGAGATAACCGTATTGCTATTTGTGTCTATAGTAGATTGCGTACTATCATGAAATACTTCTCTTCAAAACGCACTGCTTGGGGAAGCCAAAGTCACATGGAAGATGTGATTCAAAAGCTGATGGAGTAATCCCCTCGTCGCCGCTCTCATATCAGTTTACTCTCTCTGATCCACTCTACTGATCACATGCCGATGGCTCGGATGAGGCTCACTCTTGTTTGGAAATTTTGGTTTGACATTAACTGTATCTTTAGCTATAGTTCGTATATAGGAATTCCACTTGAGGTCAGGTGTGAGTCTGAGACCAAATATCCTCTCAAGGGACGGGGCCTCCTCGAGGAGAAATCCGTTCATCGTGACTAGCGGTAGTTCGGGGTCTGATCGACGGTGATGGAATGTAATCAGTTTGGTTTTAGAGGCATTCAAATTATATGAAAAGTATTCATTAATTGGAAATACAATAAATTATAAATTTGTATGTGTACGAATATTTGTTTTTCCCTACTGTATAATATATGCAGTTTTTACCGAACAATGTTGGAAACTCTTATGAAATTTGTTGAAAATATATACAAGTTTTTCTTATCTATCTATCTATCTATCTATCTATCTATCTATTTTCATACATACATACATGTTTTATTAAGTACAACCTCAAGAAATTCAACTTGAAATGTTTTAATGCATTATCCAGATTTTCAAGTAAGAGGTATATAAGCATAAACATTATGGATAAACTTTCCATTGTTAACATTTTTTTCTGCTTTTTATGAAAAAATCTTAAGCTTCAGTCATTTTCGTGAACTGGACAATTTATTCCCAAATTTATATACAGGGTGCGATGAGTAAATTGTCGCCATTTTATATTTTTAATTTTGCGCATTGGCGTTTTTTGTTTTTGATTTTGTCGACTGCATAGTATAGTAGAGTCAGTTGGTTACCGTATGTGATGAAAAAAAGCAATATGTCACAATTTACTCCATCAGAAAGTTTGAAACGGCAGACTGTACTGCTTGCAATTCGCACCGGAAAATCTAATACAAACCTTTCAGAGTGTTCGGGTGTCAATCTGAGGAAAATGCAGAGGATTCGGAAAGAGTTGGATGAGTCTAATGGTGATTACGAAGGTTCGACTGCTCGGAAAACTCATTCTCATCATTCTGATAAGAAAAGAACTCCCTAATTTCTTGGTGAGGGCATCAGACTCAACACAGAAGCCTATTATCAAGTGCCTTGATTAGGTAGCGCTGCCCTAGGTCAAGAAGGTGGCTGCTGGAAAACTCTATATCTGGCAAAAGGATTCTGCAACATGCCACACAAGTAGGAGAAGCTAATATAATTGAATCAGTTGAGCAGAGTCTGTGAGAAAAAGAGCAACATGACACAATTCACTCCACCAGAAAGTTGAAAACAGCTTGCTATACTGCCTGGTATTCGCACGGAATCTCCATTAGGAACATTTCAGAGTGTTTGGGTGTCAATCTGAGGACAGTGCAGAGGATTTGGAAAGAGTTGGATGATATATCCAGTAAACATCATGGTGTTTGGAGTGATAACTAGTGATGGTGATGTTAGACGTCCATTCATCGTCCCACAGAAACTCAAATTCAACACGGAAGCCTGCATCAAGTGCGTTAAGAAGTTAGTGCTGCCCTGGGCCAACGGGGTGACTTCTAGAAGACCCTATGTCTGCTAACAGGACTCTGCACCATGTCACACAAACAAAAGAACCCATGGCTATCAGTCAATTTCTGAGACCATATCACCAGTTATATGTGGTCCCATAATTCCACAGACTGCAACCCATTTAAATATTATGTCCGGGGCACAATTTAGCGAGAAACCAATGAAACTCCTTGTAACACCAAAGATGAACTGAAGGCAAGGATTATGACAGTATTTATCAAATTAAACAAGGAGACCTTTCATTTCATTTAATGAAATGTGCATGAAAGAAGGATTGCTGCCTAAATACACAAATATATATATATATATATATATATATATATATATATATATATATATATATATGTGTGTGTGTGTGTGTGTGTGTGTGTGTGTGTGTGTGTTTGTGTGTGTGTGTGTGATAATAATTAAAATCTTCTACTAGACACTATATTGTAAAATATAGAGTATGAAATATCTATAAACTAAAACCTGAAAGAGGAATTATTACTATTATCTGTAATAATTGCCACAAGGAATATATTGAAGAAACCTCAATGGAATTAAATAAATGTTTATATGAATACAAGATGGAATTTTTTTTCAAAACAATACATTAAAGACATTATTTGCTCACCCTAACAAGACTGGCTACAATAAAAATGCTACTATAATTAAAAGGGAAAACATTTCATTAAGACGAAAATGTTTAGAAGGTGCTTTAATCGCGAGATCATCTACAGTAAATTTGCGACCAGGATCTTACAACATTTCTTGGCAGACCTTCTATTATCACAATTTGGGATATTAAATGAGAAAGTTATCGAAAAACAAACAAAAAGAAAGTAGTATTGGGTTGATGCATAATTTTCAGGCGTTTTTGAAGGCGAATTATTTGTTAATAAAAATTGCTGTTTTGTTTGCTTTTTTTAATAAAAAATTTTATTTTATTTTCAGGCTATAAAAATGAGTGCTGAAAATCACATGATGCGGAAAATCGTTTAAAAATGTTATTATTGAATTATTTTTCTTTTCTTTCCATAATAAATATTGTTTAAAATACGCCTGATAATTATGAACCAACCCAATATTATTTAAATTTAAAATTCCCAGCGTCGCTCTTTCGTGCGCATGTGTAGTCGCATCAACATAAATATAAACTTATCAATGAAGTCCTTTGTGACTTCAAAATTAGTTTTTGCACTCAGTGTTACAGGATTCGCAGAGAAGTGACGCGGACGATGACCTCATAACCACCAGGTGCAGTATCACGTCTCAAAGGTTATCACTGGTCAACCTCGGCATGTAAACAGTTCAGCTGAGCTTAGACTATCAATACATGGGACAAGATGAAAGGATGTTATATAAACGTCATTACCTGAGTAGGAAACCGAGAAATAAACATTAGGAGCAATTCCCCCAGATCACACAGCTCTTACACTAATATCCAGCAGTAAATAAACTATAATTTTACGTATTAATGTTTGTTTTATATTTTTATTAGTCTTTAAATACGTACATATATAAATAGATATATATTCGAAATCAGAAAAACATTATACGTGAAATAAAAAAAGAGAAAATATGATATTCTTTGTAATCCATAAGCTAATATTCTGATACCATTTAAAACTATTTTGTGTTTCGTATTTGGAACTAAAGGACATTCTTTTTAATTGTTGTAAGCATTCGGTTGTTCATTCTTGGAGGATGAGTGCGAATTTGTAAACAATAACTATTACTACTAATATTACAAGGCTCTTCCCTCTCCCTGAGCCGTACGCTGATGGCTTAGGGGGAAAATCTCCGGCTATTGCCGAATCAGTCGGGTTTCTCTCCGGTCTTGAAGCAATCGGATGTCTAGCTGTGATATAGCGAAACAGTCTGTCTATGGATGAAAATATATACGCACACGAAAAACTTAAATTCGGTTGGGCACTTTGGAGGATAAGTGCGAATTTGTAAACGATGACTATTACCACTAATATTACAAGGTTCTGAATTTAGCTCTCTCGGTCATGGCGTGTTTATTCACAGAATAAGTTATAAAAATTCGCCTTAAAACCATATATATATATATATATATATATATTTATATATACACTAACACACACACACACACACACATATATATGTATGTGTGTTTGTTTGTGTGTGTGTGTGTATTTAGGCAGCAATCCTTCTTTCATGCACATTTCATTGAATAAGACAGACACGGTACTTTGATTTAGTTTTTATACATTTTCTCATATGAACAATATTCTTTCCTTTTCAGATGATAAATTATATAAAAACTATCCGAATGTTCTTTTTATCCGAGTTCTTTCGGCTATACATTTAGCCATTTTCAAGGATGAAATATTTTAACTGCTAAAAAAGAAATAGTTTGTTGCATGTATGTATATATATATATATATATATATATATATATATAGAGAGAGAGAGAGAGAGAGAGAGAGAGAGACAGACAGACAGACAGACAGACAGACAGACAGACAGACAGAGAATTAGTTTGTCTCGTTCCCGCTGAAACATTTACATTTAAAAATTCTGAAATCTATGGATAATTTTACTTCATTTCACTTGTTGCAAAAGAAAATCCTTATATTTATGTAGATAAACAGAGCGAAAGGCGTCCGTTGAGAAAGTTTTCCTTTTGTGTGTATATATATATATATATATATATATATATATATATATATATATATATATATATATAAAGACATTTTTATGTTTTAACATTGTATTTATAGATACAAGTATTTAAGTAAATGCTCTGTTTATAATAAACAGTATTCAATAACATTTACCGACCTGAATGTCCGAGAAAGTTTCATTGAAAACAAGACAAGATTCGAACTTGTATCATATACGGAAGCGTCATATAGCCTGATGTACCTTAACCGTTTCGGCCACTAAGGATCGTTCGGTTGGCAAGGTTTACATTTTGTTTACATTTGATACGCCATGAGCAGTTATGAATGTACGTGAGAGATTCATGGAAGATTGAAGTTTATAAGCAGTAAATTCGACCTTGCCAACCGAACGATCCATAGTGGCCAAAACGGTTAAGGCACGTCAGGCTCTATGGCGGTTTCGTATATGATACAAGTTCGAATCCTGTCGAGGACGAATATTTTCAATAAAAATTTCTCGGACATTCAGGCCGGTAAATGTAATTTAATATTGTTTATTATAAACAGAGCATTTACTTAAATACTTGTATCTATAAAAACAATGTTAAAACATAAAAATGTCTTTAAATAATTGTCGTACTTTGTCCATTTCATAATATATATATATATATATATATATATATATATATATATATATATATATATATATATATATATGATAAAAATATAGTTTCAAGATATGCTATAGTCATGGCTAAAAGCCGTCAATATCAGATAGAACTTATGTAAAGATAAAAGTGCACAGCAAGCGGCGACAGCTTGAACGCAAAGTAAATATAAATAATAAATAATGAAAATAAACCAAATAAACAAATTATGAAACTCCGAATACACATTAAGTCACAAGCAAATGTAACAATAATAATCAACTACAAATAATTAAGTAACCAATTGAGTAATAAGTTTAAAAAATTATAATATAAAACATCTACAAATAGTTGCATTCGGATCCACAATTATTTCCACTCTATAGTCTCTAGAATAATTTGAAACATAACCGTTACTGCACACCCAATAGCCGTTAGGTCAATACTTGGTTGGGAATACGAGGTTCTGCAATCCTGGGTGGCTTGGGAAAGGTTAATCTGGAACTGAATTCCAATTCCAGGTGGTTTCGTTAAATTCCATTACGCACAAACATCCTTGAGAATTGTATGAATCCAGCTCTTCACTTCCCAGCTAATATATAATTAGTAAAACTTTCACGCTAAATCATTATTATCTCAAATAAGAAAATTCTACACTACCAAAAGCCCACATTTGGGTTGATAAAACAGAAGATCGATATCTTCGTCTACATAAATAGGCTATTCGTCATATGAGGTAATTTTGGATTTTATTGTTTATTAATGATATAACTTTGTATTAATAAATATATCGAGCTCTTTTTGTGTATCAGTTTTAATATTGTATATTACTAGGATCCACTTGGATTATAGAGCAACGGATTTTTTACCTTTACTATATATATATTCAGTTTATACGCATTTTTTATAGATAAAGTGTATTTAAGTAGATGGTCAGTTTTTAAATTAAGCAATATTAATTACATTTGCTGGTCTGAATATTCGAGAAATTTTTTAGAGAATTTATATAAATATATATATATGTGTGTGTGTGTGTGTGTGTGTGTGTGTGTGTGTGTGTGTGTGTGTGTGTGTGTGTGTGTGCATAGAGAGAGAGAGAGAGAGAGAGAAAAAAAGAAAGAGAAAGAAAGACACAGAGAGAGAATTACGAAATCAGCCTATTCTGATACCCTGGTTTCAAGCTATCAGTATTTTCAGGCGATTTCCTTCAATTGTCCCAAATCGACTAAAGCTATCGATAGGTTGAAAACGAAGTAGAGGAATCCACTAATGTTTGTACTTAACAGCCCCAAAAGTTAAATTTTTGTCTTTTTATATGTGTGTGGGCCACTTTATAAATACTACTGTTTCTTGGTCTAATCCAACTTGACCATTAATTTTTATAGATATATATATATATATATATATATATATATATATATATATATATATATATATATATATATTAAAGTTAATGACCAGAGTTGGATATATATACTGTAAGAATTTGTAAGTGCAATATTTTGTACTGCAGACATGTTAATCTATTCCATCTCATCATATACTAACGAACACTAAAACAGGACGTTATACAGAAATCAAAACTTCCATTTTGTTCTTTCAGTCAGATTTTGATCTAAAAATACTCACTCATTTTGGGACTTCCCAAAACATGACGGATAACATTTTGCCTCGTTATGCTTTTGTAATTATCTTCTAATAATTATCACAAGATATCATCAGTCCAATATATACATATATATATACATATATATATATATATATATATATATATATATATATATATATATATATATATATACATTATAATTAATATTATTAAAAACAACAGATAATGAGTGTCGAATAATTTTAATGATCGATTTTCACATGAAAATATATATTTCACATATATGATCTTTCTCAGACAGGAAATTCCGTCAGAAATTGTCCGAAGCAGCATAAGTATCATAGTAACATTAGACAGCTACTCACAAGCAATAGACGTCAGACCTCTCACTCACTAGTTCTACGAAATTTAGGAATGTTTTCTATCTACCCTATTGATGAATTAAGAAATTCAAAAGGTTGGACCATATTCTTGTACTTTTCCTCCGAAATGATCTTCGGACAATTTCTGAATGAATTCCCTGTTTGTCATTCTTAATTTGTAAAACTCGACTATTAAAATTTCCTGTCTAAATACACAGAATATATATATATATATATATATATATATATATATATATATATATATATATATATATATATATATATATGAGATGAGGTATTATGTACACTATTTACATTATTCGGACTATTGTTCTCATCTTTGTCGACATATTTATTACAACGTTTCGGCCCTTGTACGCTTCGGCCTTCTTCAGGTGGTTGGAATGTCGAACTGAACCCTTTATTTCGCTCACTGGGATAGACTATTGTAGTTCCACGTGCCATGTCTAATGGATGTCAGTTATCAGTTTTCGCCTGCTTAATTCCCTCTCCAAGAGAAGAATACCGAAATGTTGTAATAAATATGGAGACAAACATGAGGACAATAGTCCGAATAATGTAAATAGTGTATATACATATATATATGATAAAATATAGTTTTAAGGTATGCTATATTTATGGGTTAAAATGCTCAACATCAAAGATAGAGAGTATGTAAATATAAATGTGGACACTGAAGTCAAAATTCAGTAGCAGCAATCTGTTTCATGTTTAATCCCAATCGTCTGAAACTGAGAATACTTTTGGTGTTAGCTTTGAGTTCTACCTGAATTTCTTGTTAAAATGAATAAAAGAAGACGAGAATGTTGTCTATGGTAGAAAAGCTGTGAAAAGAAGTAAAATTGGTGAGAACCATTGGGCAAATATTGGACATAGCCAACACAACAATTTGAAAGTCAAGAAAGAATAGGAAGGCCAGATTGGAATTTGAAAGGAAATACAGAGATGAGCGAAAAAAGTTCTAGAAGAAAGTTTTATGGACTGATGAGACGAAGATTAATCTCTACCAAAATAATGGAAAGGCCAAGATATGGAGAAAGAAAGGATCTGCTCGTGATTTAACGCATACAAACTCATCTGTGATCCATGGGACTTGAGCTTGCAGGGCTGCTTCTAGAACATGTTCATTCATATTCTCTGATGTTGTAACTCATGGAGTCATAAGACTACAAAAACATTTTCTCTGCCAATTTATTGAGAAATGCATCCAATATAATCGGGTGTAAGTTTATCCTGCAATAAGGCAATGGACCAAAACGTACTTCCGACACAACAAAGGACATCTTCACAGGAAATAAAGTCAATAGTTTTAGACTGGCCAAATCAATAACTATCATTATAATCACCTAAACTATAATACTCGCCTAAACTATAATTATAAAATAAAGGGTGTTTCATTAAGACGGATCAAAGTCAGCAGTAAATAAATCAGTGTTATTGGTGTAATTTTATTTATTTCTTTATTGGACAA
Organism: Acanthosepion esculentum; assembly: GCA_964036315.1. Lineage (NCBI taxonomy): Eukaryota > Metazoa > Mollusca > Cephalopoda > Sepiida > Sepiidae > Acanthosepion > Acanthosepion esculentum. The sequence continues at coordinate 104,520,118 of OZ038493.1, read as the reverse complement.
TTGTGTTTGAAAAACAAAATCGCCGAAATGTCCGCTAAGGCTTCGGCGACACACCTCCACTCGATGGTCAAGATTTTTGATGACGTCTCTGCATAGTTGCTTGTTGATTTCACTAGTATGCTTCAGCTGTTGAATTGTTGTTGACTTGTTAGACATTACTTTGGAGATGACCCCAAAGGAAGAAATCTAAAGGCGCCAAGTTGCGCGGTAGCGGTTGCCAATTGACATCGCTGTTTCGAGAGATGAAGAGACCTGGGAACTTCTCATTCTAATACTGTTTGAACGTCCATTATCATAATAGGCTTCGATAACTTTAACACGTTGTTTGATTGTTAATCTTTCCATCGCTGAAATTGTCAAAGACTTATGTTGTTAAATCTGAAAGTAAAAAAAATCATTAGACGGTTAAACTTAATTCACATTTAAAATCGGTCCAAGTTATTGGAACAACCTTTATTTATAATGATAAAGAAATAAATGATGAAGAATTAAACATAATAACGGGATACGAGGAGACAAGTTACAAGATGAATATTCTTACTTTCGCGTTGCCGATTCGCTATATTATGATACCAAGAACACATGGCCAAGTGGATAAAGGCGTTGGTTTGATACGGTGACTAGACCAAGGCTACAGCAGTGGTGAAACAAATCTTGTAGACTTCTGTTAAAAGAAAATAACTGGGACATCTGGAAGAGACATGACACGTGAAACTAGAACAATCTACTCCTGTGGACGAAATAAAGTGTTCGGTATGAAATTCCAATCATCTGAAGAAGGTTGGCGCGTACAAGTAACGAAACGTTGTGAATATCGAAATGAAGATGAGGTTAACAGTAGGATTAATGTAAGTAATCATAATACTTCATCTCATATATATATTTCGGATATACTTTTATTTTGATTGGTCATTCCAACTTATGTAACAGCGTTTCGCCTTAGCGAGGGGTGTTTGATTAATTTGAACGTTTTAAAACCCTTTATTCTACATTCAACTTCATCACTTGATAAGACACCAGAAGTGTTGAAACAAAATGGCTATTTTTGTAGTGATTATATAACATATTTATGTTATAATTTTCGAATAAATAATTATACTTGCTCTACACTGTATTGAGCACTCTTTTAAGAATAGTATTTGTTAGTTATTGGAATTTATTCCTTATACACCAATCCTATACTTGCATATATATATATATATATATATATATATATATATATATATATATATATATATATATATATATATATATATATATATATATGTATGTATGTATGTGTGTGTGTGTGTGTGTAATTTGGCAGCAACTTTTCTTTGGAACATGTTGTGTTGAATGTTAAAGACAACATCGTCCTACATATTTTCTTTTGAATTTTCTCATATTTTCTAAATAAAAATCAACTTTCGAAAGTACTAAGTTATCGTACGGACAATATTTATTTCGATATCATTTTCAAATAAAAAGTCTCATTAGAAAATATGAGAAAATTCAAAAGAAAATATGCAGGAAAATGTTCTCTTTAACATTCAACACAACATGTTTAATATATATATATATATATATATATATATATATATATATATATATATATATATATATATATATATATAGATAGATAGATAGATAGATAGATAGATAGATAAAAAAACATAACAATGTATTAAGATCTGCATCATTATATTAGCCGTAATTATATTTACTCTATATCGATCACGGTTTCAACAAAATACCATTAATTTAATCTATCTATCTATCTATCTATCTATATATATATATATATATATATATATATATATATATATATATATATAGAGAGAGAGAGAGAGAGAGAGAGAGAGAGTGGAAAAGTAAAAAAAGCTGTTTTAAGTCACAACGCGTTTCGCCGAAATCTTTTAGATTCGGCCTCTTCAGGTTGGAATGAACGATAAAACTTTCTATAAAGAAGTTGCGTGTAGATTTTTAGAAGAAGATGGGCAATAAATCATCTTATCAGATTCGACGGCCAGAAACCAAAAAGTTGTTTTTTTTATATATATATCTCGGTTATTCTGTCCGCCTGCGAATCCTAGAGATTAATAGAGGAAATACAAAGATATTAGATGCTACAGAACATACCACAAATGACACATCGCCAAACATCATCAGGCAAGAAGACATCCCACTGGAAACACTCATAAACACCGTTAAGAAAAGAAAGCTAAATTGTATGCCCACGTCAGAGACTTCAGTCTTTGCACTACAATCGTACAACGTTTCATCTTAGGCAACAGAAGAATAAGCAGAGAGAAGATAAATGGACCTAGTGAACTGGATTATCCTACGCAGATACGCAAACATTGGCACGACATTGAGACATATGGAGAGAGCTGCGGGGCGAGCCTACAACAGCTGTTCATGAAACCAATAAAAGGTGAGTTTATATACATTCAAATTCTTCTTTGATGCGTTGCGTCGCAAATCTTCAGGACATGCGCAATCATGGCTCTCCACAGCGTTCTTTGTACCAAGCAATATTTATCTTTTGTTATATCTCCCATTTACTGTTCTGTCATCCTGCTAGAGAAGTTCGTTAGGTTCGTTGCTCGCTGTTTGTGTCTTTTTTTTCTATTACCCTGTGAATGTTAAATTCTCCAAATACGCATTCTTCGGTATACGCCCGAGAAACTTCAACTAACTTTCTCAGTTTATTTTGTGATGTCAACTAACACTTGTTGCCATTTTTGTGATGTCAACGAATTATATACTTTGTAATCGTAGATGCAACTATAGTACGCCGTTGAACAATGCGGGTGTCAGACGCCTTCTAATATCACTCGCACTAATAGTACTTGGCCGATAATGCTAGCTCGAATAGTAAGCCGTATAGTGATCCGAAAAGAGAAATAGTATAGTGAATAGAAGAGACAATAGCGGTCTGTATAGTAATAGAGTAGAAATGACGAACCGAATAGTAATTGAGGATAGAATAGAAATAACGATCAAATAGACGTTAGTCTACCTTCTATATATGCGTTTCCGCTAAGGTCACGTGGTCTTCTTATAATGAGATCACCTGTGTTTACTCTTTAGCGATCTATGTTCAAACACAAGTGTTTGCAGCGACACTTTACTCCTGTATAACAGTTTAAATATAATCGTTGTTTTTGCTGCCATTTTTCTTAAAACCGCCTCATTTCCAGACTATGATATTTCTGAATATCTTTCTCGGGAACCTTATCGTTGTTGCTCGAAGTCTCTTCTTGCTATTCATTTTTCTCAAATGCATTATTCATTTGTAATTGTGTTCATGTGAAATTCCCGAATAGTTATCCACGAAGATTTAAGGAGAAGCTAATGGGCTGTAACAGTTCGTTGACGATTGAATTCTCATTTAGGTTGAAAGAATCATTGGGTAAGAATAACAGAAAATCATGTCAAAATTTCGGATGGCAAAGATTTAAAACGGAGCGACCCAAGATAAAAAAAAAAATGGTCTTAAAGTGCATGCGCTAAAAATATGAAAACGAATAATATTTAGTCATTTTTCAAGAAATCAAGTCTGTATGTTGGTATATTTTTATTGGACTTGATTTTTCCCCCTTTAAATTAAACTGCTTCGTTTCATTTTAAGATTACGGTTACCAGCAAAACAGAATGTTCAAACGGCTTGTAAGTGCTCTTAAGTCATCAGTAGAAATACATTACTGAAAATGAGAGTTTCCATCTTATTTATAGTCCATTATTCCCTCTCCACTGTATTTGCATAAAAATGATCTTCGAAATTAATTTGGGGATGTGATGGAGAAGTTGAGAAGCAACTGTTAAATTAATTATTTCAAGCGAGAAGTGGGATGGTGGTTGGATATGATAATCGATATTGGGATCAAATTATGATAATCACCATTACTGTTTTCGCTTTTGATTTTTGGTGGGGTTGACAGGAGAAGGCGTAATCACAGAGAAATCTCTCGGAAAAAATTGAAACAAAATTACTAAACTTAAAAGTAGCTATGTATGGAACGGTGCTGAAATTTTGGAAAAAATTGTTTTTTACTTGCGTTAGCGGGGAGTGGGGTACAAATTTGGTATGAAAAATTTTAGCTTTTTTGCGGTAAAAACATACTGATTTAGAAATTCTTCCAAAAATCAAATAATTGTCGGATTGTAAGAAGATTTTAGAACTTATTCACAAATGAATGAAATATTTTGACATTTTTTTGTTGCTTTTATAAATAAGACATATTAAGGACACTATTGTCTTAAGAAAAAAACTTTCGATAAATAATGAATTTTTACAACAATTCATTTTCATTTTTTAAAATTTTAATTAGAATAATTTACTAAGTTTTAAATCTTTTCATCATTTTTGATGATATTCTTATTAAGGAAAAACTTTATTTCTGAATTGTAAATGGAAAGCTTAGTACAACTAATCAAAGTCCAAAAGTATTTAGAATTTTTTTGTCTGTATATAAACGTGCTGATGTTTGTAGATATGGGTGTTTCTACATGACATTATCAGAAAATAAGAGCGATAACAATAGTAAATTTAAGACCAAAATATCAAAAATTCACTAATGCATTAAATTACTGAGAATATCTTCATAAATTTTTAAGATTGTCGAGTACATAAAAAATATATATATATAAAAGGCGCTCAAGCTATATTGTTCAATTATTTTTTACGTATAAAGTCTCCATAGAACGACAGTAGATGAACATCAGTTTGTCAACACACAAAGCGTAAATAAACAGCTACTGTCGTTTTAAAATGCATTTCAGTGATTTTTTAAACTTAAATAATATTTGTTTGAAATCAAATTAATTATACTTTATATCAGCTAATATTCCTCAAATAATGTTTCAGAAAAGTATATATTATTTTTGGAAGATTTTGTTACATTGCTATGAATGAGGTCTATAAAAATGCGTGAATCAACAATTTTAGAAGCAAAAAACTTCCAGTTAATTTAAATTAGTTTTAAATTAGTTTTTGAAATGCAGCAAAGCATTTTGCTTATTGGAA
>OZ038493.1:104497610-104510110 GCA_964036315.1 Acanthosepion esculentum | reverse complement strand
ACTAAGTTTTAAAAAATCGATGTGGAGTAGATCTACTAAATAAACTTTTTCATTGGTTAACGAACCAAAAGAGATTTATGTATTAAAATCATCCCCCTACTAAAGGCAATAAATCCACTGAGACGAAAAAGATAACTACCACTTTATCAGTAAACCCCGCGTGAGGAAGTGTACTGACTCACAAATGTTAGAAGTAAATGTATGGCCTGCATACGGGTTTCGCCCGCTGTTCAAATTCCCCGCGAGATCAACGTATTTCATGAATAGAGGCACATATATACGCCCGCTTACAAAATACGTTTTGTCACAGTAAAAAATACAATTGAGATAACATTCATAAATTGAAAGGAAATATATACCATATTTGACCATATTTGACCGCCATATATTACTATTCTCAATTGTTCCGGGGCTCTATCGGAAGTTTATCTTGTGCTGCGAAAAAATCATAAACATCATAAACTGTTCCTGGGTATTGTTGGTTAAGTTCGGTAAGTTTAATCAAATAAAATGCGTACTAAATTTGTTACTAAAACCATGTTGAAGGAGATATTGACAAAAGATTTTTCAGAATTATTACTTGTATAAGCTTCAAAGTAAAATGTGTTTATATATTTAAAGATGAAGACAACAGTCCGAACAATGTACATAATGTAAATAATCAGAGATAGAGCATATGTAAATATAGAAGTGGACATTGAGGTCAACACCCAGCGGTGACAGTCTGTTTCATGCTTAAACGCATTCTACACGCCATGTCTGTTTTGACTCGACTATTTATATATATCCTGGTCAAATGTGCATTATGGGTAGTGCGGTCTATTGCATTATCCTTGGTAGATGGTAATGGTTATCTTTCAAATTATTCTAGACCCTATTCTGTAGAAATCATTGTACATCTGAGTGCGATTATTTATAGTTATTTTAAAGAGTCGATTGTTAAGTTTTTTACTCATTATTTATTACAGATTTCTTTATTATTTGTTGTTGAGAATTATTCCCTTTACTTGTGTCTGTATGTATTTGTAGTTTGTTAATTGTTTATTATTTCCTTAATGTATTATGTATTGATTTAGATTTTTTGTTTATTTTATTTTACCTCTTAAACGATTAGAGTTTTTGTATTCGTTTTTAGTTTTCTTATTTTAAATAACACTAATCTTTTATCGTGTATTTTTAGATGAGATCTGATCGTTTATTTAGTAATTTTTGTTGGTCTGAGAAGGTTGTTATAGCTATTTTTCCTCAAGATAGAGTTGACAGTTCTTGGATTTATTGTTAAAGGCTGATGTTGTTTTCCTTATTTGCCAAGATATTTTGGTGTTATATGGTTTTGTTTTTATTTCTCAAATATAAAAAATTGAGTTGTACGCGTATTTACTATTTATTTTTGATTTATACGGATAATGCATCATTGACCAGCATAGTCGTGTCAAGACAAACACACATGGGCTGAAAATTGCGTTTAAGCATTAAACAGAATGCCCACTTTGGGTGTTGACCTCAGTGTCAGTCTCCTCTTCCATTTTCAAGTGATTTTTGGAATAACCTATTAAAAAATTTACTTCATTTATAAGCACAATTTTAAGTTGTTACGGTTACAGAAAAATCCATTTTCTGTCTTGAAACATAATTTCTGTATAGCGATCGAACCATACTTTTAAAATAGAAAATAATTATAATATTGTTGTGTAGGATCCACCTAATCTGCATAGGTGACTACCAACTATATAAATAATGGTTGGTACCGGAAGACGAGGGGAGGAATCACGAGATCCAACTAGAGACTCTGATCGACTGCGACTAGTCAACACATTCTCCAGGAACGTCTTCCGAGAAATATACAGAAATACTATATGTACTTATTGTGTACACTTTCTTGTTATAATACATTCTTGTTCTAAGTACATTTTGTGTTGCATTATTATTCCATGCATTAGGCGAGATTCAACAATGAGTCAAGACTCAACAAATATATATATATATATATATATATATATATATATATATATATATATATATATATATATATATATCTGAACCGACTTTCTTCATATTCACCTTTCGCTACATTAAATTTATCAAAAGTCTATTACTGCCTGTCGTTCCACTCCTGCCTCAATTCAAGCACACATTTTTTTACACTTTAACGTGTACGGCTTCATGTAGATAAACACACGCGTTATAATACTCTCACATTTACCCATTCTTTGGTAGATATCCGACCCTCAACAGCATAACCTTAAAACTTTCACCCGAACTGCATTGTCTCTTTTCTCCACATTTACTTCCTCTCTTGGCGTTTTATTTTTGTTTTGCTTTTTTCGCTTAACCGCATGGCCTGGCAATTTCTTATAGATACAAATACTCTGTATACACTCCCGGGCACACGCACCTATATACGAACCCGCATACTCACTGGAAGTAGAATAATTTTCAAAACCTCTTACCGTCTCTTAAAAAGAATAGTCAGTGCCTTTCAAGCCTATCTTTATTATTTCTCCTTTCTTGAAACCCATTTCCCTCATTCACACATCTGTTGTCAAATGTCATTTTATCTTCTGTCGTGCTTGTCTCACTTTCATGTTTTTCTTGAACTCTCCTTCTTCACTTTCGTTTAGCTTTCTTTTTCTGAAATTATCGGGGTATCTAATAAGCAATAAATACAAGAGAACTTGTAGAAAATTATCGCCATTTTATCAACAAAAACTTCACTTATGATCGATCGTATTTTCCATAAATGAACAATAACGCTCAAATAATATAGCTAAAAGGATCAGAATAATATTAAAAATAGAAGAAGAAAATATTTTCAGTCCAAAAAAGAATAAACAATATAAATTAAGTCAAGAAAATTGTCGCAGGAAAAAACCGATTGGCAAAATGACAAAATGCTATGACCAACCTCCGAATTGCCGCCTATCACGACAGAAGCATTTGTATGTCGTGAGGACATCTAGCCTACCCATGTCCCGGTACCCCAGCTTCCATATTATTTGTCAGCGCGTTCCACCACTTCCGGCAGTTATGACGTGTGCCTATGTCGCCAAGCTGCGCCATCTTTTGTGCCTCATTTCCGAACGCAGTCTACGTCAGTGGTGCGGGCTTTTAGCTTCGTTCTTTTTATCATTCTTGTTATTTCTATCCCATTTTTCCTCTTCCAATAATCCCCAATGTCGTACTCACTTCCACCGCCTAAAGTCATCGTGCGGCGAAGAGGATATTGGAAACGTTTCCATTCTCCACAAGAGTCACACTGCCAATTCTCAAAGATTGGCTGTCACAATAAAGACAAATGGCGCAAAGCAGGCAGGACCAAAAAGCATTATTATTATTATTATTATTATTATTATTATTATTATTATTATTATTATTAATAATAATAATAATAATGAAAGAAAAAAAGAAGAAGAAATACGCAAAAAAATATTAATATTAAAAAAAGTACAAGTATTAAAATTCTCCATTCTCGAACAAAAACCGAACAACGTCGCCTCCTCACCTCACCTCGAATTGATTTGCCTTCACACCTCATGGCAGAAAGACGAAAAGTCAATGGGGTTAAAAAAATTTCATCTTTGCTTCAATCAACTGACCGATACGCCCCTTTTCCCCATGGACCGATTTTAAACGACAACGCTGAGAAAGGCAAAGCAAATTGCGACACAATGCGAGTGGGTGGTTGCCGACATTGCACGTACATCTCAGATCTCTATTCAGCAAATGGCACAAAGGCGGAGACGAAAGACGGAAAATTCCCCGGCTCAATGCCTGAGCACACAGAAAAGTCGAAATTCATGGATGCAGGCTACTGACAGAAAAGAAGAAGGCTGTGTTTTCTTTTGAAACCGATTCCATTTTAAAATTTCATCTACCATCCGCCACTTTTTTTAGTCTTTGTTGTTATTCATCACACGATTGAAGACCCGCACACACTTGTATATGAAAAAGAAGTAAATGTTCTCCAAATGTGACTTCCGGTGTCCAAACATGGTTGTGCGTGTGTCTATCACATAAATACAATGTCTACCTCATTGCCCGTAGCCTTAGACGAATATCTTTTACCCATACTGGAGATTTAGTAAAGAGTGAGCTTGGCAATATGCTGTTTTTTTTCAGTCGGCATAAAACATCCCAAATGCAGTGGGATTTCTATGAAACAAACACGGTGTAATAAGAAGAAAAATCAAATGTCAAATAACTTCTGGCATATTTTCCAAAGTGGTTGCAGTAAATGCTAATAGATGTGGAAAATCTGATGTCGTTATTGAATAGCGTCTGTTTCTAATGATAGTTAATTGTCAAAGTTGTTCTTTTTCTAAGAAAACAGATTTTCAACCAGCTGAAATACAAAGAACAAATGCAGCAAACTCCTAAAGAATACCGGATATTACAGCGTCCGAGACGTTATTAATGTAAAATCAATCAATATGTGGACAACACCCCGGATGAATTTAACCTTTTCTATAATGTATTTTATAATAGATTATCGGCAATATCAGTTAGTTCATTTTGTTCTGAACATATGAAATCAAATTTCAGTAAAGAATTTTCATGGTTTATATATTTACTATATATACAGAGACATATCAAAAGTAAACAGACATCCTCTAAATATTGACCAATGATAATCTGTACATTATAGTTTGGGAGAACATTGTTTACTTAATGGATGTATCCGTTAATATATACACCTACGCCCTCTTAGCAGTCTTTCTGTTGTAACCCAGGGAAGGGTAATGAATAGAATAATCAAACAAAGGTTGGTAATGAAAGATGATTCTTAGAACAAGAACAACGCATATAAGATTCGCGATCGACCCACAGAAATACTCAACTGCTAGAGTAAGTCAAGTGAATTCCACAATGAATCTACAATTGCAGACCGCAGACCATCACATACACTATTCACTACTGTATGTATGGGAATGGGGGCATACCCATTATCGTCCGTACGTATGCTATATACATATATATATATATATATATATATATATATATATATATATATATATATATATATATATATATATATAGTGAGAGAGAGAGAGAGAGAGAGAGAGATGAACGGACCGAGATCGATTTGAAACTTGACATTTAAGTTAGAATTAGAAATACTTCGGTCAGAAAAAATATAAACATTGGGTTGGCTAATAAATTCAATAGATTCATCAAATCAAGCTAATGGCCAGATGTTTGATAAATTTATTGAATTTCTTAGCCAACCCAATGCTTATATTGTTGTGACCGAAGTATCTCTAATTCTAACTTAAAAGTCAAGTTTCAAATCTCTCTCTCACTCTCTCTCTCTCTCACTATATATATATATATATATATATATATATATATATATATATATATATATGTACTATCCAATTTGCATATTATACCTGTTATGTGTGTGTATGTGAGTGTGTGTGAATGTGTGTTTGTCAGTTACCGCCTTTTGAAACCATTTCAAAGCATACTCTTTGGGCCGTTCTTTTGAAGCTGGGTGTTCCCGAAAGGAAGCTCAATATCATCATGCATTTCCATCAAGGGATGGTGGGGGCTCAGTTAGATCCAGTGTAGTTGTGTTCCACACATTCATAGTCTATAGTGAAGCAAAATAATATTTTATTGTTGCACCTCTCATTTCCTTTGCCGTTTTTTATTACTGGAAACAGCCTTTTAGAATGTTAAAGAAGGTGTGAGACTTGACTTTAGGACTATTGATGGATTATTCAATCAACAACACTTCAAAGCAAGAACTAAGGTGATTGTGCAAACTATTAATGACTTGCTCTTTGAAGACGATTGCTCACTTGTAGCCCACAAACTTGAGGATATGCAATGGATCATTAAAGAATTACCTCGTGGATCTAAAGCTTTCGGTCTGATCATCAGTATAAAAAATATAATTTCTCCAGTAACTTATCCGTAACCATCTCCCAGCTGTTACTCCCATTGTATGTGCTGAGAGAAAAGTCTTGAAAACCGGTTCCGCTTTCACCTATCTTGTCTAAAGGGTATCCAAAAATGATGAAATGGACAAAGAAATTGAGTGCAGGATTTGAAGGCCTTAATCTGTCTTCGGTAATTTTTACGATGGCCTTTGGAATACTCGTGATGTTTCGTTAAACGTGAAAATTGATGTTTACAAGTCAGTTGTACGTACATCCGTACTCTATGGTGCAGAATATTGGACTCACTAGCGATAAAACGTCAATCAATTTGATGCTTTCCACATACGTTGGTTACATACCATCTGCAACAGAAAACTGACTAAATGCAACATGAGAGGTATTGAAGCTAACTTTATGAAAATACGACTCAGGTGAGCAAGATAACTTTCTTACATGCGCTACAGCAGACTTCCAAGACAAGTTCTCTTTGGCCAGCTTCTAACAAGCAGATCAGTTGGAAGGACACTCTTGTCAGTTGGATGACAAATTCAAAGACAATATGAAGCGATATGGAATTAACTCTTCTTCCTGGAAAATCAAAACCTCAGAGCGAAGGAACTAGCTCCGGTTCTGCTTCTCATCAGTTTTGAGCGAGACCGAGACTTGAGCATCAGGGTCAGATATTAAAGGAAGTTGGCAGCACACTGCTACTCTCGATGATAGCATTACCTGCCACTGTTGCTTTGTCGAACAGGCCTTGCTGTCTACTCGCGGAAACATGTGGCAATCGCTCTGTCAAAGTCCCCATCTCCATAAAATCTTCTAAACATCCACAAGTCTCGGGAGTCACATGAGTACCAATAAATATTGAGCACCCCTTAATTTTACTGAGCGCTCATGTGTCGTCTGCGACCAGAGTCCACCATATCAATTAGATATATGGGCTTCAGCTGGTTTACAAGACATCGCTGAAAATTTACAGCCTATACGAAAAGTTCAATCGTAATCATAGTATTAATAAACAATGTGTAGAAACAATGAAAATAATACTGATCTCTTATATGGGAGCGAATGCTGGACCATTTTCTCGCAGATGAAGACAACATTTGAGACAACCGAAATATGTTTGTAAATAGCGATGAGTTGCAGAGACTACTTTGGACTAGCTATTTTAGTAATATACATGTTTTAAGGAAAGTAGAAACATAACAGACGCTTGTACTTAAAATGAGAAAGATAATGTTTTCTAGGACACACAATAAAGACGTCATGGAGAATTTGAAACTAATAGGCGATATTGAAGCATAAAGCACAGAGAGAAACAGCTAGTAAGCTACCCGAAAATATTGTGGAAAAAGATATCAGAAAAGGGCGTGGGGGTATTGGGAAAATCAAACCTTTCTAAAAGCTTGAAAATATAAGAAGTTGTGGATAGCTACGATCACCCTCATCATGTTGGAATACGACACGTAGAAGAAGAAGATATCAAATGCACCGTATTAATAAGTGAAACATTGGAGAAATCAGCGAGCAGGTAGTTGTATAGCCGAAACATTAATTCTGTATTTTTTGGTTTACCATTCCCTTATAGAACGTAGGCTATCAAGACTCTCAATAATTCCCTGTCATTTCTTTTCTTTAATAACTCTAAATTTCTCTCTATCCTTGTTCTTCCATCCGTTTTCATAAAAACATATAACAGTTTACTTGCTGTTTCATCCTATTTATCTTGTCTTATGAGTGTCAAATTATCGTGACCCACTTTCCTCATTACATGTATCAAAAATGTCAGCTGCCTCTTTCTAATTGTAAGTATTAGTTTTCTTGTAGTTCCTATTTTCTTTAAAAATATCATTGTTGCTTGTCCATAGTATTATCAACATTCGTCCGTAGATCTAGAATTCTGTTACTTCAAGTCTCTTCTTCATAAGAATATCGCTTCAAGTCTACTTCACAATCTGAGATTTTGCACCATGCTGTACCACTTCAGAGATTACATAACAATTCATAATATTTTTCTTTGTTTTTATCTCTTAATACTTTATTTAGTTTCTGTTGTGGTAGGATCCACCTAATTTGCATAGCGGAGTACCGACGATATAAATATGGTTGGTACCGGAAGACAGGGAGGCAAATCAAGAGATCCAACTAGAGACTCTGCCCGACTGCGACTTAGTCAACACATTCTCCAGGAACGGTCTTCCCAGGAATATACAAAAGACTATATGTAAATATTGTGTACACTTTCTTGTTTCAATACATTTTATTCTAACTACATTTTGTGTTTGCATTATTATTCCATGCATTATTCAAGTTTCAACAGTTTCTGAAAGGCATTTTTAGTTTATATACTTCTTCGGATTTTGTGTCACATTTTAGGTAATCTGTTGAAACGCAATCCAGATAGCCAAATCTATGTACTTACTTAATTTTAACGTTTATAATATCATATTTGGTTGATCGTTTACTGACAAACATAGATGTAGCCATTCGAGTGAATTTTGTATGTATTTTAAATATGCCACTCACGTGATATAACGGAGTTTGTAAACAACTTCTTGGGACTTGGCATTGAAATAGCTAATCTAAAAAGCAGTTAATAATTTATAAGTAAACGATCTCCAATATTGTAATTGTTAACTTGTTTTTTTTCTATGTTGCATAATATTGAAATATTACTTGCTACTTTCGATTATTATGTACAAGGAAAATATCTACGCCATACGAATTTTATTTTGGAATGATATCTACATAGTAAAACATATTACATATATATATAACATAAAGGAAATTTAATAAAAATATTAACTTTTTTCTTTTATTTATATTCTAGCGATAAACATACATCGACTAAAATGTTAACACCGTACAGATTTTAATTTGGAATGATATCTACATAGTAAAACATGGTGCTTCTTTGGCTTATTATCTACAAGGAAAAAATAAAAATTCAAAGTAGCACCTGCTTTAGGATGTAGATATCATTCCAATATAAAATTTGTACAGTGTAGATTTTTTTTCAGTAAACAAGCCAAAATAGCACTAAATATTCTGACTAAAAGTTTACATTAGAAAACTAACAGAAACCAATATATATATGTAATATTATCGTTATTAGACTAAAATATCTAATACATGACATTACGTTTTATTCAGTTTTATATTTAGGAGGTTTTTCTAGTGTAGACTCTACATTATCGAACAAAATCTCTCTGGGGTGGGTGTTTATATAACTCTCCGTCATCAGTTTTTTTTTCCACGCGTGAAGATCAACCTGGATCAATCCCGTGTTTACCTGCCACGATCAGCTAGTGATATCAGGTAAAGCGCGGGACCCCATTTAGGCTAAGGAGGCCATCTATATGGTTTCTCCTGTAACATGCTTATCTGTAGGACACTAAGTGCAAGGTCAGTTCTGACATGAATATACGATATATATTCCACGTCATTATCATTACCCTCTGGAAATTTCCGAAGTGCTTATTAGGAACCAACCCTGTTTTTTTAAAGTATTTTTTACACTAAACGAGAGAAAGTTATAAAACAAACAAACTTTAATTACTGGATGAATTATACAACTGAAAACAGGTGAACTTCTGGGGCTGAGATTCTGAATATTAAGCGCAAATAATCAGAAAATAGGTGACATGCAGGAATCTTTGTGACGAGAATGAACAAAGATTAATTTCAAATAAATAGTTCTACAATATAGTATTTTAGAAATGTGGCCGCAATCAAGCAGGATAATGTGAGCCACCCAGCGGTGAATGTGAGCTTCGATACTTATCGTATTCAAATTCTCTAAGAAATGTATGCCTGGAACGTTGGTTATCTACTGGATAACTAGAATTGTCATTTAGATGACTTTCTCTCTGTCTCTGTCTGTCTGTCTATCTGCCTATCTCTCTCTCTCTCTCTCTCTCTCTACATATATATATATATGCCTATTCAGGCGACCACAGCTCTATTAGAACACATTTAAGCATGCACACAAACTTACCAGACTCCATCCGAAACATACTAGCAGAAAATACAAACATAATAACCCCATCCACATGTAAAAATATTAAAATAATGGAAACGTTAATAACAAAAAAGAGAAATAATATTAACTATGAACACGGCCAGAATGTGCTGATTGTGTTCTGAAAATAAAACATACCTATAACTCTCGATACATACACACAACTCATACATCCAGTTAAAAATTAAAAATAAGATAATCCTTGATAATGGCTAAAAGTATAGCCGAAATCGCAGGGAATTATAGAACATTCGGACAGTTTCTACACTCTCTGTGTCCAGAAAAGAAAACACTTGTTCGAACACAAGAAAAATTAAATAAAATCTTTAATCTCAATACATTTTCTGTCGTCTTTAATCACACACACACACACACACACACACACACACACACACACACACACACACACACACACACACATATATATATATATATATATATAATATATTACGCAAGTTACAGGAACAGGTTTTCGAAAGCTCGAGGAGTAGAGACGTTTAGTGCGGACAGTCCAGCAGGCTCAGCAGAGTCGATGGCTTAACTGGGAGGGTATTGAGGGTGTTCAGATTAGTTGGTCTGATTGCTGGCGTCTAGGCGCAGGACATTTGAGTTTCCTCATACAGACAGCATATAATGTGGCAGCATCACCGGCAAATTTGAAGACATGGGGAGTGCAGAAGTCACCCTTCTGTCGGTTGTGTGGTTCTTATGGAAACCTGCGCCACATACTGTCAGCTTGCCCGAAGGCGCTACAGAACGGCTGGTACACCTTCAGACATAACTTGGTTTTGGAGGTCGTGGCACCAGCTGCGAGAAGTGCTACCATACCCTCGACGGACCTGCGAAGGGTAGCCTTCATGAAGCAATGTGCAACTGACACAAGGCAGAAAACCAGATCGGAGGACACAAGGAAGTGGATACTGTTGGTTGATGCTACACTGCCAGGGGAGGTTATTTTGTCTGGTGTGAGACCACGTGTCGTCTTAATTGATATCGAGAAGCAACATCTGTTGCTTGGCGATCTGAGAGTGGCATGGGAAGAAGGGATTGAAGAGGCTTATGAAAGAAAGTTGCTTCGGTATGAGGAACTGGTGGCTGAAGTCATTGAGAGAGGATATGGCTGAACCCTGGTGTCATTTGAGGTTGGCTGTAGAGGATTTCCTCCTGAATCCTTAAAGAGATTCCTCAAGTGTGCTGGTATCCAAAAGCAGGAGAAGGTGATAAAGACTTGTGGTGAAAAAGCGGTGGAAGGCAGTGTATGGATTACCCAAAAATTCTTATCGAGTCGCATCCAACTAACATAGACCGGTTGCAACGTAACATCATCCAGCTGTTGCGGGGCCATCGTGTGGAGAGGTACTGAGCTTAATGGGTCGAAACTTTGCTGAAGCACGGCGCTCAGCTGAAGATTGCAGGTGGTCTGGAGCACATGATGTGTTCCATATATATATATATATATATATATATATATATATATATATATATATATATTGCTACAAAGCCAAAGCATCAACACGAAAACTCGAGACATCTCAGATCGAGACTTTCATATGGATGTCATGCGCGGCTCCAAAACCGTTCAGAAATCTGTAAACTGTCAGCTGCATTGCCTGTATACATTCGCTTCCTAATATCAATAGGGAAAAAACGCTTTGAGCAAATAAAAGAAACCACATCAAGCGAGGACTATCAAGATCTGCAACAACTAAAATTGATATCGCATGCAAAAGAGGAAATAATGATATATAATCAAGATGTTTCCTTGCAGGGAATCGGATAATATTAGTTCGTTGAGTATTCTACAGATCTTCATCTTCTGGTGTCAGTTTCGTGCCTGAAGCGTAAACAAATGTCATTTTTGAAAGGATTTTTTATCCGCCACTATCTTTTATTACTATAAACGTTATTTGTACTGGCTACACGTGATTAACTTGCTATCCGTTTTTTTAATTATCTTTTGATTTTCTTAAATAGTGAAATTAATAACAACCGGCATAATCTGAGAAGTCCAACTAAAGAATAATTGTTCCTCCAAGAGGAATCGAACCTGTATTCTTTTTATTCCATCATGGAAACAGCTTATTAGGCCACACACACACAATAAACACACACACACACACACACACACACACACACACACACACATATATATATATATACATATATATATATATATATATATATATATATATATATATATATATATATATATATGTCATTCACAGACAGTACTGTTTCGCTGGATCACAGCTCCTCAGTGCGACTAGACTTTCGAATTTCCTCAAGCCAGGATTGAAACACAACTAATTTGGTGTCAGCCAGAGCTATCTTCACTCGGTAGAGTTACACAACTAAATCTAGCGTATTGTTTTTTACAAATGTAATCAAATGCCAATCAGCCAAAGTGCTCCAATCATTTTACTGAAGAGCTTTGCATTAGTGCAGGTGGCTGTTGTTTATAGAATTAGCTTATCACTCAACAGTACTCAATTGAAATATATATATATATATATATATATATATATATATATATATATATATATATATATATATATATATAAAACCGTAGGTAAGTAATCCAAGTAGATCCT
>OZ038493.1:104487610-104492610 GCA_964036315.1 Acanthosepion esculentum | reverse complement strand
CCAAGTACATTTTGTGTTGCATTATTATTCCATGCAATAGGCGAGATTCAACATTGAGTCAAGACTCAACAAATTCAATACCCCATATGATATATGGCCATTTCACCCACAACGAGCTTGTCAGCATAAAAAAATGAAACATAATGTTTTTGTAAATAGGAAAAAAGAGCGGGTAATTTAACAACTAAGAGCAAATGTAATTAAATAGGTATGGAATAGAAAAATAAAGACAGAAAAAAAAATAAAGATCATCCTCTTGGTGTTGACAAGCCCGTTTTGGGCGAAGTGACCATATATCATATGGGGTATTGAATTTTATCTACACGTAATTAATATATATATATATATATATATATATATATATATATATATATATATATATAAAAGTGAACATAGAAGTCCACACTTAAAGGTCACAGTCTATTTCATGCTAGATGCAATCATCGGGCCCGATGATTGCATCTAGCATGAAACAGACTGTCGCCTCTATGTGTTGACTTCTATGTTCACTTTTATATTTACACACGCTCTATCTCTGATATTGAGCACTTTATCCCATAAATATAGCACACTTTAAGACTATATTTCTTCATATATATATATATATATATATATATATATATATATATATATATATATATGTATGAGGGTGCGTGTGTTAGCTAAAAATGTGATTTTATATATTTTATTCAGGAGTAAAAGGGCTCACTATCAGAAATATGTCGTATGTAAATATAATGGTGGATTGTTATGTCAATACCAAGTCGCGACATGCTTCAATGCTATCTTAATACATTCAAGCATGAAAACCGACTGTTGCCTCTGTTGACCTGAGTGTCCACTTTATACATATATTCTACCTAATTGATTTTTATTTATCAGTACGACAGATTTTTATCACTTTAAGTGTTATTTTTAGTGGATACACATATTTGAGTAGAAACTCCATTTATTTATTAAACAATCTGTTTATTTATTTTCATCTAACGGTCTGAATATTCGAGGAAACTTATTACAGAAAAATAACCGCTTTCCAGCGGGATCCGAACCTGTTAATATGCGTACCTCTGGCCAGAGAGAAACTATCGTTAGATTTCATGTAACATAAACTACTCGGCCACGGTTGCCCATCAAGCAAAGTATGAAACGACGTACCGTTAAGCGAAATATTTCTCGTATTAAATTCCACGAAATGTTCATATCTGTTCAGTTTCGTACCGAACCGTAACCAAAATAATTTTGTAATGTAATGAATTTTTATTCATCAATACGACATATTTATATCACAATAAACATTATTTTCAGTGGATAACCATATTTGAGTAGACGGCTGATTTATTTGTTAAATACTATATTTATTTATTTTCGCCTACAAGTCTGAATATTTGAGAATTATTATTTAAGAAATATGCACTCTCCGGCAGGATATATATATATATATATATATATATATATATGTGTGTGTATCTAAATATATATATATACGCGCACACACACACACACACACACACACACACACATATATATATATGTATGTATGTATGTATATATAAATTATTTCACAACAAGCAAGGCGGCAATGCAACTAGTACACAGGAGGTTAGAGAGAGTGAATGTGAATGGAATGACAGGATATAGAAGAAACAGAGGAAACGATAAAAGCTGAACGACGTTCAAGAAGATAGAAGATGATGATTGACGTTGCATTTTAATTTTTGAAGATTGTAGTTATCAGAAAAGTAAGGAAACGGAAGGGAGTTCCACCAGCGGGAAGTGCGAGAAATATATTTACCTGCTGCAACAAATTGATCAAATATGGAAACAGTATCCAGTGCACAGATGAATGGTAGATTTATAAATGAACATGGTGAATTCTGACGAGAAAAACCTTGTGGCACCTCACAGTGATTCAACATTCCTTGCATTAGATGCAGCTATTGTGTCGATCTAGGCGTTCCTCTTCAAGTCAGTTGAAATCCTGATGCCAAGAAGGCGCAGTGTGTTGCTCTCCATTAGTCTAGCATCACCCAGGAAAGAGTATCTATGGTTGTTAAATGAGAGCAGTTTAATTTTGGAGGCATTAAAATTTACGAGCCGTTTACTGCCTGGGTTAACCACTGATTGAAGGTCTTTTTCAATAGCAGTGGTCATGTTAACTTTGCGAACAGCTAGATTTGCTAGTGAGACAGGATAAATGGTAGTGTCATCAGCATAAATGCCTACATGGGAACTGATGATATATGAAGATCATTGATGAAAATCAGAAACAGCATAGGACCCAGGATAGAGCCCTGAGGGACACATGCCTTCGTTCAAAACGAGCTTCATTTCACGATTTTAGAGGAACAATTGGATTAAATCAAGCACACGTCCAGTAATACTGTTGCCCTGGAGCTTCCGTAGAAGACCACCATATCAAACCTGTCAAAATGATTCACAACATTTCGATCTTCGCCCTTATCATCAAGAGCTTGACATATATATATATATATATTCAGTGAGGAGGTTAATATATCAGCGGTAGATCTAGCAAAGCGCAGCCATATTGTTTGTCAGAAAGTAGATCGTGAGAGGTAAGATGCTTAACTAGGTCAACATTCATAAAAACCTCGAATACTTTGGCGAAAGGCGATAGGAGACTAATAGGGCGGTAGTTAGAGGGGTCAGAAGGTTGTCCAGAGATCTTAAAAAGAGGAACTACTGATGAGGACTTTCAATAAGCAGGAAAGCAGAAAGCAGCGAGGCAGTTGTAGAGTTTAGAGAGAACTGGAGCCAGCTCGGGTGCACATTTCTTTAGGGCGACGACATCTCCATTTACCTTATCGGAGTCTAATTTAAAAATAATGTATGAGACCAGTGACGGGTTTATGCACATATCACACACTTGATTTCTCTCCTCAGAGACAGATTCGTCTCTGAGGAGAGAAATCAAGTGTGGGTACTCCAAATGAGTCGAGTGTTAAGTTGGAAGGGAATATCCGAACTTTATCTGCTGTAGATATAAGGACTTCGAATTGATTAAATAGACAAGGGCTGGAGGATATACAATTGTTCAACACACACTTGCAGAGCCGCCAATAAACTCAAGAACTGAATTTGCGAGATGCTATACATCTTTTCACTTTATTAGCAAACAGTAACTTGCACTCGTTATGAGCAACCAAAAAGAGACGTCTGTTGCAATCAGACGTGTCGCTCTGGTAGAGGCGGAAGAAGTGATTACTGTAGGCTATAGCGGCTGAGCATACAGGTGAGTACCAAGGAGGTGAATGCAGTTTAACTTAATATTTCCTTGCTGGAATGACAAACATCGATGCCGGATTTCACCAAGGAGGCCTCAGACGCGCATTTATGAACAGGACCATTATAAACTGCATTACAAGAAACGTCACGAAGGAAGTCACGAAGCGAATCCCAATTCGCACGTTGATAACAGAAAGATATTTTATTAGTATGAGGTTCTTGGCTGGTAGGTGAGTGTTAAGTTATATTTACAGACACTACAGCATAATCAGAGTTGCCATGAGGGCAGAGCTGCAAAGTACGACCTGAGTCTGTGATAGAGCTAAAAAAAGAGAGATAAAAGAGAAGCATGTCCATCAGGGTAACTGGGGAAACTAGTGGGGGAAGTCCACCACTTGCGTAAGAGATTAAGAGATTGAGAAATTAAAGGTCTATATTGCAGCGGGGTCAGTGATAGAGTGTTTAAGAGATCTGGCATGGTTATTCCGAGGATTGAACATTCAGATAACTGATTTGGAGAGTCAATCAACAGCCATAGAACTTTTGACTATGTTTAACAGGCATTCTAGTATATAAGGAAGGAGAGGAGGTAATAGGAATGGGGGAACAAAATTGGTAAACCACACAATGTTCCTTGTAATGTAGCTGGTCAGTGTGATTGTGTAGCAGTGACCTTGACACTATATGGACAGAGTAGACTGACATCGTTTCACTGGTGCTTTGACACAATTAAGGTGACTTTGAAGTGATTTTTTTCTGATTTTCATGGAGCAAAGTATACGACTATCTCTCACTTGGGACAGGAGGTGACACTCTGGTGAGAGTGAAGAACTGCTTTACTTAATCAATCTCCTTTTCGAGTCGAGTTCTTCCCAGATTCCAAAAGTAACCAGGCAACCACAAATGAGTGCTAGTTTGAGTAATTTAAGTTATAACTTTTAACTTAGTATAAGTCCAAGTATCCATATATATATATATATATATATATATATATATATATATATATATATATACACCAGCTGAGGCAAGTATGAAGATAATATTAAAAAGAAGAAGACAGGGAAGAAAGAAAAATATAACATTCAGGAACAGTATGGCATAGAAAAGTGATAAAAACAAAAACAAAACAGAGAAAACAAAGAACGAATACAAAAGAATTACAAAAAGTTTTCATTCCAGTGATACCGATGACTGGCGTATATCAACTGGGTGTGGTGGTGGTGGGGGGTTGAATGAATATCAGATCCAGAAAGGCTTTGTGATGCCAACATTGGAAACAGGAAGTGGATATACTAGCTGACGCAGAATGGCGTTAAGAATTGCCAAAATTTGGACATTCCATTTTTTCCAATTTTTTTTTTTACCGGTTTACATTTCTACATTTTTCAATATTTGTGGAAAATATCCACTTTGTTTTGAAAACCGTCAAAGGGAAATTTACATTTTCAGTTACTGAAATTTGAGTAATAAAATATAATAAAATGATAACAATGTTGCCAATAAGATTTATGATATTTATTACAAACAGACGTGTCCGAAAATTCCGAATTTATAATATTTCTCTTCGGGATTCAATTTAGTCAAAAGGCCTACTATTATAATATATATATATAATATATATATATATATATATATATATATATATATATATATATATATATATATATATATATATATATATATATATATATATATGTATATATATTATATATATATATATATATATATATATATATAATATATATATATATATTATA
>OZ038493.1:104472610-104480110 GCA_964036315.1 Acanthosepion esculentum | reverse complement strand
GAATTATATATGATTGATGGTTGGATGATACCTTAAATAGGGAATAGGTAACATTAGTTCTAGGAATAATCATTCCTATCCGCATTGTAAATATACATGGTTATTGTAAAAAATACAATTTATATAGTAAATATCTTGTCTTATCACACGTTGTAGACATGCGTCGTAATGTAAAGAAAACCCTAAGAATCAAAGTGTGGCAAACGATTGCAGCTTTGCAACGAGATATAAAATTAATCCTTAATGTTTCCTAGCTTTGAAAGCTTTGAAAGTTGTAATTTATATGTATATTTCCGATTGGTTTGTCGCAAGGTATTATTTCAAAGTTTTTGGAAATCTATACGGTCGTTGATTTTCCACAACACTACAAAAAACGCTTAAGTACATACATACATACATACATACATACATACATATAGATATGCACATACATACATATGTACACTAAAAACGCTTAAATACATACATATATATATATATATATATATATATATATGTATATATATATCGCACTATATATATGTGTGTGAGTGTGTAGCATCTTTAATATTAACCGAAACAAATGTGTGTGCGTATATATATATATATATATATATATATATATATATATATATATATATATATATATGTATGTATGTAGGATATAGATAAAAATTACTTTCTGGTTTAAGTGGGCTGATTGAAAATCCAACAAATACGCATGACTGTAACACACACACACACACACACACACACACATATATATATATATATATATATATATATATATATATAACACAAACAAAATCTTCATGGTTGGATCTGATAAGGTAATTTATGTCCGCTCTTATCTTGAAAAATCACAACGCATCTTCCTTACACAGTTTATGTTTTTCATTCTGAGATGAAGAAGCCGAAACCAACATACGTTCAGCGAAGCGCATCGCTTACAGTTTTTCCATTTTGTTTTATCATCTCATATATATATATATATATATATATATATATATATATATATATATATATATATATATATATATATATATATTCTCTTTAGAAATTGATTTGTTTTTGTTCCGGATACTGAACAGATATTTCGAGAAAATTCTGAACGACGAGGTGTTGCTTTAAAGCAAAAACAACCTTGCTTGGTTGTCAGGGGCAAGCTTGTCAGTAAAAAATTTAATGTCTAAGCCGACATTAGATGGTAATGTTTATTCGTAATTGTGTATGTGCGTCTTGTCTCATAGGATACCCGCTTTGACATTAGAATGTTTACAAACTGACATAAATATAGAATTATTTGCGATTTTAATGGACGTGATATATGACTGAACAATGAGAATCGATTCAAACAAAATTGAAAATAGCTATTCCTTTTGTCTGTTTTATCTCAATCTGTGACGAGCCTTTAATAAAAGTGAAACATGTTAGATTAATAAACGTTCCCATATTGTTCTTTATTTTATCATATTCATGTATATATATATATATATATATATATATATATATATATATATATATATATATAATTTTTTTAGTGGTGTTAATTTTACAGGTTTGCGTATTCAATAACCTTAATAAACGATATAGCGCTATGTTTAGTGGTTACAAGTGTTTGAATAGAATCCACTTATTCATAAAGATAAATTATAGTCTACCAGTTTACAGATCGTGAGTAATAACAAATGAAATATCCTTCTTAAGTAGTGTAATTGAGAGCCTTGCTTTGCTACAGTGACAACTTGTAGCTAAATGGTAAAGCATCTTAGCTTGAAATCGGCTTCCCAGTATAAAACTGTCTGGAAACTTGGGATTGTTTATCGTCATCATGTCTTACATGACTAGCTTTGGATAAGAAACCTTATCACATGTATTATCTGCATGATCAGATTGAAGACTATCTTTACTTGGTGTCATGTAGTGGTTTCTAAATACCGTTTTGTAGATTGCACGATCAATATATAACGGTATTTTGTGTGAAATGATAAGATTCGAGACGCTGCATGCCTTATGTGCACAAAAGTATCTATCCTTTTTATCTGTGGTCAAGAATATTTGCATTGTTTATGTAAACAAATCTTAAGCGTCAGTAAATAGTTGCGATTGTTTTCTCATTTGCGGTCGGAAAATCAAACCCTCAGGTTGCAGCTGTTTTAGACGATAACTTCAATCGATAATCAAACTGTATTACGTGCAACTCATAAAAATTCCAAGATGAGGCTACCAGGAATAACTCAAGAGTTTAAGACAACCAATATAACAGTCATAACCCACCTACAACCATTAACTCGGTAAAATGTCAAATTAGACAGTGTATTCCATCAGGTCCTCGACTTAACCGGAGTCAATATCCGTTCATTATTAAGGACAAGACACGCTAACGAATCATTTCCGGAAAAGACCGTCACTCGTAGGTTCTCCATAATCCTATTCGATATACTATCCTATAGGTACAAGCTAAGGAAATAACTCTACCTGTACCAAAACGAGAATTACAATTACAGTATGTAATGTTCTGTGTTTGGTGGGATGTGAAGGTTATTGTCTATCATGAAGTGCTGAAATAATCACTTATCTGATATAGTGTCCTCGGCTGGATGCCCAAATTCCTTTTTTCTTTTGATATTCAATGCTGAATCGCAAGGTATTTCTTGTCTCTTTTAACTATCAATACAAGACAGTTATAAAACGCACAGAGAGAAAACACTGGCTTTGAATATGAACATTTCAGCACTTACGCCGTCCTTTTCTGACCATACTCGGTCCTATTATGACAATTTCAGATTTTACAGCATTTAGTGCATAGGGAAAAGTACGTCATTTGGAAAGAAGTTAAAAATGATATGAAACTATTTTTTCATCTCGAATCCCAAAGGATTTTATACCCGATATATTAGTAACCGCATTATATGATTATGTCACTAAAAATGAAGAAAGCCATTGCATTGATTGAAATGTAATCCATAATTAAATATGAACGAATTACGTCTTAAGAAAAAAATGACTTCCTTTCGGACTTAATATATTTTATAAATAAACAGATGTGTTTGTTTGCAAGTGTGTGTGCGTGCAGGAAGCCATCTTTGAAATGCTCAGATTAAAGCACATTACCTCCTTTTTTTCATAGACACCTTCATATTTACACACATGAATATACGTTATGACACGCTACTTTTCAAAGTGTCCACTCTTGTTAACAATACAAACCATAATGCAATTGTAAGTTTTTAAGATTGATTTTCAGTAATAACCAGAATTAAATTAAACATTGTAAATCTATCGCATTAAGAGTAACTTTTACAAGATTCTCTAAAGAAGAAACCCAATTAAAACCGGTTTGCGGACAAAAGTGGGGGATATATTGGTATAATTTCTATTGTTATATTTGTGATTTTATAAGTGCAGCTTAGATGTGGAACAATGACAAAAGCATGGGGCCGACAGTAAGGATCGAACACACTATTCTTTCGTAATTGATCTAGCGAGATAAGCTTACATAAGCTTACACTATATTGAAGTGACGCTTTTGTCGATATAATGTGTCTGGAAGCAAAGTAACACGCTACACTATTGTTTATAAAATGTTCAAGGAATGATTTTGTATCAGTAATCAGTATAATTTCTCTGTGGTTGAAAGCAATGAGTTAGTCTTAATTCCGAAGTAATTAATAAACAATGAAAACAAATTTGCTGCAACGTGCGATTCACTAAATAATTCACATGTCTCAATGTACTTCACGGAGATGTCTAGTCAATTATATAACCTAGTCATTGCTACAATATTTGTGTACCTATGTACTAGTGAGCAAAACAAAATGAGCTGACTCATTTTATAGTACACCCATAGAATGTTAACCAATCAGAAGACTTGAAATATTTGATCCGATGTGTATAAAGGCGGCCATATTGTTTTCTTTTCTTGTCGGAATATCCACTGCTAACCTGTCAGATGAAAAGACCTGCAGAACTACGTTTTCCTACTCTCTCCGAATATCCACTGCCGACCTCTGATATGGAAGACCTTAAGAATTCCTGAATAGCTGCTACTAGACATTGTTGCTGTTACATTGAACAAATTACTTCCTACGTCGGATTTCTACATTACACATGTATTACAGTCATGGGTATGACGATAAAATACATCCTGAAGTAATGTCTCTGATCGTGAGATTGGATGTTTTGAGGAATTGTTCCCATGTTTTTCCTGTCCCGGGATGTTTGACCTGTCAAGTTCCCAGCTATGGGAAAACAGTGAACCGCAATAAAACGTCTAGAAATACTGTGCAAATTTCCACTCAAGAAGCTGAGTAGTCCTATCTATGTAGTCAGCTTCACATTAATATTTAAATAAATAAATTATAGAATACGCTTTAAGGAGAGCAAGGACAATTTTATAGAGAGATTTCAATGTAGGTCGAAAAGCGAACATAAATTTGCGGTTAGGTGAAAAATAAAATTGTACAACGCTGGTGGAAATTTGCTTAGCAAATCTTGCAACAATTTCGCTAATCCGCAGCAGTCTGAGAATATGCAGAATCTTTTTCTGGACGAATAGATTTTAACTTCCGGAAATGTGACATCTTCTCTATAGGGTAGCCATTATCTGAAAATATGTTTCTAATAAATTTAAGTTTCTGTTCTCAATTATTTTTGTATAACAAATCAATGAGACCCGACGGACTCAGATCTTCCTAAGGATAATTTTATACCATCTGGGACAAAATGAATATCAGCGGGTATACAGTCTTTTAAACGCGATTTTTCGGTACAAACTTAAAACCCTTTTGTTCAAAACTAATCTTAAAACGATAAAGCAACGGAAATGAAGAAACTACTAAAATTGTTCATAAACCGTTTCTACTGGGTTCATGAAGTACATGAGGCGTCTCCGCTTCCTACTTTACATTTTCAAAAGCTGTCTTCGGCATAACATTTAGGTTGGCTAGGGCTGGGAAACAATTCTTGCTTATGAAACGCCATGAATATGTTATCCATCGTTGGCCCTAAATGACTACCCATGGATATCCCATCAATCTGCCTGTACATTACATTTTCAAAATTGAACACCACCCACATCGGAGCAAAATTAATGAACTCAATAAAAACAGTTTCTGGAATATGGCGCAGGGGAGAAAGATGGTTACGATACCGAGTAACATTATATATATATATATATATATATATATATATATATATATATATATATATATATATATATATATATATATATATATATTGAGCTCTCATCATGGATTTATCTTTATATTAAAAAGACATACTTGGAATAATCACTATCACCTACGGATTTGGTATATATATATATATATATATATATATATATATATATATATATATATATATATATATATATGTTGTCTATAAAACTAAGCGGTCTTCAGAGAAGTAGAAGTTCCATTAGGATTTATTTTTGATGAGCAGAAAATAGTTACGCAGATGACATCATATTAATCGCGGACAAAGAAAGAAAACTGTTGTACTACCGAGAAAAGTTAGGAAAGGAAAGAAAGAAACAAGAATCAGTCATAAGTTGTAAGGAGACAGAAATTATGGTCATTAGAAATAGGGTCTACCGAAGATGTGTGCTACAAATTGAGGGCATCTGAATAAAGTACAGAATTGTTATAGCTGACAATGGAATGTATGTATGTATGTATGTATGTATCTATCTATCTATTTCAGTATGTTCTATGTATAAGTATTCCTATGGACTTTTATAATTTCACCATCACTCGTACTTACATTTCTTTTTCATCCGTATATTTCCACCCAGGTTTTATATGATGATCCTGTATTCTCGCTAAGAGAACGCATGTAACTGCATTCCGAGAGAAATTTATTTTTATTAATTCTCGTCGTAAGACGTATTTTAATAATAAAAATAAATGAAATGTATAAGAAACACCAAAATCACGTTCTAAATAATTATGTAATATAAATCTTCGAATTTTGGATAATCTTCTCGCCGATGAAGAAGAAACTTGTGGTAACAGTGGTGTGGTTCTACAGAAAGATACTGAGACTACTAAGAATCGGGCATGTGACCAACGAAGATGTTTTCAGGAAAATGCAAACAAAAAGTATGCTCGCGCTTAAATTCAGAAAATGACTGTTACAGTAACAGGGACACATAATGAGAAAAGAGGATTTGGAGAATTTGAGACACACAAGACATTGACGGCGAGAGTGGCAGAGGGAAACAGCGAACAACCTACTTAACGAGCTGTGTAGCTGCATGGCAGAATGTGGACTGGTAAGGATGATGAGGCGACAAACAGTAACTACAGCTACGAAGGATAGAATATTGTGGAGGGCTATGATCGCCCACGTCCTGAAATGACACGCCAAATAAAAGATCATTAACAGTCGATAAAAATCGACAAAACGTGGAAAGTGTTAAAAGTTTTTAAAAAATTATCTCAGAATCTCAAACAATTTCGGTACAAACGCTATTTTTCTTCCATAGCAATACTATTTACTGTTTGGAAATGAAAGTGAATTTATCTGGTGTAAATTCGAGATCCATTTGCCATGTGTCACATTTTTTCGTTGTTTCGATATTGTTGAAAAATGATTTTTCGTTTCGCATCGATCTGACCAACGTGTGAGAAATTACACGATTTACATTTCGCTATCTTTTCGCGTCACAGCTATTGTTGATGATTTGTTTCAGTTTTTATTCAGCAATGATCGTGTCGTGCTGTAGAGTTTGTTGCGCACGGTTGCTAGTAAGTAATTAGCGCAAGCTAGAAGTGTAATTCCAAATGGCGACATGTAGATCAGGAGTTGTCTGAATAGAGAAAAGGCGAGAATTAATAAAAAGAAATTTCGCTCGGAATGCAGTTGCATGCGTTCTCTTAGCGAGAGTACAGAATCATCATAAAACCTGCGTGGAAATATACGGATGAAAAAGAAATGTAAGTACGAGTGATGGTGAACTTATAAAAGTCCATACGAATACTTATGCATAGAACATACTGAGATAGATAGATAGATAGATAGATAGATAGATAGATAGATAGATAGATAGATAGATAAAGAGACTGAGATAAATAGATAATGAATAGACTGGGATAGATAGATAGATAGATAGATAGATAGATAGATAGATAGATAGATAGATAGATAGATAGATAGATAGATAGATAGATAAACAGACTAAGATAAATAAATAATGAATAGACTGGGATAGATAGATAGATAGATAGATAGATAGATAGATAGATAGATAGATAGATAGATAGATAGATAGATAGATAGATAGATAAACAGACTGAGATAAATAGATAATGAATAGACTGGGATAGATAGATAGATAGATAGATAGATAGATAGATAGATAGATAGATAGATAGATAGATAGATAGATAGATAGACTGAGATAAATAAATAATGAATAGACTGGGATAGATAGATAGATAGATAGATAGATAGATAGATAGATAGATAGATAGATAGATAGATAAACAGACTGAGATAAATAGATAATGAATAGACTGG
>OZ038493.1:104415667-104469910 GCA_964036315.1 Acanthosepion esculentum | reverse complement strand
GAATTGAGCAAGAATAAAGAATTGATTATCAATAAGTTCCGCAGCCATGTTGCCGATGAGCAAATAAAATTAGGCTTAAAGGACTTTAGATAATATGGCAGAATCATTTAACCTGATATAAACAAAAATAAACACAACATTAATTGATTCTAAAGTAACCTGATACAGTTTAACTATAAACAAAATGAATACGCATTCAAAATCAAATTTTCCGCAAATATTACAACAGTTACCTTAGGTTATCATTTACTATAAAAGTTACCTTAGGTTATCATTTACTATAAAAGTTTTTAAAAAATAACCTAAACATTACTAAAAACACGTAACTTCCGAAGTTTTCCTGCGTTCCAAAAAATATTGTTCATATATTTTCCTTTTGGCGATAGAACGTAATAAATAAAATATATATTATTTTTTTACATCGGTCACACTTGAATCACACTCTCTCGTAGATTGACTTGTCACTTCTTGAATTTTTAGTGCAATTCGTTCACATGTTGATGAAAAACAAGCAAAATACAAAAATTAACATAATATGAAAATTTATACAACATACAATCTAAAGAAACTACTGGAAATTATTATTGTGCAATTTGTATTAAATACAATATATTTGACCAATAAAACGGAATATTAAAATATCTATAAAATATTTAATGTCCATATAAAGTCGTAAAAATAAGCACGACATATTTATATACTATTTTATATATCCTTTGAAATTTGCATATGATGTTGTTATAAGATATGTGTATATTTGAATTTGAAATGTAACACTTAAAAATGCTACGATGTAGACGGACACACTTGACTATTGACAACTTTTACTTCTTTATAATAACGAGATGGTCGAAAATTTACTAACAAATACTGAACAAAAACATGAACTATGGACAGTTCATCCACAATTACAACCGGGCGTGCAACAACCTATTCAAAAATTGGAAAAGTACAATAAAATTTAAAAACACATTTTGTTGGTTGAATTGAATATAGGTACCACTACTATTTTGCGATATCTAAAATTTAAAATGAATTTTTACAAATGAAAATCTTTCTTGAAGTTTTCATTTTAGCTTCATTTGAAAGCTAAAGGTTCAAATTTACTATTTTCAATAAACCAAACACTCTGTATTTCAAACAGAAACTATATTGATTGGAATCGATTTGTTTTTTGCTAAAATAGCTAATTATCGACCATTAGTCGTCTTTCATCAAAATGTAATTCTCTTTATTAAAAAAATCTTCCAAAAATAATATATACATTATGAAATTTTATTTGAGAAATATTAGCTGATTTAAAGTGTAATTAATCTGATTTGAAAATTATTATTTACTTTAAGTTTAAAATCACACAGAAATACCTTTTTAAAAACAAACAGTAGCTGTGTTTTTAACCGACATTAGCCATGTTTACAAATTTGACGTGTGTTGACAAATGACGAAAAGGTGATGACGGCTTTATTGTTGTTCTACGGAGATTTATGTAGAAAACATAATTTAAGAAAATGACGCGAGCGCTATTTTACATAATTTTTAAGTACTCAGTAATCTTTAAAAGTTTTGAAAATATTCTCCGTAATCTAATTTTAGGAATTTTGACTTTAAATTAACTATAGTTATCGCTCTTATTTTCTGATAATTTCGTGTATGTTCGACCAAACTTAAAAAATGGGTACGTTTATATTCAGAAAAAATTCAAAATAATTTTTAAAATCTTGGTTTTCGATTGCTAGTATTAAACATTACCATTTATTATTATTATTGATGGGTCTCCACTTTTTACACAAATGGACTCACCCGAGGTATACATATACTACTACCGGTGAATACCCGGACAGTCTGCAACCGAGTAGACGGCGACGTCTTCTCGGTTGGAGGGTCGAACTCTCTGCCTCTGAGGCAGAGGGGAACTCTCTGTCTCTGGGCAGAGAGGAACTCGGACGAGGCTCCGCCGAAGGGCAGAGCCTCGTTCGGGGAGGTTGACCAACCCGATCTCGTTTATACGGGTTCTACGGGCTATTTTTGCCCGAGCCTACGGGCTCGGAAAGCCCACATTAAACCGGCCTTGTGCCACATTTGAAACACGTGGGCGTGTTAATGAACATCGTCTGCAACCGAGTAGACTGCGACGTCTTCTCGGTTGGACGGTCGAACTCTCTGCCTCTGAGCAGAGAGGAACTCGGACGAGGCTCCGCTGAAGGGCAGATTCTCGGTCGTGGAGGTTGACCAACTCGATCCCGTTTATACGGGATCTACGGGCATTTTTGGCCATGCTTACGGGCTCGGGAATACCCCACTTTAAACCCGGCCTTGTGCCACATATATCCCTCGTGGAGGGACAGTAAATACTGTCTGCAACAGAGAATACGGTGACGTCTTCTCGGTTAGACGGTCGTACTCTCTTCTTCTGAGCAGAGTGAAACCCGGACGAGGCTCCGCCGAAGTGCAGAGTCTCGTTCGGGGAGGTTGACCAACCCGATCCCGTTTATACGGGATCTACGGGCATTTTTTGGCCGAGACTACGGCATCGGGAATACCCCACTTTAAACCCAGCCTTGTGCCAAACCTATCCCTCGTGGGGGGGACAGTAAATACTGTCTGCAACAGAGGAGACGGCGACGTCTTCTCGGTTAGACGGTCGTACTCTCTGCCTCCGAGCAGAGAGGAACCAGGACGATGCTCCGCCGAAGGGAAGAGTATCGTTCCGGGAGGTGGACCAACCCGATCCCGTTTATACGGGTTCTACGGGCATTTTTGGCCGAGACTACGGGCTCAGAAATACCTACGTTAAGCTCGGCCTTGTGCCACATCTATCCCTCGTGGGGGCAGTAAATACTGTCCGTAATAGAGGAGGGTAGCACAAGTGTCACAGTTAGCGAGCACGTAGACTCAGTAAGGAGTAATATGCGATACTTCAATACCAAGACTGTATATATATTATTGCTACTAACCCGCATTCCTGGATCTACTAACCCGTATTACCCGTTTGTATTATTACGTTAATACATTTATTTTCCTTATCAATTCCTGGTGCCCCTGCTTGACAAAAAAACCTGCTAGAAATGATAAAAAAAATTAATAAAATACTAAAAATAATTTGGTGTTTCCTCTTAATATGAGCATAAATATTTTTACGATAACATTTGTTTTTATTAAGCTTGGGGCTATTCTCATCATGCTATACTGTTTTGTTCAGCGAATTAGTGGAGGTACATAATTTAATACAACTTGGTGAAATGAAATATTGCTACCTAAATATACATCCTAGGTGGTAATGGTAATATAGAGCCGTTTCTTTAATCGGAAATATTCGGCATTTATTGATGGAACTGTCGGCGGTAATGTCGGTTGAAATCTATAAAATATATCCATTAAAACAATTTTTAAGGAAATAAGTTTCTTAAATGCACTGATGCGAGATTCCCAAGTAATGAAAAGAATTTACAATCTCATTGGTCCTGATCTAGCATCTAGGTTTCAGTAAATTTCTAACAAATGTAACGTAGATTCACTGTGCCTATTATTAATATTTCAATTATAATTGTTCTGATATGCTTTCCTCTTTGGTATCTAGACTTTACAAATTTAATCGTAGTAATTGGCGGTAATGCCTCATCATTTTAAAGTTGGAATAGTTAAATGTATCCGAAAATTTAATTTTTATTCGTTTTTAATGATCCCAAGTAAGCAATAAGGAGGAGTGTTTCGCCCGGTTCACATTCCTCCTCAGTCTTTTGATCAGGAGTAGAGATTTATCTCTTTTTTTCCTCTTTAGGATTGGGTTTCCGGTAAAGCCTTCTAAAGTCGTCTTGTCCCTTTTTACTCCTAGTAGCCGCTTGCGTCTTAGTGGCACTTTCGCCTTGCTGGGGGGGGGGGTAAAATGATTAAATAAAAAGTCACTACCGTCTTACTTTTCAGTGAACTTCAAAAATTTAAATGGGATGTCATGTGTTATCTTCTGACTTAATTCCTGTTTTATTCTTCTCTCTCTTTAATTAATTTCTTCGTGAAAATAGTCCAGTAGCTGTTATCGCGTGTTCCACTATTGATGGCGGTATCCTTACAAACCTTTTATTTGAAGTCGTGTGCAATGTCGGCATCTTGATTATATCATTATTTTCTATTTGAGTTACATGTGATATACATTTTAGTTGTTGCTGCTGTCGAAAGTCCTCAAGTGACGTAGTTTCTGATCATTGGTACAGTTGTTCGTTAGGGATTCTTTAGCGAGGAGAACTATAGACTTAATTCCCTCGAAGCCATATTAATTATTGGGTTGAGGAAGCGGTTGACAGTTTAGAATTTTCAATACAGTTGACAGTTTAGAATTTTCAATACAGTTGACAGTTTAGAATTTTCAATACAGTTGACGGTTTAGAATTTTCAATACAGTTGACGGTTTAGAATTTTCAATACAGTTGATGGTTTAGAATTTTCAATACAGTTGACAGTTTAGAATTTTCAATATAGTTGACAGTTTAGAATTTTCAATACAGTTGACAGTTTAGAATTTTCAATACAGTTGACGGTTTAGAATTTTCAATACAGTTGACAGTTTAGAATTTTCAATACAGTTGATGGTTTAGAATTTTCAATACAGTTGACAGTTTAGAATTTTCAATACAGTTGACAGTTTAGAATTTTCAATACAGTTGACAGTTTAGAATTTTCAATACAGTTGACAGTTTAGAATTTTCAATACAGTTGACAGTTTAGAATTTTCAATACAGTTGACAGTTTAGAATTTTCAATACAGTTGACGGTTTAGAATTTTCAATACAGTTGACAGTTTAGAATTTTCAATACAGTTGTCGGTTTAGAAATTTCTATACAGTTTAGAATTTTCAATACAGTTGATGGTTTAGAATTTTCAATACATTTGACGGTTTAGAATTTTCAATACAGTTGACAGTTTAGAATTTTCAATACAGTTGACGGTTTAGAATTTTCAATACAGTTGACAGTTTAGAATTTTCAATACAGTTGACAGTTTAGAATTTTCAATACAGTTGACGGTTTAGAATTTTCAATACAGTTGACAGTTTAGAATTTTCAATACAGTTGACAGTTTAGAATTTTCAATACAGTTGACAGTTTAGAATTTTCAATACAGTTGACGGTTTAGAATTTTCAATACAGTTGACAGTTTAGAATTTTCAATACAGTTGACAGTTTAGAATTTTCAATACAGTTGACGGTTTAGAATTTTCAATATAGTTGACAGTTTAGAATTTTCAATACAGTTGACAGTTTAGAATTTTCAATACAGTTGACAGTTTAGAATTTTCTAAACGTGTTGGATGCTATGTGTGATATCCATATGAATGTTTCAACCCGGCGAGGCTATTTAAGAACATGACTCCTGTTCCTTGGTTTTGTAGCATTCTGAAATGTTGATCAAAACTCCACCGTGTGCCACCTATTCTAGGTTCAATTTATTTTTATTCTAATCTAAATTTGTTATAATTGATTTATGGATTGATTGATTGATTGATCGATACGTTTTTTACGGATTATCAACACTTTGCACGTTATTTAAAGCCAGAAAATATTTTTAGATTGTAAAATATGTTTGAGATAATAATGATTTAGTGATACATGTCTTACTAATTAAGCCATAGCTGGGGGAGGTGATAAGAAGTGGATTCATGCCTTTCAGAAGGGTATTTGCACATAAGTGAATATAACGAACCCAACTGGAATTAGAACTCGGCTCTTCAATTAACAATTTCGAGACATTATCCATGACACCATCCGCACATCCAAGCTTACAGCACCTGATATTTCCAAGTGGTCACTCATGTAAGTATAAGGCATGCTCAACGTTGCTTGATTTCGATCATCGTACTGGAATGTACACATATATATATATATATATATGTATGTGTGTGTGTGTGTGTGTGTGTGTGTGTGTGTGTGTGTGTGTGTGTGTGTGTGTGTGTGTGTATATGAATTAAATAGAGAGGTATGTGTGCAATTACGTTCATATTAGTACCTGACGATTGTACACATCTGAAACTCGGAGTCGTACAACTGGCGTAAGCAATATGTATTGTTATTCAAACCGAATCCATAAATAATTACGTCGGTTACACGACTACATGGCTATCCATACGCCTTTCGTTACACCTATCTGACCACAGCTCTATTTGAATCCATTTAAACACACACATAAATTCATCAGACTCCATCCGAAACATACTAATAGAAAATACAAACATAACCTCATCCACCTGTAAAAGAAGATTAAAAATAATGGAAGCTTTTATAATAAAAAAACGAAAAGCCAACACTTAATAATGTTAACTACAAACACGGCCACAATATACTAACTTTGTTCGGAAAATAAATCATCTCTATAACACTAAAAACATAGAACGCATACACTCAATAAAACTGAAAAAATCAAATCAAAAATAAAAATAAAATCATCCTATAGCGGAAAGCGTTCGGAAGTATATAACATTTGAACAGTTTCTACACACCATGTGTCCAAAAAAGAAAGCACATGTTCGAACACAAGAAAAATTAAATAAAAAGCTTAATCGTAGTACCTTGTCTGTCGTTTTTAATGAAACATGCATAAAGAAGGATTGCTCCCTAAATGTATCATTGCATATAAATTACACGGCCGTCCAGACACATAATGCACACTCATTTGTTGTCCATCAGAAAAGTGCTTGATTGGTATAGAGTTTCTATACAATTCTAAAATATGGCCTACACATGGTCAATGGTATTTAAAACCTAGGGCCAATGGAATACGTATCAGTCAGCCAAGTGATTCGAGAACCATTTTCTAGAAACCTGCGCATGACATTACAGTCAGTTACGTGCTAATAACTTTGGAAAATGTATGTATCCCATCACTTCTCGTGCCAGCTTTGGATAGGTAAATAGACAGACTGGGTTTTATAGACTTGTGTGGCAACCGATCGAGGAGAAGGAAAAATCAGAATTCAAAACTGTATGTAGCCGTGGCGAAGAACATACTATGCAGCTAAAGAAAAGACCGTTCGCATTGACTCGATAATTTAAACTAAGGTCGATAGCTTTAGGCAATGTCCTCCACATACGGGATCGACAGTCTGCCCTAAATTTCTTCAAACATTTAACCAAGAGATACCTTATAAATAATACATAGGAAATGATAATGTTTGCAGACACAGTATATTGTCAATTGTATTATGAAAAAAATAAGGAATGCAACGTATTCTGTACAATGGGTTGGCTGAGGAACTAAGCAGTATCAGCGTTGAAATAGAATTCGATTTGATGCAGTGTTCTCCTTCGGTGGGCAGTTAATATATTTTCCAGTTATCGGTGACCCTATTCTCACATCACTTGTGTGGATGACTGACCGTTGTCCAAAATTAGCATATTCCTTATGTACCTTTGCAAAAGTTAACTAAGAAAAACACAGTTACTATCTCAGACATAGAGTGCTCCATACTTCTAATCATTTCGGGATTACCGCAGTTATATGTGCTATCCTGTTTGCGTCCCACGGGAGCCACAGCAACACAACTTGTTTTCCTATTACATCAAGCATATTTCAATCCATGCAGATATCCGGGTAGTCTAACGGGGTGAAATTTCGACTAAGGCTGTTGCATTTACTTTCACACAAACCTCCTTGAGAAAGAAAATTATTAATCTTCCTTCCACCAACTGTTATCGATTAAACAGCAATTTAGACTGAGATTATTAGCCTTAGGTGGCAATCAGTCTAAGAGAAGGTAAACACTGGAAGGCAAAGATAAGCAGCTTCACAATCTCTCCTAAAAATCCGGGGTAATCCACGGATAAAAGGAGTCTGTGGAGAGTTATGATAGACTACATCCTAAAGGGACATAACAAAAATACGTCATATATGTGAGTCCATTTTTACAAGTAGTGTACTGTTTTTTTTTTTATTTCTTTTCTTCTCAATTTACATTCATACATACATTTTTTTCAATATTTCACCCCCAAGGAAAATGATAATACCATTAATTAAAGTGCAAAAAGGGAAAAAGTTCGGAGGGAGGATAATAAAAGAATAGAAGATAATAATTGATGTTGCATTCAATTTTTGTAAATTTTAGTTGATAGGAAAGCAAGAAGCAGTAGGAGAGTTGCATGGGCGAAAAGCGTGAGAGAAGGACTATTGGCATCGAACTTACGGTTACATTTAGTAGTTTACACGGTAAAATAATGAGACCTAGCTGCCAATCTTGTACTACGCTCATATTTGTGAAGTCGGGTGACAAAATAAGATACGTAATCAGAAGAATTTCCATGAATATATTTATACAAATGACACGGGGAAGCTAAGTTACGGCGGAGGCAAAGTGACAGGAGCCAAGATGCCAGGTCAGGACCGATAACATAGCAAACATTTCTTTGGATTTTTTCAGGAATCCTGGGATATATGGACGAATAGTAAACTTATAAATGTATAATATATAATCTGACTGGAAAGATTGCGTAGCATGACACAGTAAATCAACATTCCTAGAAGCAGACCTAGCCGTTGAGTCAGTGTATTT
Source organism: Acanthosepion esculentum (assembly GCA_964036315.1). Lineage (NCBI taxonomy): Eukaryota > Metazoa > Mollusca > Cephalopoda > Sepiida > Sepiidae > Acanthosepion > Acanthosepion esculentum. Next base: position 104,461,376 of record OZ038493.1, on the reverse strand, counting down.
ATTTCACTTCATCAGGAGAAAAACTCTCTTGGAGGTTAGCATTCATCATTTAAAAATACTTCTCTAATATATGTGTGCGCACGTATGTGTGTGTGTGAGAGAGGGAGAGTGTGTGTGTGTATGTGAGTGTATGTGTGAGAGCTTTAAAATATATATTTTACATTTATTTTAAATAAATAATTTCCATTCCCATGAACTTCTCTCATCTAAAATGTGTTTAAATAATTTTATTGCCGTGTAAACATCCGCGATTATGAACAAAATTAAAGATTTTTGGTATTTTAATTTTACTTAAATATATATTTATAAATATATTGTAAATAAAAATAATTATTTGCAAATATCTATTTCATAAAAAATAAATATATATATATATACCTTGAATAAAACTAACCACGGTTCCGCACCCCCCATCCCATGTTTTTCACCCTTTTCTCAGCATTTATATTCGTTTTTTTTTGTAATACCGACACTTGTACGTTTTCATCTGTTCTTTGCAATTCTCATTTATTTTTTGTTCTTTCTTTTACTTGCTTTTAGATTTCAAACTGGTGTCTCTCCAAGTTGACAACATTTTCAGCGTAACAGTTCATCTTAAGTTGAAGGTGTTATGTTAGGTAGGGATGCGTTTTGTATTTGTTCGTCGGTGACGATTAAATTTCAGTATTTTTCTTCTCCTTTTACCTTCACATCCGTTGATAGCGTCTTTTCATTAACTTATCTATTTTGCCTTTTATTTATCGTGCATTTTCTCATTAGATTGTTCATGTAAACATTTTATACGTATGCAAGTAAGACATATTTTTTTAAATGATCGTTCAATGAATATCTTTATAATCTAACAGAAACTCTGTACAACTTATTCTATGTAATAGGACGTGGGCGGTCATGGCTCTCCTCAATTTCTTCTCTTTTTTTAAAATCTAAGTATTGTTAGTACCTTTACTATCTCTCCAGGTTCATGTTCTTTCATCTACTTACGCAATCTCGTTAGCTATGTTACTCGCTGTTTCTTCTCACTTTCAAAATATCAGGTCAGTGTCAAATTCTCCATGCTTCGTTTCTTTGTCGTGTGTTACGGAAATTTCGACAGTCTCTACGCAAGTGTTCTTTTTATTTCCATCTTCTTCGTTCCTTAACTATTTCTTGCGTGATATTCACAGCATCCTTCTATCGACCTATATCCCTGTTGCTTTATGTAAACCCTTCATCTGTGAGGATATCGTCATATGAGCTGATTGATACGAACTAACACCTGAGCATTCTTTGTTTAACAATAAAACATTTCCGGTTTCTTGTTTCATTTTTCGAAGACATCTATCGCCTTTACCATGCACATTCGGATTTCTGTGTCACATATTCTAACGTCTATTATAACACATCCTAATTCGTGTGCTTGCTTTAATTTGACGTTCCCATTTTTTATATTGCATTAAGTGGTGGCCTGCTTGCTAATAACTATACATTGTTTTCTCACAATGGATAGTCCTGTCTTTAAACTTTTTAATATCCATTAAATATAGATGGCACATGTAAAATTAGTTAGAAGGAATATTACTAATGGTGACTGTAAGCCAAACACTGCTTATTTTTGTAAGATATTGACAGTAAGATAACTCACTTTAAGCTAAAACAGGCTTACGGCTATATCACATTGAAACACCTATTCCTGTACAATCACTAAAGTTAAGCAACGTTAAACCTGGTGGATGATCGCTTGGGAATACCAGGTGCTATATACGTGGATGTGCGGGTCATGTAATGGATAATGACTCAAAATTGTTCATCGGAGAGCCGAGTTCTAATTCCCGTTGGTTTCTTTATATTCACTCATGGGCAAATGCCATTGGGAAAAGTATGAATCCGCCGATTTTACTCCCAGTTCTGGGTTAATTCGTAAGATTTTTTACACCAAATCATTATTATCTTCAAAAAATTCCTAACATCTAAAAATATTTTCTGGCTTTAAATAATCTTCAATCTAAAAAAATTTATGGCTTTAAATAATATCCATAAACCATAGAAAACAAATCAAGCACCCAATTTAAGGGAAAAAACAATAATATCGTTTTAATTTAAGATCAAGTTAAAAATTAAAAGTTAGGAAAATCCAGAACATCAGTTGGAGATACCATGCAATGCTTAACACAATTTATGGAGAACTGAGACCAATCTCTCTTAAGCTCAAACAAAAACGATTACAGTTTTCTGGCCACTTCCACCGAGCAGAGAGGGAAATCGTCTCATCCTTTCTCCTATGGGACCCTTATGGAAGTGTCTTCTCACGAAAATTGACTTTACCAGACACCATAACTCGGAACTCAGGGTTGGACATTGGTAATCTGGGGACAGCAATGCTGGATCGAATAGCGTGGAAAGGTATTGTCAATGGAGTCCCGACCAACCATAGGAAGATCGAATGATGATGAATGTGATGAAGGCCCAGTTAATCAAGGAAGATTAGTCTATGTTCAAACCCCTGCCAATAGATCATAGGCCAGTGTAGCATGGTAACGCACATTAATCTTCATCTGAATACACCGACCTCTGAGAGGAAATATGCATTTTGATTTAAAGACTGGCCTAGAGTTTTATCTTAACCATTATTACCCACCGTCTGAAAATGGGACGGTGATCGATAATCAATTATAGCTAGAAACCTATAATTAATACCGGATTTTAATAACTCTACAATTAATACCAGACTTTTCTTAGAAACCTATAATTAATATTGGATATTTTTAGAGAAATATATAAATAATAATTCTTTAGAAACCTATAATTAATATCGTCTCTTTTCGAAACCTATAATTAATACATACTTTTTAGAAACCTGTAATTAATACCGGATTTTCTATAAAACCTATAATCAATGACATCTCTTTAGAAACTTACATTTGAAAACGTATTTTTAGAAACCTCTAATCAACACTGAATGTTCTATAAAGGCTAAAATGAATAACGTTTGTTTAGAAACTTACATTTAATAACGTATTTCTATAGAAACTTATAAATAATACTGGATTTTCTATAAAACCTATAACTAATATTTTTTAGAAATATATGATTAATACTGTATTCTTTTTATAATCTGTAATTTAAACTGGATTATTACTTCATTTTCATAATTAATGTCCTATAATAAAGTGGGTTTATTGGTTTGTAATAGGAATTATATGTGAAAATATTTTATGAATTTTTAACTAAGATATTCAAAAAGAAATTACAGGTAGGCATACTTTTCTTTCTTCACTGACTTTTTCAGTTTTTGTGTGATTCGAAAATGTTACAGTTTGATTTTACAATGATTTTTAATACTTAATATTTATATGATATATACATTTCAAAATCTCTCATTATTCAAATTCCCTAATTAAATGTTAAAAAATGTCGTTAATTTTTATTTTATTTTTCTTATTTTCATTTTTGAATCACCTCAGATTATGCGTTCTCTTTCGGAATCTGTAACAATGGTCTCCTCAGCAGGGTTGTAGTAAAAAATAGTTTGGTTGAATGGGTGAAGAAACGTAAATGCAACAGGGATTATTTAACCACGTTAGTTAACGTGTATATTCGGAAACAAGGAGCTAGCCATTAATCTGAAGGAGAAAGAAAATGTTGCTGCTAGGTAAGCTGATTTACATTGGCGTACTAGACAATTTTTACACATATATCGTATACGCTTATATGTCTACCATTCGTCCATGATTTGAATATTTTTGTCACATCTAGTCTGGTGCTTCTGCTATGTATTTTTGGATTCATGATAAAATACAAAGAAGAAGCTTCAATGTTATTAAATACTTAATTCGGAATCTCGGCTTATCAGTTATTTTTCCCAACGCCGTAATGTAGATTTTCTATACCTTTCCTGTATACAAAGTCATAGTAATTGTTTTGATGAGCTTTCCTCTATAGTACCAAGACATGAATTTAAAAGCACAAGATTGGTGGCTCGGTCTCATTATTTTACAGTTAAAATGGCAAGATATAACAATAAATTCCATGCTAAAAGTTACTTCTCACTTGTGTCACTCTCTTTTGACTTCTTTCTTTCCATTCAACTTTGATCTTTAAAAGCTTAAATGCAATATCTATCGTTATCTTCTTCCAGTCATTTTATTGTTAATAAGTATTTCTTTTTCTCCTATTCACACTCAGTAACGTCTTACATCTTAGTAGTTTTATTGCCTTGTTTGGATTGAAATGATAAAAAGAAACGTTAACATACTTAATAATTTAAAAATTCGATTTTCTTTTACATACGACTTTAACGTGAATTACACAGACGAAAACCTAAATTCATGACGTAGAATTGTAAAAATTACCTCAATAAATTGGCCTTTTTTTAAAACTAGACTATACATAAAATTTATGGCTAATATTTCATATTCTTTGGTTTCTTACATTTTCCGCCATTTTAAATACGCCTGTTGAACTTTTTCTCGGGGAATCAATTCATTTCTGGTTTCCACTGCATACGCGTATCAACATTCTGTGTTTGATCTCTGAAGCAACTTAACCTTTTCAGTCTCAAATGAAAAGAAGGCCCTCCAGTGTCTCTGTTTAATCAGCATAAAGAAAAGCACTGCTACGTTTCTTTGTTGAACAAAAAGGTCGAGAAATATCCGGGATAATTGGAACAAGCTGGAACGTTGGTTGTTCTTAAGGAACTATTGGATTTTAATCTCTTTTGCACTGCACGTTGCCTCCAGTGCCAATCAAGTTCTCAAACAAGGATCTGGATGAATCGCCTCGGCCCACTGACTGGGCACGTGTTGATACTCAATTAATAGCGGAAAGTAAAAGAAAAGAGAACGAACCGGATAAGGATAGAGAAAAAGTGAATGACTCAAGCGTTTGTTTTGAAGAGTCAAATATGATTAAAAAATAAATGAAATAAATGAAATAAAATGCGGTTATATTGCGCCCGTATTATTGTATAGGTATTGAGTAAACTTAACCTGGTACAAGATCCTATGTATGAAATACTCAGTGAGAATCAAACTCAAAATACGTAACGGTTGTCTAGACGGTTTCTCTCAAGGTTGTTATATAGAGAGACGGCTTTCGGCCATATCACGTTGAAACACCGGTTCTCATACGATCACCGAAATTAAACAACGTTGAACATATTCAATACCTAGATGGGTGATCACTTCAAAATATAAGGTACTGTAAACTTATATGTGCGGCTAGTGTAATTGATAATGGCTCGGAATTGGAAATGGCAGAGCCGAGTTCCAATCCCAGCCGGGTTCGTTATATTCACTTACGCGCAAATAACCATGGTAAGTGTATGAATCCACACCTCCTCCCCAAGCCATTGCCAAATTAGGAGGAATTATCACAGTAAATTATTAAACATTCTTACAATGTAAAAATATTTTCTGACTTTAAATAGCATGCAAAGGGTTGATAAGCCGTAAAAAGCAAATCAATCAAACAACTTATATATAGACATTATTCTATTCATCATATAGACATACGAAACGACAGTTTTATCCATTTCGTGACGTATTACTTATGGACTTGAACGAACATTTGCTAAGTATAAATTCTTCCAGGAGATTACCTGCCATCCATTTATACACTTCTGCTAGGTAGGTTACTCGTTCCTTCCCTCTTTCTATCTGGTCCCATGTATCTCCTTTGTGTTTTAAATTCTCCAAGCCCACTTCCCTCATTATATGTCCCAGAGATGTGTATCTTTCATATTTTATTCACAACTGTCATCTTTGATCCCATTTTCGTCCGAGAACTTTCCATGGTAGTAGCGATAACGCAGTGAGAGACTCGCCATATTCCGCCTGTGAGAGAGAGGTTGGAGTATGGAAAATAATTCTTCTCTAACAATGACACGGGGACACTTTTGAACTCTATCCACACCAGAAAGTGTGCACAGGGTAGCTATCGTCCACATATGACAACAGTACTCCATTTGGGACCTGATCTGGCTTTCATAAAAATAGAGGATTACATAAGGTCAGGTACTTACTGAAGCGATACAGGTAGCCGATCATTTTTACCTCCTTCATTAGAGATGGTCCTATATAAGAAGTCGGGTGTGAGTTTGAGGCTCAATATCCTCTCAAGGTTACGGCACCTGCTCGAGGGGACATCTGTTCATGGAGATTTCCATATATTACTTCTGGTTATATAAGTACTTATGAAACATTTTTTTATTTACTTATATCATCAGAAAAAGTAACCTCCATTTTTGGACCTTCATCTTTATTAAATTTTTGAAAATTAAAATATTGCGTTCTTTTCTTCTAGAAGCAAGTATCGAGATAAATAGGATGTCAACGTTTCTACAAATGGTTCGTTGAAAAGCATCTTGCGCTAGTCACTAAGAAAATATTTTCCATGATAACACAAGGCTTCAGACAAAAAGAATAACAGCGGGAAAAATATGTACTTACTTGTCTGTTCTACCCCGCCCACCATACTGACCTGACGACCAATCAATTATTACCTTTTTAAAGAGGAAAGCTTCCTTTAATGAAAACCAGATTAAAGAGTTGGTCGAAAAGCTTATTCATCAAAACCTGCGGAACTTTACTCAAAATGTATCGAATACTGCTAACGAGTCATTGCAAATAATGATGAATATAATTGAATCAAATGTAATTGTACTTTATCTTATGAAGAATAACTGAATGAAAAAAACGAAAACAACCTAATATTTGCAAAAGAAAAAAAAGGAGAAATGACGATCGATATTTTTAGATTTGAATTTATTTGAATTTAATCCCTTTACCGTCTTCCATGTTGCTTTTGTTTTCTTCACATTGATGCGGCAAGTTCGTTACCTGACCTTTCTCAGAAAGTCTGACCTCTGGGAAGTATATTGTAGGTCAGTTATTGTCAGATATCGCAAAAATGCTGTATAGTTTTTATGAATTATATCCTTTAACAATGTGCTTAATATTTTATTTAGTATGTTTAGTGTTGTGGTAGGATCCACCTAATCTGCATAGCGGAGTACCGACGATATAAATATGGTCGGTACCGGAAGACAGGGAGGGGAATCAAGAGATCCAACTAGAGACTCTGCCCGACTGCGACTTAGTCAACACATTCTCCAGGAACGGTCTTCCCAGAAATATACAGAAATACTAGATGTAAATATTGTGTACACTTTCTTGTTATAATACATTCTTGTTCTAAGTACATTTTGTGTTGCATTATTATTCCATGCATTAGTCGAGATTCAACAATGAGTCAAGACTCAACATTTAGTAAGTCAAAATATCAAGTTACCCAATGTGGATCTATAGCACTACAACAGACTACCAAGCTAATTATTACTCCTCAATAAGATAGAAAACTATAAATTTGATACATGGATTAACAGCATAAATTGGCAAAAAGACACAAAGGTGAAGCACCTAGTGAGGATCAAACGTACTGCAGTAATAATGGCCTGCGTGTCTATCTTGCTAAACACTACTCTACGGTAAGGGGCTAAAGTCTTATTTACTAAGCTTAGTTTCCTCAGGAAATAATAATAATAATATGCATGAGGCATCATGTGAGATTCGAAATCACTATCCACCAAATTTGATTTGAAAGAAGAGCCTTACTAATCTTTTCTTCCTAACGATATTTATTAAGTCTAGCTCATTAGAGCGAGAAAAGAATGCGTATAAAGCAAATTGATAACAAAAAATAGCTTCATAACAAAGAAGAGGGGGTAAGAATAAAAGCATATTAACATAAAATAGTAATACCGAAAATAAGAACGATTGAAATAATAAACTAAATCAGTTTCTCGGTCCTCTCCTATCATAGCCAAAATCGAGGAAAAATATGTGCTCAGCGACTAAAAATTATACAATCCACACATATGTTATATGCAAAAAAATACAACATACTTATCAACCATTCGGTCTACTTACAGAGAGATGGCTGCTAGGACTTAATTTACACCAACTCCAACATCTTCAGGTAATAATTAAAATGAAACCTACTCAGCACTGAGAACATATCCGAGTTATAAGACTGGGTAAACTGCTTGATGTTAATTAAATGTTCAGTTATCGCTGAACCTGTTGTAACATTTGAATATTTTGTATCTTTGCAATATTCGAGTGTAAGTATTTCACGGTAATGTTACCCGCACTTTTCATAATGAATTGCTAATTTTTTGTTATAAATCGATTTTTAAAATGTCCGCCTTTGTCTCTCTAATACGTTTAGCTTAATACAGTACAGGACTACACGTGTAGAGAGCTAATGAAAATAGATCCCACTAAAGGTGTTAAGATCAATAAAGCTAACTTTTTTCTTTTTTTAAAAAAATAACTTCACCCCAAACAAGGCGATAACGGCACTAAGACGCAATGGGGCTACTCGAAGTAAAAGTCTATAGAATGTCCCAAAAACTCAATGATAGTATAAATTTCAGTGTTCAGGAAGAGATGTTGGCAGAGAAGGATTGAAGTAGAATTTAGAAGGAACCGGAAACCCACTTCTACTGACCTCTTTTGATTATTAGAAATACTTTCTTTTTAGTTCCTGTTCTCCTTAATTGTTTTTCATTTATACACATTCTATTGTCAACATTCACTGGTCGCATCAAAAATGCAAATATCTTGCTTATCCTCATTTTTTATGCTTTTGGATATTAATATACACACGATTATTACCATACAATAATTGTGCGTGTTCCTCTATTTATTAGTTCCTTAGTTCGTACGACCATTACGCTCTGCCAATACCCCATAAATAATGAACTTTTCCATTTTTTTCGCATGGAAAGGCAAAAGACCTATCAAAGACGCTACTTGGTTTCACTCAGAAAATGAACGAAAGGATGGAAGATAAAAGTGTTTAACTTCTATTTCAGTGAAATGGAAAGAAATTTGTCAATTCCAAATCTTTTCACTTATACCCACTTCTTACAATGACAAACAGAACTCATATTTATGATTTTTACTGTAATATTGTATTAAATTTGTTAAGTACAAATACTAAAATATTTGGGCTTAACAACTTAATGGGATTGGGGAATTGCTAGGGAGATTTTACTGTTGTAGAACTAGCCATTAGCGTATTCAATCATCAAGTGAAGAATTGAGTTTCATCAGAAATTTTGAATATGAAACCCGTGAAATTTTCATGGGTTAAAAAAACATTATTATTATTATTATTATGAAGGGCGGCTCCTGTAACATATGCGATTATGGGTAGAGCTGAGTGCTTTGAAAATGTGATATTTGTTAAATATAACATAATGAAACACGTCCGTTAAGACTGTGTTGCCCCAAACTCACAAATAAAAAAGATTAGCTGAAGATCCTAATTTAAAACTTTTTTACCGGTATTCGAACACTCATCGCTTGTGCCAATAGGAAATAGGCTGGCATTATTATTATTATTATTATTATTATTATTTGATAGCTTGCATTACTTGTGTTCACTGATTTTTTGCATCTGATAAGCTCTCTCTGACAATTTACTAATAATAATTCCAACAAGATTTATAAGATTTCAAAAGTCTTCAACTGTCAGATTTGGGAAATGCTTCGTTGCTTCACATTGTTTCTCATTTCCGAATTACCGTTTTAAATCACAACCCACTTAGGATGGAACCCAACGGCCGTTGTACTATAATAGTCGTCTGTACCACTGAACCATACTCGCAAATGCTCTCGTAACCCATGCTAATATCTTAAATGCTGTGCCGCACAGGGGATCAGCATCGACAAACGAAAACAAAAGGGCTTTAGGCAGAAAATTAAATATTTTGTATAAAATTGAATGTAATGCGTCAGTCCTCATATTGGAGTTATTAACAGAGAAGCGCCGCCCTAGGGCATAAGTAGAAGATAAAGGGAACAGCGTTTGATTATGGGAATGGATGGGTTATGATTAGGGGTCTGGTGAAAGGTGATTAGGCAAAAATAAGAGAGAAAAGATCAAGCAGCGGTGAATTGGGTGTTGAGATGTATGGAAGAACAAAGTCGAAGTCGTATTTAAGGCCAGAAAAGGAAATAAAAAGTATATGCAATGATGGAGGGGCATTTAATGATTGGCAATATCTGTAGCTTTTTAGAGATGTCTAATCAATTGTGGCAAGAAGGAAAAAAGGAGGAAGCCTTACTACAAAGAGAGGAATAGAAAAAGGTCTAACGAAAGAGCATATAAACGGAGAAAGAAAGAAAATTGGTAAATGAGCAGAAAAAGAAAAAGGAGAAAAGAAAAGGCTAAGAATCTAATACAAAGGAAATGTATAAAAAAAGATGGGAAAAATGGAACTGAAGAAAGCTGAAGAAAGAGAGAAATAATTTTCAAAACTTCGATGAAAATGAGAAGGAAAGTGCAAAAAAATAAAAACCTTAACAAAAAAGAAAGAAAAATAAACAAAGATTTTTTTTTAATCCATTACAAAGGTGGAAGAGTAAAGAATAATAAAATTTGCGAAAGAATAAAATAATTTTTTGAAAATCCTTAGAGGGGAATGAAAAAGAACAAGTAAAGACTATAAAAGGTTTAGTAAAGAAAGAAAGAGATATTGTTTTTCCTTAAGAAGAAGAGAAGAAGAACAAGCAAAGGCTATAAAAGGCTGAGTAAAAAGAAAGAAAGAAAGAAAGAAGTGAAAATGGACAAACAAAGAATATAAAAGGTTCAGAAAGAAATAAATAAATAAAATTGTTTGTAAATCCTTAAAGGCAAGTGTAAAAGAAAAAGCAAAGACTATAAAAGGTTGCGTAAGAAAGAAAGAAAGAAAGAAAGAAAGAGAGAATTGTTTGGAAATCCTTAAAGGGAAGTGAAAAATAAAAAGCAAGGACTATAACAGATTGAGTAAAGAAAGAAAGAAAAAAGATTGTTTTTAAATCCTTGAATATAAGTAAAAAAGAACGAGTAAAGGTTGTGAAATAAAGAAAGAAAAGATGAAATAAAAATATGTTTTGTAAATCCTTAAAGGGAAATAAAAACGAACAAGCAAAACCTATAAAAGGTTGAGAAATGAAAAAATAGATAAATAAAGAAGGAAATTAATCTTTGTATTTCCCTAGAGGGAGTGAAAAAGAACGAGTAAAAACTATAAAGGGTTGAGTAAATAAAGAAATTTCTTACAAACTAAAAAAATTCAGAAAGGAAGAGAATGATAAAAATGGCAAACCTTCAACGAAAGTAAGAATCTAAATATAAAAGCTTAAGTAAGTAAAGAAAGAAAAACTTTTCTTTTCAGTGAAAGTGCGAAAGAAACACAAAGTATATAAGGCTTAAATGACGACCGAATGAAAGAAATGTTCAAAAAGACTGATCAATAAATAACAAATAATAAAGAATTTAAGGAAAGAAATAATAAATTTGTACACTTCAATGAAAGAGAAAAGTAGCAAAAATATAAAAGTATAAATAAAAAAAAAGAAAATTTTAATGAAAAGGAGAAAAAGAAAAAAGAATAACATATTTATAAAAGAATGAAAGAATCAAAAATGGAAAAATAAAGAGAAAAATTGAAAACTTGAAAAAAGTTAGGAAAAGGAGCAAAAAATAACATATTTAAAGAAAGAAAAATATTTAACGCAAGTAAAAGAAAGTGATAAAGAAAACGTAAAGTATACAAACCTAAGGAAAGAAAGAAAGAAAGAAAGAAAGAAAGAAAATGTACTTCAGTTAAAATGGGAAAACGCTAATAATAACATCTTCAAAGGACGAAAGAAGAAAAGAAAGAAGGAAACTCATAAAGGAGAGAAATCTCGCAAACTTTCAAAAGAATAATCAAGTAAAAAGAGAAAATTGTGGAAGATTGAAATGAGGAAGAATGTATGGCAAAATCGAATGGCATTCAATGCAATACGATGGTACTAACAGGAAAAAAAGATGTCATGAAAATAATGGGAGTGCGGGAAGAATAAATCGTGAGATTTTAAGAAAGAAGAGGGCACTGAAAGAAGAATTCAGGAAGAACAGAAAATTAAATGAAGGAAAATTAAACCGAATTCTTTACTGAGCGAAGTATATTAGGTAAGTGCAAAAGCATTTCTTTTTCTTTCTTTTTTCTCAATACGACAAAATGAAAACACAGTAGAAAACAGCTTTTTTATGAGACGAGCTAACTTTTGAACACACCTAATAAAATGGGAAAAGAAAAGATCTTAGGCATGGCAAAAAGTAAGGAATAATTAGTACGGATAGAAAAACAATATAGGAAAGATATATGATGAAACACTTTTTAATTATTTTTATTTTTATTTTTTTTGTCTGTAATGTCTGTAAAATGTTGTCGTATTAGCGTGCAAGGGAAATAAGGCGGATTAATAAAAGACGTTTGCAAAGCCGGGGAGATGAAAAGACCGATTCCTTGAAAAAGCGAGTAAGAGGGTCAGTCAAAAATTATCAGTACTTTCGCCATAATATGTCTTATGAGTGTGGATATTTTTTGACTTTCCTTCGTACAAGATTTACCGTTTATGACGTCACTTCTGACGGTATAAATATACTAATATATATTAATATATTTCAAACGAAAAGAGTACAAAAATGAGTACAAACGAGAACATTGTTATAAACAGGCTCGTTACAAAAAGATTGGCATTCGTGATGAGAATTTTCCAGTGTGCTGATACTCTAAGCAGACAAGCCTGAAGCTGAGAACCCACACATTACGCTCAGTTTGTTTTATTTCAAAATAGGTTTAACGAATATAGAAATGATTATTTGAGACCTTTTTAAAAGTCACAAAAAGAGGAGAATAGCGCAAAACATGTTTTTGGTGTTTGTTAAGGAAGAACTCTTTCTGTAGGTGACATGAAAACCTGTAAACAGACATGCACTCACCACTTAAAAGACTTAATCAAATCTCCCTGTAACCAAACTTATTTCATACAATAAAATATCTATAAAGATTTACTAAGTGTAGCTTTGATGTAGTATAAGGTCAAATGTATGGAGCACCCAGTGAGGATCGAACACTGCTCAGTCGTAATTGCTAACGATTACACCAGGTCGAACTACTCCATTAGCATATCTACATGGTGATTTTCCATGTGTAGCTAAATGTAGCACATGGCTGAAAGTATGGATCATCCAGTCAGGATCGAACTCAATACTCAGTCGTAATTGACCTAGCAAAACATTCTTGCTAACATTACACCATTAACATATCTATAAGTTGATTTTCTAAGCGTAGCTTAGATGTGGTACAAGGCCAAAAGTATGGAGCACTCAGAGAGGCTCAAACTCTCTACTCAGTTGTAGTTGACCTAACAAGATATGCGTGCTAACCAATATACCACTTCAGTGTGCTCTATCGACATATCTATGGTTTTCTAAGCGTAGCTTAGATGTGGCACAATGCCGGAAGTATGGAGCACACAGAGAGGCTCACATTCTCTACTCAGTAGTAAATGACCTAAGAAAGCAAGCTTGCTAATCATTACACCAAGTCGAAGGGCCTAATTAACATATCTGTATGTACACGCTGTACAAGAATTAAAAGGGGTGTTGCGTTTTAATGATTACATCAACAAAAACAAGCTAGCGAGTAATATGATGAAAAGCTCAAACAGCAAAACCATAGAAATAAAATAAAAGGTAAAGGATTTTTTTTAAATATTAAAATTTTCACAATACGTGGTGCGAGTGTCCCTAAAGGAAGAGGCTAACTGTTAACAGGGTTATGATGAATGAAGTGAAGATTATGAGGGCGAGGAGATTAAAGGGATAATATAAAATGTATTCTGAATCCGAAAAAGAGACAGATGAATAAAAGAGAGCAAAAGAAAAAAGAAAGAAACAGAATAAAATCATGCGCTGGATTAAATAAAAACGAAAATAAAAGGTATTTTAAATCCTTTCAAAATGTAGCCGGCTAAAGAAAGAAGGAAAACAATTTACAGTGAATGGTGGTGGTGGGATATTAACGACGGATTATAAACGGGATATGAAAATACTTGACTACCAATAACACTTTTTAAAGTAGATATCAACGCCTAAATAAAAAATATGTGAAAAAATAACAAGAACAAAATTGCCGGAAGATCTTGAGCTGAAGCGAAAAAGCAAATCATGAAAGGGTGGGGGGTAGAGAACTCAGCCGTGAAATCCAGCAATTGAATCAGTTAACCACCCTTGGGTCATTATTGTGACATCATTGATCAGAGAGGGCGCCACAGAGGAGGAGATTGGAAGATCACAGGTCAACAATGAGAGAAGAGGAAGAGGAAATAATAAAATGTGAGGGATAACAAAATGATGTCGAGAATGAGAGGGCGGGCTTAAAATAATAAAGAGGCTTACAGGGTTTACGGTAAAGTTGGTTTGGGATCGTGAAAGCAGTTTAGAAAAGGCATGCAAGACGGAAGAGAAAAATTGGTATATGGACAAAAATAATGAGAACAAAATGGTGGACCTCGCCCTAATGTTGCATAAGAAAGGAAAGCTTTGTATGTTTAATGAGCGTTTCTTATTTTTTTATTAATATTCGGTGTTTTGTTTATGAGGACAAAACAATTAATTGCTTGAGTGAATCAATATTACTTTTATTTTTATTTTTATATGTCAACCGTGTTGGCCTTAAAGTTATGGAATGACAGTCGAGGAAATGGAGAGATTATTCTTTCGTTGGGGTAGTGGGATTTCTTTACCTTAAATATGTGCTTTATATTAGACTATTTTTTTTTTGCTAACAGACGAGAATCTACGGTAGGTGTAATAGGGACTGAACTGGATGGAGACATATACGAAAAAAGAGGCATCAAAATATTGTTTAAAATTGTGTGAATACTTAGAGATTTATTTAAATACTTAACTGCAAAATATGTGTTCAAATACAGTATACACGTGTGCAAACACGTATAGGCACGCATATATATATATATATCAGTCTGCGAGTGATTTATAAAATCAGATATGCAAATAACATGCTTTTCGATAACTGTGAGTGATTTATTCATTGTTCAATATAAACTGACACACATTTATATATTTCTCACACTGTCGTTTTCATTCTATCTTCCAATGTATATATATATATATATATATATATATATATATATATATATATATATATGATTAGGTAACAAAATATAGGAAACGGTTATAAGTCTCACATCTTTCGCTTTTATTAAAACTCCATCAGAAAAGGAATCTTATCATACTATCAGGTCCCAATCCATATTTCATTCCAATTTATATATATATATATATATATATATATATATATATATATATATATATATATATATATATATATATATATATATATGAGTTGGGATAAATTATGCGTCAAGTATTATTTGGAATCCTACAGAATGACAGGATAAATGGTTCATATCCATATTTGAGTCGACGGTCAATTTATTTTAAACAGTATTTTATTTCATCTACCGTCATGAACATTCGAGAAAATGCGTCCACCGGTAGGATTTGAACCTTTGAAAGAGAAACTGTCTTTTGATCCGACATGCTTTGACCATTCGCCTACAAAAATCAAGCAAATAATTAAATGCAAATAGAACCTTGCTAGTTTATGAAGCTATTCGTAGCCGAATCGTCAAAACATGTCTGATCGAACTACGCTTTTCCTTCCAAAAGTGAGGGACGCGCAGGTTCTAATATTGCCTAAGCGTGCATTCAGTGCAGCATTTCTCAAATGTTCAGGCCGGCAAGCGAAATAAAATACCGTTGAAAGTAAAGAGAGCGTCTACTTAAATATAAGCATCTACTAAATATAACGTTTAATATTATTAGAAGTAGACAGCTTTAGCCTATCGTCCAGTTCACCTTCCTTCCCGGTCTTTTGAACAGGAGTAGAGATTTAGCCATTCTTTCCTGTTTACGATTGTGTTTCCGGTTCCTTGTAAAGTCTTTTTTTATTTAAATTTCACTCCCAGGAAGAGTTTACATCTTCACAGCATTATTGCCCTGATGTTGGGTGTATTAGTGGGGAGAAACAAATATTCGTACGCATACAAATCTTTAATTTATATCCAACTAATGAATAACCATACTTTTCATATAATTAACTGTACACAGATGTGTAATAACTAAATATGTATAGAAAACAGAAACAAAATCTGATTTAATAGAAATAAATCCCATTTATCCATTTTAATGGGTGAAAAACGTATTCATACGATGCAAATTTCAGATTTTTAAACTTTTAAATTGCTTTAATACTCTAGATTATTCACGTGGAATACTCTAGAATGTTCCAATCATGGTATCAGTAGTAATTTTTAGCCTAAAAATACAAACAGAACATTCGGTAATTGATATTTGTGCGAGGTTTTCATCATGGCAAGAGATAAAGAATTGACAAATTCGCAAAAAGAACTGATTGTTAATGTTTCGAAAGAAAGTAAAATTTCCAGAAAAATCTCGGACAACTCGAATATTCCATTTACTACCATTAGTTCATTTATTTCAAGGTATAAAAATGTCAAAACTGTTGAAAACCAAAGAACAAGTGCTACACGGATGATTTCTTCAAGATCTTCGAAGAAATTAATGCGTCAAATTACACAACCAAGGGTTACTCATCAAGAGTTGCAGCATGATTTGCTTTCATCATAAATCTGTGTCACTTCCCTTCTCCACATCCTTTCATCTTTCATTCCTATCTGCTCTCGCTCCAAATCTTCTGTAACCCCCTTGCCTTGATCGATCCACTGTCTTTCTCTTTCTCCACATCCTCTCCTTTACCACTCCTATCTGATCTTCCTCCAACCCTTCTATAACCCCTTCCGTGATAGTGGCCTCCAGCCTTGCTTGGGGTGATACGCTTAAAAAAAAAAAGATAGATAGATAGATATGAATAGACTTAGATAGATATGAATAAGTAAATACTAAAAAAGTTGGATTCTTAACCTGTGTGTTCTTTCTCTTTATCTGGATATGAATAAACTTATATAGATATGAATAGACTGATATAGATAGATGTGAGCAAGCTCAGATGGATAGATAGATAGATAGATAGATAGATAGATAGATAGATAGATAGATAGATAGATAGATAGATTGAAAAAATCAACGCTTATATCCTCTGTTTTTAGTCTGTCTTAAAAGACTTGAGATATATTTCTTCTTTTAGATCTGATGCTCTGTTTCTGTTTATCTTAACTAACCATGAAAAAGACAAGTTCCTTCCACATAAATTCGTATTTATCAGACGAGCCACGCCCCTCCCCCACTGACCATTACAATATACAACGCTTAAAAATCTCTTTTATTAGCTTACACATCACATTGTGACACAGGCGGTTATCTTGCCTCTACTACAGAATAGCCAATTGTCTACGAGTCAAAACAGCCGATTATTCAACACAGTCCGGGTCAAGCTCTTTGTTATTACATATGGTAATAAACCCACGCTAATCTGCACACAGCAGTCAGTCTATTAACCATGTTCCTATTACCTTCTCCCCAAGTCCCTGCGGGTAAACCGAGGTTCTGTTGGCCGGATCATTTAATGTCATGTCATTATATATAGGATTAATAATTACTGCTTATGCCGGTACGCGTTTCTGGAATGGTCCAGGGCCTGTCCTTTGCATCGTGCCATCAAAGACCGTGTGGCCAGTGAAGTCACTCTGGCTGCAGGGCATACGACCGGACGGACGGACGGTAGGCTGGCCGCAAGACGGACGGCCAACTGAGCACGCTAACTTGAGCCGCTGTCGCACGTTAACTTAGTCGGTCGGGGTAGAGTTGACACGGCGGACAAAAAGAGTAGGAAAAAGAAACGCATAGGAAAGTTTGGAAGTAGATGATTACTGCTGACTTGTATGGATGACCAGGAGGGACACATTTAATTGGAAAATAAAAGTGCCTCAAACAATTTTTCTTCTTTATATATTGTGTGCATACATAAAATCTCTCTTGTGGCCACAACTGTATTTTTGCATATGACTGACGGCACGGATATTAATTACAGGAACCGGGTTGGTGAGGCTTATTAGTACAACATCAAAGCAAGGAAAATAACTTTCAGACAATATTTATTGGGAGCAGCGTGTCGTCCGACTCTAAAAACTAGTACTTATATGCGTAAGTGTTTAAAAACTTGTAATTACTTGTGCTACATATTCAAAACTGTATTACACACACACACGCGCGCACACACACACGCACCCATACACACACATATGTGTGCGCATATATGCCGTGTGTAACATCAAAATTGTCCAAATCGTGTAACAGCATGGGATAATTGTCTAGCCCACAAAATGTTTAATATCTGAATAACCTCTGAACTAATTTTTCCAGGTTTTCAGATAAAACGTTTGGCTATCTTGACACCATTTGTTTTAAGAATCACTGAAAAACACTTTCTGTTATTCAGCCAGAAAGAGAACGATTTAAATCATTTTTGTCAGCCCCACTATGTTTTCCCAATTGAGCAATGGTGAGAGGAAAAAATTATTCAGTCCTTCAGTAATGGTAGACCATTCATGCTGGCTCCTATCTTCAAAGTCCATCAAAAGAATGGTGAATAATTTTTGAAAATACAGAACAGTAGAGAGGAAAAATGGGTCAGGAGGTCACAACAACAAAGGGATTGTCATTGCAACTTAGAGCTAAATACATTTTTATTGTTCAAAGTAGAGTCCAATAGTGTTATAAGAACCTCAGAGAATTCCAGTAAGATACCTTTAATCATTTCTATAGATACAATGGTTCAAATCTTAATCTAACAACTGGAGAATTTTGCTGTTACACGATTAGGAATATTTTACTGTTACATCCAGTATATATATATGGAGATCGATTGACCGATAGATAGATAGATAGATAGATAGATAGATAGATAGATAGATAGATAGATAGATAGATATCAACATACTTAGAATATGACAGGATAAGGAAAAAATAGGAAACTTTTATAAATATAAATTATTTCGCCTTTCTTAAAACTTCATAAGAAACATGTTATATTTATAGCCATTTCCTCTTTATTTCTTATCCTATCATTCTGTCGGATTCCGATCCATATTTGATGCATATTTTAATCCCAAATTACACACACACACACACACACACACACACACACACACACACACACACACACACACACAGATATACATACATACATACATACATACACACACACACACACATATATATATATATATATATATATATATATATATACATATATATATATATATATATATATATATACATATATATATATATATATATATATATATATATATATATATCTATATATACGTTTTATTCAGTTTGTGGCTGGAAGGGAT
This sequence comes from Acanthosepion esculentum, assembly GCA_964036315.1. NCBI lineage: Eukaryota > Metazoa > Mollusca > Cephalopoda > Sepiida > Sepiidae > Acanthosepion > Acanthosepion esculentum. Next base: position 104,442,153 of record OZ038493.1, on the reverse strand, counting down.
AATTCCGAGGAGGATATAAATCCAGGGAGCGCTCAATGTAAACTACAGAACATTATAATGATAATAAGATGACGGGGACTTTAATTATCCATTTCGATTATAATTTATTTCGTGATCACTGTGGTATTCAACTCATCAGATCGAAATCTCCTCCCTAACTAGATAAAATACACCGGACGGACACATTAGATTCGTTGTGAGGAGGGAATGTGAGAGAAGACTTTAGTGAGGGGTATTGACGAAAGGCCAATAAAAGAACAGGATTCAGTTAAACAGAAAATGGTAATTGAAGTTGCATTTAAATATTTGAAGATTGTAGGAGTTAAGAAATCAAGAAATTGCAAGGGAGTTCCACAAGTGATAAGTGCGAGAAAAGAAACTATTAGAATAGAAGTGGCGGTTGCATACATATTTCAAAGATATATTTGCATCAATGTATTTAAATATTCTCATTTGTTTACATATTCGTATTTTAGATTCGAACCGATGCCTTAGGCTGAAATTTGTTTTCAAACTCACAGCTAATTTTGACAGTTTTCAGATGACAATCAATGTTCCAGAATTGTCAGCACATTTTTATTTTATTGAATTTTCATTATCGCCGTCGGAAAATTCATTCTGGTTCAATTGCTTAGAAGTGCTCTGATTCATTTTCAAGATATGAACAATGCCTCATAATAAAAACCAAATACACTTATAGAATATGAAATTGCAGCACCGTGAATATGTTAATATGCATTAAGTATTGTTCTCATCTTGAGTATTATAGATGTTATTATAGGAACAACGTTTCCATCAAGTACACAATGGTCATCCAGAGGAGGATGTCCCTGTGATTTAATAGTTAGCGCTACCAAAGGAGAAATCGGAGAGGTGAGTTGAATTACATTTACCTTCGCCTTTCTGGGAAAGGTATGGATCATTCTACTCCCACCAAGTATGGGGTTAAATAGTAGGATTTGTATCTGGAAATATCATTCTAATTCTCCAAAACGTTGGTAAGACAGTATTCACTCGCAAAATAATGCATTATATTTAAAGTTCAAGAAATATATTTCCGCTTTAACTAACCCCCCCACAAAGTGTTGAGAAGCCGTTATAAAACAAATCAATCAATCAATATGATCATCGTCAAGTATCTATTGTTGCTCCGCGGGTTTATGAAACCGTCCCTTGAAGCCAGAAAGCGATTTTCTGTCACCTGATCTCTGAGGAGACTCTTTGGTAACTATCATAGGAGATGTGAATGATGGTGACGTGTAGTCTTAATGAAGGTAAAAGATTCAAAAAGGTATTGGTTTGCAATTAGCCGCTAGTAAAGGAATAAAGATAAATGGCAGCAAATCTTCAAAAGCAGCAGCAGCAGCAATCAAAAACATTTTTCTCAGATGCATCCCTTATCTAATTTAACACTCATGACTATATCGTCTATTTCTTATATTTGTCTAGTACTGTTCAGTTATCTAGTACTGTTCCGTTTGTGATTAAACTCACAACCACTAACAGACCAACGCTTTTATCCACTACGCCATTGTTTTGTAGGGAACTTTGACCGTTAAACCTAACCTGGCTCCTGATTACGTTGCGACTGCTGCTGTTGTCTATCATGTTTTTATTGCTGCTGCTGCAGTCAGTGTTTTGATAGCATACAACAATAAACGTAATAGAAAACTGTCATATCGGAAGGAAATGAGTAACTACCGACACCGAGGTTCTAGCGTGACACTCTGGATTTACGAATATATTTTTCCGCCAGGGGTATAAAAAGCGGTGTCAGCTACTGATTGGAGGGATTATTTAGTGGAACTATCCAGTCGAATTAGTATGGATTATTCGGCGTCGATGACATGGGTTTTGCTTTTAGGATTTACCGAATGTTAAGTCGAAACGCGTTATTAACAAGGTATTGACTCAAATGATTAATTATCTTTGGTTGTCTTTCATTTCTTTGTTCTTGTTAAGTATTTATTTGCTGTTGTAATTAAATACTGTTTTATTTTAACATTGAAGTCTTAAGTTATACTTAATTATTTAACGGCCACCGTAAGTCACAAAAAATAAACAAAAGTACCTGGATAGTCTTGTTCAACAAAACATGTCTTAGGCCACTGTATATAGATAGATAGATAGATAGATAGATAGATATATTCTTCACGTTTGGAATTCGTAACAGATTCCAAATTACGCTCTGATCTGAAGAAGAAACGCATCACGGCTGTACAATCGTGACATTACCACATCTTTATTTAATTTTTATTTTTAAATCATTCCATTATAATTTTTGAAGAGATGGCTTGACAAATTTAACGCATAGAGAGTCTTTTCTTTTAATAATTTCAACTAGAGCAAGGCCATAATGTTACTAAGAAGCATGGGGTTACTGAGAGTGTAAGAAAATGAGAAAACCGTACTGAGGAGAAAGGACGATAAAAGAACAAGATTACGATTGATGTTACATTTAAATTTTTGAAGATCGTAGTTGACAGAATAAAGCTGGAAGAGATAAGCACAGGTGAGAAGTACGAAAGAAGAAACTAGTAGAATAGAACTTGCGGATCGATCTTGTAATTTCAATAGTAGTATAAGGCCTATTAGTACTATGATTAAATTAATGAGGTCGAGATACCAATGAAGAAAGCTCGTTAACCTTAACAAAAATTCAAATATATAAATAATAACAATTTTTTTAAATTTATTTAATTACAGTTGTTCCAGCGTGACGCATGCAGATGTTAATGTACTTGGAAAATTTTATTTATATCTATGTTCTCTGCAAATGCTCTGATGAAATAAAAAGTTTCTGACACTAAATATTTAAATGTGTTCGTGATAGGAAAATCGATGTTTCTTATACGAATTTTTCATGCATTGATCGGACCTTTTGATGTCTGCTTGTAAGCGAAGTGTCTTCGGCTCAAGACATGGCGCAAAGCTCAACAGAACCTAACCAATTTAGTCGTTAATGGAGTTATTGATCACTGATCGATTCGAGTGAATTTAGATTTGTGTGAGTCGCTATTCTTTTTCTCTTTTTTCTATATTTTTTACTGTAATTTTTAATGTTTTTAAACTTGATTTTTGATCATTATTGAAAGCTTTTAACAAAAATCTTTCCTTTAACTGGAAAGATTTTAGAATCAAATTAAGAATTATTTTATTTTTCATATTATATTTTTCAAATTTCATGCCAACTAATTTGTATGATGCACAGTCGAGAAGATTTGGTTTGCTAAATTAAAAAAAATGACTTGTTGCGAAAGACGACGACGCGGTGAAAAATTACATTATTATTTTAGTCTTCAAAAGCAAATATCGTCTCGATACTATAATTACATGACATTTTATCCTTTTTCTTTGAACGCAAGTCTTGAGTTATGGTTAACCTTTCTCGATATGAGATAACACCTTTATTTTTGAAAAGAAGAATCATTTAACAAAACACATTTTGTGATGAGAGTTTATTTCTTGAATTCAGTCAATTATTAACCGTTGGATATGAACTCTTAATTCCTATCACAATTTATCCGCTTTCTGGCATCTTGGCGTCTTCGGATCTTAAAATTTATCAAAGTTCTATTAACATAATAATCGTTACGCTTCAACTGAACCCGTCTTCAATTCGGTCATTATTACATACAGTACAGTAGAAACAGAAAAACATTTTGTGAGGATGATGTTTCTACAATAATCTGGAAGAATGCAAATATAAGCTCGAGACGCGTGCAAATGATGATAAGGTTGATGGAAATTAGCTGGTTCTATGCAGGAAACATGTGGCATTCATTGACCGAACTTTTCATGTAACCTTCGGTTGAAATTTATAAATATTTGTTCTTAAAACTTAAAAAAAAAAATATTATTAGACTTTTCAATGCAGGTGTGAAACTAGATGGATAAATAATGGGGACTTCATAAGAAACAGACAGAGGGACATATATGCATACAGTGAAAAGAAATGGACGAGTAGTAGGAATATTACGAGGCCAAAACAGAAAGAAATGTGTTCTGAGGCTCACAGAATTCTTCTAGTTGAGTTGAAAGGGAAACAATTCAATATATTGATTATATTATTATAGTCACCAACGGCACGGAAGAGGAATTTGGTGAGATCTATAGCTAACCGGATAACGCCAATATTCAATGTAAATCGCAAGAAATGGTCATCATCGTGGGAGACCTAAATGCTAAGGTTGGAAAAGAACGAGATGGTGATATAAATGGCTTGTATAAACTGGGCTCCAGTAGAGGGCGCGGAGAAAAATTGATTCAATGTTGTATAGCAAAAGACCAAATAGGAAACAACACCAGGTTCCAAGAGCACCCAAGGCACTTGTAGATAAGTAGAAGCTCAGTAGGAGGCAATAAGATGCAGACCAACTATATATAAGGGATTCAGGAATGCAGTTCTGTACAGTAAAAACTATACTGACAGTTCTGAAACTGGATGAACTTCCGGGATGTCTTCGTGGTGGCACAAATTCAACAACATATAGACAAATGAGACGGTGTTGATGGCAGATACATAGGGTAAACTGGGGGATCAATTTTACATATTTATAAGACTACTATTCATCTATGCTTTGAATATTGTTACCACATCTGATCCGGTGATTCTGTTATCTATTTAGAAATTCTTTATAAATACAAAGATTAATCTGCAATGTTATTGGTCCTGATCTCGCATCTCGTCTTCAGTTCCTTTCCCACCGCCGTAACGTATCTTCCCTGTATCTTTTCTACAAATAATTTCATGGTAATTGTTCTGATTAACTTTCCTCTATGGTAACTAGACTTTTAAATTAAAAACATTAATAGATTAGCGGCAAGGTATCACCAATTCACCGTAAGTTCTATGCTAACAGTTTCCTTTCTCGCACTTTTCACTTGTGAAACTCTCGTCCGGCACCATGCTCTCTAGCCAACTTTGAGCTTCAAAAATTTAAATTCAGTGTCAATCGTTATCTCCTGTCTTTTTAATTGTTTTCTTGTTCTCGCTTCTTAATACTCTTTCATTCTTGCATTCTCTCAAACTTATTAACCGTTCCATCGTAGTAGATTTATTGTCTTGCTTACGACGAAATTATTTAAAAAAGGTAATTTATACAATGTAGTAAATAAAAGCGAGAATGAAGAAATAGAAGTCAATTGTAAAGAGACTGAATATGTTGTCCTTCGGCAGAGGGACCAGCTCAAAATATGAGTTATGAATTGGTGATATCAAAACAAAACATGTAGATAAATTACTTGGAAGTGTCACAGGTGACGATGGAAAATAACGCACAGAAATCCGAAGAAGCATTGGAATAGCGAAAGATGCCTTCCAGAAATTAAACAAAATAATCAAAAACGGCAAACATTCGTTGGAAACACAGAATAGATTGCTCAGTTGTTATGTAATATCAATCCTGTTATATGGCAGGGAATGCTGGATAATTTCCTTGCAGATGAAGAGTAAACTTGAGGCAACAGTGACGTGGCTCTGCAGAAGGGCCTTGAGAATACAGTGTACAGAATATGTGAGCAAAGAGGTCAGTTTCAAAGTGTAAAAAAAGAAACAGATGAAATTCCTGGAACACATAGAGAGGAAAGGGAGCTTGATAAATTTGACACTCACAGGACATTTTCAAACAAGTCTTACAGAGTGAAATATTGAGTTATATATTTAATAGGCTTGTGTAAATAGATAACAGAACAAGGTGTGAAAATGATAGCAAGGAGACAAAGATTGCTTAGTGCTAGAAGGAATAGGATATTCCGGTGAGCCATAATATCCCACTTCCTGAAGGGACAGTACATAAATTAGGAAGAAGAACTGTTTTCACTCTTTCTGGTGTTCAAGGAAGTTTCCTAGTTTCCTTCCAAGCCTTTTGTTTTAGGTACTGTGGAAAATTAACATCTTGATTGTCATTTCCCGCCTTTTACTAGCATGTGCTTCACATTTTTATTTTGATTGCTGTTTGGCGTGTTCAAGAAGGTGGGCTTTGTTATTTCTTAATGTTCTTATTTTTTTAGCGCTAGTCAATAGGATTTGATGAACGATTGTCTTCTATAAGACCTACAAGATTCGTTCTCTTGAAGTCGTTTTCAACCATTCATCAGAGAAACACATATTAACTAATAAAGAAATGTCAGTGTGGTTTAGAAATTGAAATCTTAACTTACACGTTATATTCACATTCTTCTCAAAGTTACACACATGATAAATCTCATGCCAACCCGCTCAATATGATGCGACAAATCCAGAATCAGGATGAGTAAATATCATTATTAATTGCATAAATGATATGAATATCTTTATTTTTAATATCTTTTTCCTACTACATTTTTCATGATTCACTCTCTAGTCTTTCCCAAGTGCTATTTCGGAAGAATCTGTGGCCTGATTTGAGAAATTATGCTGTATAATTAGGATAAGAGGGACGGTGACTTAATGGATTGCGGTTCGGTTCGAGGCATTCGAATTCCAGTCGAGTTCTTTACATTCACTTACTTACTAATAAATCCCTTTTGTAAACGTAGGAATTCATTTCTTCTCTCCCAACTATGGGTAAAATAGCAGAACAGGCTAGTTTCTACATCTTTGTGTGTCAACCTGTCTAGGTGAAGGAAAATACTGAATTCAAACCAGCCTGGAGTGAATTGGGGTCACTCAGGCTATTTTTCCGAAGACACACCACATCAATGACGGCTGTAGTACATATGGTGCCCCTGCGGGTTCTGTAAATCTAAAGAAAAACAAACGCCAAGATTTTCTACGCAAAAAGAAATTAGATAATCTGTGATTCCTATTAACATTTGTAATACCCAATTTGACCAAATAATATTCATGGATTTATTACTTTGTTTCGGCTGGAATCTAGACTAAGTTTCAATGATATTGACTAACAATACTGATGCTTTCCAATCACCTATAAACACCTTCCAAGACCAACACAAATTATTCAATAAACGAACAGAACTTATCTCAAAATGCAGACACGAAATCAAATTGTTGCTACGTTAATTAAACATCGGAAACTAAAAAGGTCTCTCTCTCAATATATATATTTATAATTTTTGTGGTCAATATACATATATATTTATATATATATATAAATATATATATATATATATATATATATATATATATATATATATATATATATATATATATATATATGTATAAATAGATTCCCTAGAGGGTAGAATCCAGATAGAACTCAATGTCCAGGACAGAGTAAGACTATAATTTAAAAGGCCCAAACACTAATATTCCATGGTTATAATTTATTACATTGGAATCGCAATCACGATCCAAATCATCAGACCTACAAATTCAAATTTTTTTTTTGAATTTGTAGGACTGATGAATTGGATCGTGATTACGATTCCAATGTAATAAATTATAACCATGGAATATTAGTGTTTGAGCCTTTTATATTATATATATATATATATATATACATATGTATGTGTGTGTGTGTGTGTATGTGTGTGTGTGCGTGTGTGTGTGGTCAGCAATCTCTCATTTATAAAGCTTTCATTGAAGATGATTGATAAGGTATTGCGAGTAAGATTTTATTATATTTTTCTTTCATGCATGCAGGAGTTTTCGTTTTTGGAATTAGAGTGCATAAGAACTATACAAACGATATTTTGGGTATCATGAAGGATACGTCCTTAACATATAGACTGGGATGGTAGTTTTTTTAACCACCACAACCTACATATTACGATAAACAAAAAGACCATTGATAGATCGATTAAGAAAAATTATTAGCCAAATGTGCTCTGGCACAAAGATTCGTTTTGGTAGTTCTTACACACTCTAGTTCACAAATATATATATATATATATATATATATATATATATATATATATATATATATATATATATATATATATATATATATATACCCTTATGGAAATTAATTGAAAAAAGTGTTTTAGTTTCCTTTGTTTCCCCATACGGTCAGTTTTAAATCAACTGGAGTGACAGGGTGTAATCGATTTCTATTTTTTACTCAAATTAGGTCATTTGCACTGGAGTGCAGTAATGTGAATCCATTTTCCGGGCGTATGATGAAGTTTGTTAGACCCTGAATAATATTGCGTCATCTGTGATTGTATCAGATTTTCATAACGCCTAGACACTATTAAATCGGCTGTCGATTAGTTGTCCTAAAGCCATTGTCTGCGATGGACGTTACTTCAATGTAGCGTACGAAATTTGTAACGCTGCACAAACACAGTGCCAAGCCTTACCAGTGAGCAAATTAAAGTACTATAGATTGGCCTGGAAACTCTCCTGATTTAAATCCAATCGAGAATCTGTGGTCAATCTACAAGCAACGTCTTAGTGGAATGGTCATACGACGTACTTACATGTGCACTGGGTCATGTTTCAATGGAAAAATACGAAAAAAGTAAATAACGTAATTATTCGTTTTGTTTCAATTAATTTGCACAAAGGCGTATATATATATATATATATATATATATATATATATATATATATATATATAGGATGTCACAGAAGTCACCTCGGGATTTAAAACTCCATTTCAACACTATGTTAAACGCAATTTCAACACTATGTTATTCAAAAATAGTTTTAGACACATTGAAAATCCAAAAACTGGAAATGTATTCGCATTTAATCATACAAACAACATATGATGTCAATACCTTCCATATTCTATGTCACAGAGAGGCGTTCTTTTTCCATAACAATGTTCAATAACGCAAGCTTTCGAATTTCTGTACAGATGTTATCCTTGCGTTGCTGCATTGTGTGCTCTTTATTGATGCATACACTTTACTTAAGATATCTCCAAAGAGGATAATCGGGTTGCGTCAGAACAAGTGAATGTGTTGGGCATAAAATCTCGAACTTTCACGACATCATCTTGTAAACAAAATTTCATTAACTCAGAAAAAGAAATCCAAGATTTTGATTATTTATTCAGTTGTGATATTTACTGGGATAATTTTTCTACATAATTTAAGTTTAAAAAAAAAAAATATGAAAAATATGACATGATTATACACACACACACACACAGACACACACACACACACACACACACACACACACACACACACATATATATATATATATATATATACTAAAGGTAACAAATCAGTTGGTATGTAATCCAAGTGGATCCTACTAATATTAAAACTGGTCCACAAAAAGAGCAAATAATCAATAAACAATAAAATCCCAAATAATCTCATATGGGGAATAGCCTATTTCGGCAGTCGAAGATTCAGATTGAATATATTTGTAAAATAATACTATCAGAACCGTAAATACTCAGAACAATAATAATTCTGATTGTAAAATAAATGTCACAACTGCTCCTCGTAGAAAAGTGTACCTATAAACGCAAAAGAGATCTTATACACAACACTTCATTTACACTTTATACATAGAATTAACAACTTTGATCTAAAGAATGCCGGACTCATAAAAGAGAAAATAACTTAGACAGAAAATTATTACCGTACCGTTATGAAATCTTATCAAAATATAAATCTTCTCCCTGAAATTTTTAAAATATCTCTATTCCTTAAGTCAACATTCATGACTATGAAAATGCTTAAAAATCTAAAAGAAAACGGTTAATCTAGTAGCCTTATTTTATTTAAAATATATAACACATTAATTAATCTTAAACTTTAGATATAAATTTGCATGAAACGTTTTCAAGAATATCTTTTACTCACTTTTGTTTATTAGATATTAAATTATGTCACTTATCGTCCTCTTTTACCTACCTAGACTTTTCAAGTAACATCATGAATATTCATGAGCGTTTCTTGCATTTGAAAAAATTGAAATCTAACATTTTTGCTCCTGCCTATAAATACTTGTCCCAAAATAAAATCCTTACATTTGCCTTGATAATGTCCCTCACAGGACGAAACGCGTTGGCTAAGATAAGTTTTCTTTTAGATTTTATTCATATTTATATATGTTTGCATGAATAATTTTATTTCAATGAAATATCAAAATTCGTACTGATCTGCATTTAAACTGAGGTATAACTTCAGAATATACAATGTTGTTTTCCTTCTTTAAAACGATTGTTACAAAACAACATTGCTTATTCCATATCCCTCTATATTTCTTTGTGTTAGAATTAGCTTAAAGATCTTTTATATAAACATTCGCGTAGTGACACCACTAGAAATGGAATATGTCCTAATGGTGTTATAAAAGAAAGTGAATAGGATAGGAGTATAATTATTGTATTGGCTAAAACAAACAAAGGCACCATTTTATTTGTTCATGCAGAGTTGTATTTACTTCTAATTTTAATCAATATACACACGAGATGAATTGACAACAAGAGAACAATGTCAGGCGTAAGAGGAAACGAGACGAATTGTTCTTAACACATATCAACACGGGAGAAACGCCTGCCGATTCATTGAAAGAATGATTTAACAGCAGTAAATTGGATTAGACAGGAACCCCGGAGAGGAGAACACTGATGACAACGCCAACACGCATGCGCGGCTTGATCAACTGATCAACTATGTTTGCTCATTGGAAAGAACTTTGATTAAACATGTCGGCGTTTTATTAGTCGTGTCTGTCAAATAGAAAACGTCAAAGACATGATCGAATAAGTTTTACCAACAACATTAGTTTTCTGCTGTTAATGATAAAAACAAGTGGTAAAAAAGATTGCGTGCATATATTCGTTTCATATAATGTGAGAATTTATGAGAAATTTTAAATAACTTTATAAATTAAGGGAGTGTGCATGCTTCATGAGTATTTTTTATTATTTTCATATGTGCTCCAGTGCGTGTGAAAATCTTTCGTCTATATATATATATATATATATATATATATATATATATATATGAACGTGTATACACTGAAGTGCCAAAAGTAATGGGATAATGAAAAGGTAATGTGGGGTAGCGCTTCCTTATCTTAAGCGCATAGACATGCTCAGAAAATAACAGTTGTGATATGACATCTGCTGAGTCAATTTGAATACCGCCTAAGCTGTATAGGACAAGGTGGTGTGAATCACCCGAGTTAGTGTTCGGTATTATATTGAATGACAGGCAGATAGTCCCTTTCACTGATGAAACAGGGGGATATTTCTTATCCCTCTAAATATAGCCATTATGTGTGCATCGGAAATAGATTCAGGATGGTATTACTGTCCGTCGTGGACAGAGTAGTTGCTACTTACTGATCCTGACCTCATAGGCATTTGACAAGAGCTGTCTGTGAAAAGTGATACTGGCACAGCTCACATCCATAATCGATTTGAGTGTGGATATGAAGAATCAAACGCAGCAGGTCAGTTCCGCATTATTTAGCTTCCTGTTAAACCATATCACTGACCACAGTCTAACCCGGGCTCATGATATCACAGATTGGTAACGAGTGGTATATATCAGTTGTGTTCTGACTATGGCAACAGAGTGGGGGGCATATATCATTTATATTTTGAAATCTGGCAATAGGGGTAGTATATCATTTATGTTCTGACATCTGGCAACGTGGGGGGGGGGCGTATATCAGTTGTGAGCTGACATCTGGCAACACAGATAGTATATAATTTGTGGTCTGTCATGTGTTAACGCGTGACGTATACCAGTTGTGTTCTGACATCTGACAACGAGTGGCATATATCAGTTGTGTTCTGACATCTGGTAAAGGGTGTCGTGTACCAGTTGAGTCAGTGTGAACACAGGATAGGCTACGCATGACAAAGCAACGGGAATTAATCTTTATAAGTCTGGGAATAATCCTAACTAACGTGGAATGTATTTGTATTGTTGCAGACTTGTGTTTGTATTTGGAGGGGGTATGTGATATTTTACTGACATTACTCCTTCGTTTCATACAAATATTTCTATTGCAGCTAATAAAATGATGTTGATACAAAGTGACTTTATCATTACATAAATGTTACAAAAATTGTGTTGGCTTCCCAGATCCATCCTGCACTGTTACCTTGTAACGTTACATTAACTTTCAGTTTTTGATGCCTTTTTGACTCATTTTTAATATTGCATGCGTTGCAAAAATACCACCTTGTAGTCCCTTCATAGCATAGCTGCAATGTTGCTCACCCCAAACTAACAGCTCATACCTAACGTTGTCACAATATTATGGTAACTTTGAGAAGTGACATCGCTATAAATTCGGCACTTGTCAAATAACATCAAAGTACTTATTCTTCACTTAATAATAGGCATAGAAGTTATAAAAAATTAAATTCGTATTTTTAAATTGAGGATCACTAATTTAGATGATGAATTCACGTTCTACTACCTTCCTATAATTTATTATCCGTTTTCTGTGTCCACCTGGAACCATTCCTAAATTCCACTTCCAACAAAACGGCCATTCACCTGAGTTCTATGTGGAAAATGAAGTTTCACAAAGCTTGTTTTGTCTGTAAAACATTCATCATTCTTGAATTTGGTGGCACAGAAATAGCGAGTTCAATTTTGGGACCCGGTAGTATATACTCAAACACATTCGTGTGGAGTGTTTGTAAGCATCCTCAGTTTATGTTTGAACTCGTTTCGCAGCTTCCTTTTCCGACGCCTGTAATCATTACCCTCCACCTCATTGCCGGTGTGCGAATGGAGCTGCGCAAAAAATAATGATGAATGCTCTCAACTTGTGACCTTTTGAATAATTAATACTGCAGCAAGAAAAACCTATTTCCAGGAATATTCTTCTCGTCACTGTCAGAATTGTAGATAAAAAAAGACAGACACTTTCTCTCGAGGGATTATTTCTCTACTTTCGAAGGTAAATAAAGACCAGAGGTGAATTGTTTTTATATCTGTTTTTGTCTGTAAGCAAGGTCGTTACAAATCGTTCTCTATTGCGACAATTAGTTGTGACATCGTCCGAGTCCACTTCTGACCGTTTCAACGTTCTTGAGTTGTTCGAAAAACAGAGACTTGGCACTCTCAGGCAAGATCGTTCAGTGGAAAGAAAGGAAAGTTCTTAAAAATTAATTGTCAGACAAATGTGGCATTGATGTTACTCTTTACTAAGTTTAGCTTTGTCTGGAACAAGTCAGATAAATGGGTTATAAATGAGGATGACACACACAATCCAATAGTAACGGTCAACCAGACGTGTCCACTAAATATTAAAACAACACTAAGATGACCCCCATCAAAAAATATGGTTTCGATTAGTCAGTTAGCTTCTTTTTTGCGCATGTTTTGTTCCTAAAAGCAAAAAGTCTCTTGAAATTGTTATTAAATTAATTCCGGATCCTTTTAGTTAAATACCCCCCACCCAGAAGTAATAAAAAAAGGAATTTATATTTACTAAAATTCACATAAAAATCTCGTAGAACGAGCCCCTTTCATTGCAATCCAGCTGGGTTATCTTTGCATTTGCGACTCGGGTGCGAAATTTCTGAGTGTGGGGTCTACATACGCGCTTACCCTGATAAACAAGCCAAGAAGAGATTTTTTGTTTTTGTTTTTGTTTTGGTTTTTTTTAAATTGAAAGTAAATTTCTATTAAGTACCCAGAACATTATTCGCAGTTACGAAATGTTCATAACTCGCTGATTTTTGTTATGTTTTTTCATTCTGAGAGTTGGAGTTGTTGCGAGGCAAGCTAAACAAATTTTGATTTGAAATTTAAAATTCCAAAAGATTACAAAACATTTAATAAAAAACAAAAAAAACCTTGATTAAAGAATAATCATTTCTTGAAGTGAATTAATATTTGCTATAAATATCTTTACATTATTTACGGTGAATTAACAGAAAAGGTCCAAAATTCCCAGTAGTAATTCGATGTTATGATGGGAATAATAGAGAACTGATTGTATGGACATGAATGGTTAGTATATATATATATATATATATATATATATATATATATATATATATATATATATATATCGTCTTTGATGACTTGATCATCGACTAGATAATAGCCGTATACGAGAAGACGTCATATACGGTGAGTTAGCTACGGGACACTGGGCCGCCTTGAATTACTTTTCAAGGATTTTTGCTAGAGGGGCCTGAAACTTGCAGGCATCGACTCTGGCAGCTAGAAACTGCTAGCAGACGATAGCAGCGACTAGTGCCATGCTGTTCATAAAGTGTGGGGAAAGCGAAACCAACTGTTAGAGATCGGGAAACAATGAAGGAAGCAGAGAGTGTTACTTCCTCCTTATTGCTTCGTCTGTCACACCTGCAAAACAACTTGTGATGCAGAAATTGGACTGTTAAGGCACTCTGGACAGTGCTCACAAAAGGACTGAATTTTGACCAAACTGGGCACCGCGATTATCTCAAGAGATAAATGGATGCTTACTATATACAGTCCCACACCGAAAGTATTGGAACGGCAAGTTCAATTCCATTGTTTTTATTGTTTATTGAAGACATTTGGATTTAAGATCAAAAGATGAATGTCAGAAAAGGATTGAGAATTTCAGTTTTTATTCCGTGGTATTTACATTTAGATATGTTAAAGAACTTAGGACATACCATCTTTATTTTTTAACCGACCCATATTTCAAGTGACAAAACTACTGGAACACGTGACTGACAGGTGTTTCTTGTTGTCCAGATGTTACCTTTTAGGTTGATTACTTAAACATTAAATAGCTCTGAATGACTACTCTTGGTTTTAGCCTTTGGCTTAAGCTGTAAAAGAGCATTTCTTCTTTAAAAGAATAAACCTACATGAAGGCGAGAGAGCTGTTTACGAGAGAAAAAACTAGTCATTTTGAAACTGAGAATAGATCGGAACCCCTGGACAGACATTGAGCATAACCAACAATTTGGAATGTCCTAAAAAAGAAACTACTGGTTTATGGAGCAACAGACATAAAACAAGTGAGACAAGTGAAACAACAGGAGTTAGCTACGTTGATGACAAAAATATTGTGAGAGCTGTAAGGAAACCCCCAAAAGAACGACCACCACACTGTAGAGGTGAAGGTTTCACAATTCACCGTTCGAAGAAGACTTTGAGAGCTGAAATATAGTGGACATATAACCACTCATCAGCACTAAGCATCGGAAGGCCATATTGAAATTTGCAAAGAAGTATAGAGATGAGCGAAAACAGTTCTGGAAAAAAAGTTTTATGGACTAATGGTGCCACGATTAATCTCTACCAAAATGATAGAAAGGCCCAAGTGTGGAGGAAGAAAGGATCTGCTTATGATTCAAAGGCATCTGTAAAGCATCTGTGAAGCATAGTGGAAACAGTCACTTGGCTTGGACTACTACGGAAACAGGCTCATTCGTATTCATTAATGTTGTAACTCATGATAGGTGAACGGACAGTTGCGTAGTGGATATTAGCGTCCCTAGACAAATGCGTCTCAGGATAATAGCGTACGTCTATTAACTCTTTGAAGTTAACGTTTTTAAAGAGTTAATGTGAAATTTGCACACCAATACATTTAATTACTCTAAACAAACAAAAAGGTAGATAGCAACAAATAAAAAAAGAAAGAAACATTTCTTTTTTAAAGCAAGAGAAAATTATGCTAGCAGTTTCAGTTCACTCTAGCAGTGCATACCACCAAAATCTAATAGATTCTGGATTTCATAGATGATATTTTTATTTGGAACCCATGGATAAGTTTCGAAAATCAAGCACTGGTGGAAAAATATTTGTGTCGAGGAAAATTACAGCTACCACTATCATAAAAAACGGCGATGAAACAAAACATACTGGCGATTCGGAGAGCGATCTTGCAACACTGTTAACCTGTCACTATATTTTAAACAAAAACATTTTTATTCTTTTTATTCATTGTTTAAAAATTTAAGATTACTACTAAAGCTTCTTATCAAAATTTATGGTAATTACTACTAAAATCTTCAAAAACTTATCAGAGGTACGCAATTATCAAGGGACGCATTTGTCTAGGAACGCAAATGTCCAGGGACGCAATTGTCTTGTTCGCAATTGTCTGTGACGCAAATGTCCAGTAGGCAGTTGTCCTAGAATCCACATGATGGTAGCAGTAGAATGAATTCAGAAGTAGACAGAAACATTTTGTCTAGCAATTTACAGAGAAATGCATCCAAACTAATTGTAAGGAAGTTTATCATGCAGCAAGACATTGATCCAAAACAACACCAATCACCGAACTTTAGCCCAATAGAACATGCATTTCATCTCCTAAAGAGGGGACTTTATATGGCTTCCACTTGCTGAAAGAGAATATCACACTTTAAATTAAAATGGCGGAGTTCTCTCTGTCGATTCCAAAAGCTTTCCATAGGGTTTGGCATGCCGGTCTTCATAAGGTTAAGGATTATGATATTTCTGGACGAAACTTTGAACTGATTCAGTTTTTCTCATCAAATCAGGAAATGAAAGTTGTCCTAAACAGCCATTCTTCTTGATCTTTTTGTAATAATGCAGGTGTCCTCTTATTTGTTTTTCATTTTCATCAATGACCCTCATGAGGGTGTCAGTTTATAACATAAAATCTATGCTGATGCGACAAACTATTTACTCCCGTCTCGATAGTAAGCCTAAACAATTCGATAATGCCAAATTGCCAGCTGATCTAGAAAATGTCTGCTGTTAACTGGGACAAGAAATTGCTTTTTTATTTTTAACGCCACCAATAGGAAACTTCTCTCTATTAATCGTCTTAGAGAACCCTTTCTGCATTTCTGGCTGATGCTAACCTCCAAGAGAGTCATTCTTTGCGCCTTCTTGGGCTTAAATTCTCGGTTGGCATGAAGTGGAATGATTATATGGAATCCATTGCTAAGTCTACACCTGCTATATCTTTATAGTGTCTTGATGAAATCCAAAGAAGAATCGGTAATATTAATGGTCCTGCCCTGGCGTCTCGGCATCAGTCACTTTCAAACCACCGCAAAGTAGCTTTCCTGTGCCACTTCGATAAATATTTTCAGGTAATTTTCCGGATTAATTCTCCGCTATGGTACCTAGAATTCCTGAACCGTAAGTTCTACGCTAAAAGTTTCTTTTTCTCGCACTTCTCTCTTGTGGAACGCTCTTCCGCCTTTATGCTTTCTAGCCAACTTTGATTTAACTTTAAAAAGTTAAATGCAATGTCAATCGTTATCTCCTATCTTCTGGCTTTTCTCTTTTTTATTGTTCTCTTTCCTTAATAATGTTTTGATTTTTTCTTCATGTGTCAACGTTGGCTTTACTGCCTTGCATGATAAAAAACGGCACTCCCTCCACATCTATAAGAATCATTCATCCCGTTTAGATTTTGCTCCCATGTAACCTTGTGATTTATTAAGAAAAGCTTAGTAATTATCGGTGCTTAAACAAATTTAGATAACGATAGACTGACTGTTAGTTTAAAAGATGAATAAATAGACATATAATGAATCTACACAGAGATAGCCGTGTTTTTTTTCTACTTGAAACAGTACAATGTTGAACTAAGCATCTCGCTCGGCCAATTAATCCTAAGTGTTTATGGAAGGCAATATCCTGTGACATGGAAAGAGTAAATTGGCGACCTTCGGCTTCCATATTTGTTCCAGGATGATAATCTTAGAATTATCAGGGACTAAGTCGACTTCCGTAAATCCCTACAATCCACTTGTCAAAATCCTGCTGATATTTTAAGCTTTCCTGATCCTGTCCATTCGGGTGACGTAGGACATCCGTATGGTTATAGGTCTGTTGGGCCACAGACAGACACGGCACGCACAACGTCACGACACTGGTCGGTATATTTACAAGCCGAAGGAAGACATATAAACACCCGTCCACACTCATACCCACTAATATGTATGCATAATATGATGCACTCACTCAACTACGCCTTCCACTAAACAACAATACATATTCACATTGCCTGCATATGTGTGTGTGTATGTGTGAGTGTGTGTGTCTTTGTTGGAAAATGCAATAAAATGTTTAGTTACATCAATGAACGCTACCTGAATAAATAAATTTGGCTACAGATTAACAAAATGCAAATATATTCTCGATTCGTTTTAAAAATGAAATCTTTCAAATTAACAATGTTTTAACTGATGGAATCAGACTTATACATAAGAATGGAGAACAAGTGGTGGGTAGAAATGTAACTGACGCCGGTTGTAGTCGACATCGAAATGTTAAATATGCATTGACGCTCAGACATTAAATTATCCTGAAGAAATTCTTTCTCCAGTTGAAACATGTCACCATGAAGATTTTGTCATTTACTTACCAGGCTTACCAGGCATTTTCTAATTCATATATATATATATATATATATGTATATATATATATATATATATATATATATATATATATATATATATATATATATGTGTGTGTGTGTGTTACATATCAACTATTAATCTAATCTAATATATATATACATATATATATATGTGTGTGTGTGTGTGTGTGTGTCTGTCTGTCTGTCTATGTGTGTCCGTGTGAAATACAATCAATGAAATCCAAACAAATTATTCCATACAGAAGGCCATTTCGCTGTCGGGAAAAAAATTTCCCTGGAATGTCAATGCAAATACATTTGTTACATTTTGTATATGTATATATATATATATATATATATATATATATATATATACGCAAGTATGTATGTATATATGTATGTATATATGTATGTATGTATTTGATAACACATACAAATACATATATTATTTAAAATGTTATATTTAGTGGATACATCTGTTTGAGTAGATATCCCTGTTTATTTAAACAGTGTTCCAAAATTACGACTCTTGAATGCCCATATTTGTAGACACAGATGTACAATGATTAAAGATATGATATCCAATTAAACAGGTATATTTCGTAAATATAAATTTAAATAGAATATGAGAGAATGTCGGATTATAAATAAAAAAACATTAATCCCTCATATGCACATTTCAACAGAAGGATTGCTGCCTAAATACACAAATATATATATATACATATACATACATGCATACATCTGTATATATATATATATATATATATATATATATATATACATACATACATATATATATATATATATATATATATATATATATATATATATATATACAGTGTAACCCGGATATAAGAGAGTTGTCGGGACCGGAGAAGAAGTATCTTATATCCGGGTTTCTCTTGTATTCGGGTTTGGTCTATTTTGTTTAGGTAAGTATGGCTCTAATTTGGGACCAGAGAAAATCTATCTTATATCCGGGTTTCTCTTATATCCGGGTCTCTTATATCCGTGTTACACTGTGTATATATATATATATATATATATATATATATATATATATATATACAGATAGATAGATAGATAGATAGATAGATAGATAGACAGAAACATAGATAGATAGATAGATAGATAGATCAAATATGGATCAGAATTCGATGGAATGATAAGATAAAGGACAAAGAAGAAAACGTTTATCAATCTAACATGTTTAACTTTTGTTAAAGCTTCATCAGACAATGAGATATGGAGAAAAAAAAGAAATTCTGTTATTTTTACTTTTGTGCTGTTTAACTGTCATTTGTCAATCATGTTACATATGAATTTGACTATGTAAACTCAGTTTTGTATAATGTGTGTCGTTTCGAATTCAAAGTCTCAAGACATTAAGGGATTTCAAGCCTACTCGAAAACGATAAATATTGCTATATGTATGTAAGTCTATAAAGGTTTTTAGTTTGTTTATTCTTGAATCAGATGATAATGTATATTCGTGTGTGTGTGCGTGTGACTAGTAGACCTTACTTTTTGCTCCTTCAGTTGATGTGGAAACATTTTTACGTACAAACCGTTTGTTTTAGATAAACATACGTTAGATTCTTTAAGAATGGTTTCAATAAAGCCCGGCTGTGTAATATGATGTTTTTCACGTTTGTTTATACATGGTAATCTTATCATATATATATATATATATATATATATATATATATATATATATATATATATATATATATATATATATATATATATATATATTAATATAAAGTCCCTGACGAATGGTTACGATGAAATTTAGACTCGAGAAAGGTAAGTTAAACATTTAATGCAACAAAAATAGACGTTTTTTTCCAAAAATGCCTATGGATAACGCAAGATGAAACAGTTACTTTGTAAACTATCATGCGTTATACGTATCTTTCCAACGACCTCATAGATCCTGTTTTTGTTTCCTTTCATTGAGAGAACTCAGTAAAAGAACAAATATCCATACCTCTAAATGATATTTAGATCTACGAGATACGTTGAACCTAAAGTGATTTGTTAATCAACATGAAATGTTCAGATCAACAAAAAGAACGCTAGTGGTCAACGAGAAATGCACAGAGCAATGGATATGTCGATGAAAAAAAAAACCCCAAAAAACAGACGTGCAAATCAATAAAAACTTAATAGCAAATACGCAGGTCAAGAAAAGTTAATTGGATATACAAAATGTTTACATGTCAACACAGGTAATGGGAAGTTCCACAAATGTTATGTAGATCAATCTTTATTACTCACATACACAAGAGATAGATCATTTTCAGAAAAAAGAGCAACAACAAATACGTAAATCAATGAGAATTACGCAAACCAACACAGATCAACTACATATTTCAAAATAAACAATATCTATGTAGATCAACAATATGCCAATTTACAAACGATACGCTCACAAAATGAAATTCCCAGTTGGAAAAATGTAATAACACATATGTACAACACATTCTCATATCTACAACAGTTATACGGATACAAAAGCAAATATATGAAAAAACAGATAGGGAGATCAACTAATCTACGCAGATCAAATCAAATACGACCATTATTCAGATCAAAAACACATAGGCCAACAATAGGTATCAGATTATCCACAATCACTCTGATCAACATACAAAGATCAGCAACAATTACAAATACACCCTTGTGCAAATTAATCGAAACAAAACGAATAATTCAATTATTGTTTACTTTTTTTTTCGTATTTTTCCAATGAAACATGACCCAGTGCATATGATAGTATTTCGTATGTCCATTCCACAAAGTCGTTCTTTGCAGATTGACTACAGATTCTCGATTGGATTTAAATCAGTAGAGTGTCCGCGCCAGTCTATAGTACTTTGATTTGCTTACTGGTAAAGCTTGCCAGTGAGTTCGTGCAGCATTACCATTTTCGTACGATTCCTTGGAGTAACATCCATCGCAGACAATGGCCCTAGGACAACTAATCGACAATCGAGACAATAGTATCTAGGGGTGAGAAAAATTTGATGCAATTACGGATGACGCAATATTTTTAAGGCCAAATAAATTTCATCATATACCTCGAAAATAGATTCATATAACTGCACACCACTGCAAATGACCTAATCTGAGGAAAAAATAGAATTTTATTACACACTGTCAATCCAGTGGGTCTAAAACTGACCATGTGGTGAAAGAAAGGATACTAAAGCGTTTGTTTCAATTAATTTGCGCAGGAGTATACAAGCAATTAACAGATATATCAATTACAGATGTCCAAATTAATAAAACATATGAAGGTATATATTAAATATGAAGCTTAACAATGAACAAATCAGTCAGCAGCAACAGCTATTCAGAAAGGAAAGAGATAGGCTGATCAAAAACAAAACACAGATCAAGAGATATACACATCAATAACAAAAAGTTATTCAAAACAGATACGTGATCAACACGAAAATACAAATATCAATAAATACGCAGATCAATAAAAAAAACGTTGATCAAAACAGATAAGGGAGAAGAGCGTCGACGCTGAAAAACAACAAATAAAAAGATCAGCAAAATACAATGCTAGGCCAGATACTAAGAAAATTGGTTCACTGTGTCTTTTTAAGACAATTTTTCTCTTCAGAATCTATCTTACATGTCTCATTCGTCCACGCTGAAAATATTGCTGCCACATACTCCTGCAGTATATCTAGATCCTTGATAAACTCGAAAGAAGAATCAGCAGTATTATTGGTCTTGATCTGGGGTCTCAACTTCAGCCAAATTCCCAACGCTGTAAATTTGCCTCCCTCTGACTTTCCTCTAAATATTTCCATGGCAACTGTTCAGATGAGCTCTTCGCTATGGTCTCTAGACTTTATGAATTTAGCATATTTTAGCAATTTTACTGTTTTCTAATTCTTCTAGTAATACTGTTGATTTCCAATTTAGGAGGGAATGAATGCAAATGTCTTTCCCCCTCCCCTTAGAATTTTGAACCGAACCTGTTAACCTCGTGGAATAAATAAAGGGGTCGAATCTAAATTCCAACATATATCCATTGAAGAAGGTCGAAAAATACAAGAGCCGAAATATCGTGAATATGGCAATAAAGATGAGGACAACAGTCCGAATAATGTAAATAGTGTAAATAATATATTTTGTCTTATCCAGACCACGTTCACAACTTTGATTATTATAGATATTTTGTTATGTCAACGAACACTCATTGCCAATTTTGTGATGCCAAATAATACTCGTTGCCAATTTTGAAATGCTCGTTGTAGTAGAGACTTTATAATCTCAGATACAACTGTAATACGCCGTTGATCAATACTGGTATCAGACGCCTTCGAATAACACTCACACATATATTAAACTTGCTCGATAATACTCACTAAAATAGTAACCACCGAATAAAGAAATAGTATAGTGAATAGAGTAGAGAATAGCGGTCCGTATAGTGATAGAGGCTAGGGGAGAAATAGCGATCCGAATAATAATAGAGGATAGACTAGAAATGTAGATCAATTAGACACCATGCTACTTTATTCTATAATGGGATCGCCTGTGTTTGCTTGCTGGCAATCTATGTTCAAACTGAAGTGTCGGCAGCGACACTTTATTCCTATATAACAAGATATTCTTATAAACACAATCATGTACACATTGGCCATATTCGGTGTTCATTTACATTTTGGTTATAGAATATTTCATTATTTGAATCTAGGGATGAAAAATCAGAAGATCAACTAGATATGTTGATTGATTATTTAACTGGTCGCTGTGAATTTGATTGAAGATAAGATGTTACATATTATTCACGATCAGGGTATTATTAACTCCAAATCTAATTTTTCTCAAGGTTGCTTGATGCAGGCTTTGGCTTCATGGGGAGATTTGTCAACTAAGCTGGTCTGATCCTGTCAAAGTTAGCCGAAAGGTGTATCTGATACCAAAGTGGTAATGGAAAGAGGTAAGTGGTAGTAAAGAACCTGACAGATTACGTTCGTTCCTTTCATGATATTTCATTGGTTTCCGGTGGTGACCAAAGAATTACAGAGTTGAATAATAAAGTTTGATTCTGTTCGATCACTTACTTTATACGGATCGCCATTTTAGTCAACCGGTGTTTGATTTCATCAAAGTATTGAGCGGATTAATGAAAGATGAAATAGTGGCATGAAGGTATCGAATTCAAGTCGAGATCGGTTTGATTAGAAGAAACTTTTTATTTCGTTTGTAACTAGTTCGCTTTTTGTTTTGATTAAGTAGGGCTTATTGGAGATTTCACATAATATTAAGTCCGAAACTGATGCTTTTTAATCAAGATAATTCATTCTACGCTTACAAAAAATATTTCGAAACAATGAAGCAAAACAAAACGTGACTTGAAATATAAAAAAAGCGTATGAGGATGATAAGTTATCACCGTCCACCCAGAAATTAGAGCGGATTTAATGTTATTCAATAGCCAAAAATCGTAGCGTTTCAAACACCTGATGTTAAGGCATACATAATTTTATCCAAACAAAAGGGAATAAATAGCAATTGTTGCTCATTTGGTAAATTTAAGCATTATAATATATTGATTATTTATAAAGATGATTTCTATTCAGAATTATCAAATTTCGGATAACTTAGCTAAAACGGAACTTTCTTGCAATCTTATAAATACTTTTTTTTTTACTTGGAAAATATATGCCGATATTATTGTAAGTTGCAATCAGCTATTTCCCTAATTTCAAACTGACCATCC
This sequence comes from Acanthosepion esculentum, assembly GCA_964036315.1. Taxonomy (NCBI): domain Eukaryota; kingdom Metazoa; phylum Mollusca; class Cephalopoda; order Sepiida; family Sepiidae; genus Acanthosepion; species Acanthosepion esculentum. The sequence goes on along the minus strand of OZ038493.1, from coordinate 104,418,217 downwards.
ATCTAGAAGTTTGTTACAACGTTATCTTAAATTCACGAAATTTTGTAGTTGTAAAATTCTCTCTCTCTCTCTCTCTCTCTCTTTCTCTCTTTCTCTCTCTCTCTCTCTCTCTCTCTCTCTCTCTCTCTCTCTATATATATATATATATATATATATATATATATATATATATATAAATACTACGAAATGGATAAAGTCCGACAATTATTTTAATAAATTTTATTGTTATACGTTATTTGTACAGAAACAAATATTTAAGTAAATGCTCTGTTTATAATAAATAGTAATACCAACATTTACCGGTCTGAACGTCTGAGAAATTTTCATAGAAAATATGAGTCCTCTTAGAGGAATAGAACCAGTATCCATAACGGAACCGTCATATAGTCTGACATGCTATACCAGTTTAGCTACAGATAAAATATATATATATATATATATATATATATATATATAAGTCATCAGTAAATTAATCAGAGTAATTAGCAAACATTTATTTATTGGTCTATGGCAACAAGCTAACAATTCAACGGCTGAAGGATGAGATGATAAGGCATATTGGTAAGATCGGGAAGGAACTATACAGCGACGTCATCAATATTTGACCATCGAGGTATGCCGCCGAAGCCTTGGCAGGCATTTTGGCGATATTATTTTTCACAAATAATTGCCATGACTCAAATAACATAATCCAGTAGAGAAATAAATTTTCACTAATAATCACTGATTTATTTACTGCTGATTTTGATCCGTCTTAATGAAACACCCTTTACATATTTATAGTAAATTGACCAATATAAATTTAAGGCAAAATGACCAGCAATGGATTTTATAGTAGAATTACCAACAATACATTTTATAGAAACAGTACATTTATCCGTCTTTGAAGGCATACAATTTTGTGTCCAAAATATATTAAGTTAAGTGTATAAAATTATGTTCAATTAGATTTCTGATTTAAAGAACACATATGCCGCGTAAACGAAATCAACCAACATAACAATCTTCTTGGAATGTTTTCTTTTAATGTAACGTTACAAGGCAACGTTAGAAGGCGACATATTTCAGGGTCATAAAGTAATATTGCGGGCACGTTGTTGGGCAGTCTACGAAAAATGTTTTTTGCAATCTCTATGTAACGTTGCAGAAACATTGTAGCAACGTTATTTTTTGTTGTGGACGTTCAGCTGGCAATCAGAAGCAATGTTTTTTTTCAAAAAATTGGCTTATATTTTTATTCTTATTTTTAAATGTCATATTTATGATTATTAATTTAATGCTAGTCTAATTCCATCCCGTTATTAAGTGCAGGAGAGACTGGGTTCCATAGCCTTGGATGGCAACCGACCTAGGAGAAGGAAAAACTCTGAATTTAAAACCTTCAACTATTAGTAAATAATATGGCAGTCTGAGATCTGTAGCCATGGTTGGCAGGCAGACAAGGAGAAGAATAACTCTGAATTAAGATCCAGAGCTGGAATCCCTAGGACAGTCCATTGTCATGTTCATTTCGTTGTGGCAACGCCTGCGACGACGCCGGTGCCAGCCTGTATTGGCCTCTGTTTTTCCCTTGGATAACATCGGTGGCGTGGAGATAGGAGACGTACTGAATGAGCGTCAGCCGATCTCTCATAAAAAAAAAACCTGCCCAGGCATTCACCCTGGAGAGAACGTAACTCTACCGGCACAGATCAATGGTCTCTTGAGACCGACAGTTATCATACCATATTCGTAATTCGATCCTGGCCAGTAACTTGTTGTGTGCCCATTTTGGAATAGCGAGTGCTGTAAGCTTGTATGTGCGGGTGGTGTAATGTATAATGACTCGGAATTTTAAGAGACGATTTCCTTTTCCTGATGGGTTTGTTATAGTTACTTGCAAGTAAATACCCTTGGGAATGTTATGAATACACTCCTTCCCCCAGCTATAGGTTAATTAGTAAGACTTTATCAGTAAACTCCAAAAACATTCTTACAATCTAAAAACTTCATGCGTATGTGTAGTTACATCAACCAAACCATCACTTTAATTCGATGAAGTCCTAAAGGACGAAACGTGTTATATATATATATATATATATATATATATATATATATATATATATATATATATATATATATATATGAAGAAATATAGTCTTAAAGTGTGCTATATTTCTGGGATAAAGTGCTCAATATCAGAGATAGAGCATGTGTAAATATAAAAGTGAACATAGAAGTGGTGAACACTTAGAGGCGACAGTCTGTTTCATGCTAGTGCAATCGTCAGGCAACAATTGCTATATATATATATATATATATATGTGTGTGTGTGTGTGTGTGTGCGTGTGTGTGTGTAAAGAGAAAGAGGGAGAGAAAAGGGTGTGTCTTGTGCGTTGGCTCTGCGAAAAACGTGACGTTTTTCAAAAACATTCAAGATAGTTACAGTTATTTGGGAATTTTAAAATTTATCCGTCGTAGTTATGGAATTTAGAAAAGGAAACAATCAATGAAACAATACTTATTGCTAGGCTTTATCTCAATTTCAGTCTCATTTCATCTTTGCCGTTA
>OZ038493.1:104383167-104405667 GCA_964036315.1 Acanthosepion esculentum | reverse complement strand
AGTCGCTCTCCATGTCTCCGTCGCACGCACAAAAGTATTGCGACGGCGGTATTTTGTCATAAGTGGAAGTAAGACTATGGGAAAGCATACCTGAAACCCTGCAATATACATGATTCTTAACGTCCTCATTAACATTTACTGGATGACGTTTAGTCTGATCTTTGCTGTGGACTCCGTGCTTTCCCGCGCAGTAGCGTTGATATTGGCGAATGTCTATACTATCTGTCTCAAGAGTCTGGTGTATCAATGTAGGAACATTCATTTGGCAAAAATTGAATCACGACCAACATGTCAGGTTCATCCTGCAGAGAAATTCACCGAAATGACCATCCAGCCGATGTAAAACACACAGTTGGATTCCTCGCAAAGAGCTCTACTCGTATGAAAACAGAATTTTGCGTCTTGCTGTAATGATAAATGACTGCACTGCTCTCTCTCTCTCTCTCTCTCTCTCTCTCTCTCTCTCTCTCTCTCTCCTTAAAGTGAATATCAGAGCATCATGAGTAACTGCTTAAATCTCAGAAAGCGACAAGTTGACTGAAATCATTGAAAACAGTTTAAGAATATTTTCATACTCAAGCATACACACACGTTATATCCGGCTCAATAGTGACATTGTCTGTCAGGGTATAGTAATTTTATTTTCCGTCTTTAAATATATTAGGTTGGAAAGACTGTCATGTCGCATTTAAATATATTAAGCTAGAAAGAAAATCCTGCTGCACTTAAATATATTTTGGTTGGAAAATGTTATGTTGCGTATGGCATATTCTGACTTTCTTGCAAAACAGGACGTCAACGAATTTAATTAAACACACGAGGGTCGTCCAAAAATTTCTAAACCTCACCCAGAAGGAGTTACAGAAACAATGCAGTTTTTCACTATTTCTCGATATCGCCCCCCTTGACTCCTTCACAGCACATGATCTATTAATGTATTTTCAAAATGGCTATCACTCACGTGGGATTTGAGTTTAGGAAACAGGAAGAATTCAGATGGGACTAAGTTTGGTGAGTAAGAGGCATGGTTGATGCGAGCGGTTGAAGCGTTTCCCAACTTGTTGTAGGCGTTAGAAACGTACGTGTTTGAAATTGGGAATAACACGCTGTCTCCTGAAATATCCACAACAAAATGGCGGACTCGGTATATGAGTCCACGTAAATAAATCATTAGAAACGACAAGAACCAATATATATGTACAAACAAATGATAACGTATTAACAATAAAGGTACTCAAGTGACAATGACAATGATGCGTGTAACCAAAGAATGCGGAAACCGTTTTTGGTCCAAAGTATGTGTAGTGAATGAGTGTGTGTGTGTGTGTGTGTGTGTGTGTGTGTGTGTGTGTGTGGTTTATTCATGCGTTTCTCAAAGGGAAGCGCGTTCTCCGCGAGAGATTTACAAGCGGATAAGGTAAGAAACACAGAGTAAACAGAGTATTTATAGTCCGGGGAGCGTCCCCTAGGAACATTTTCGAAAATTGGGAGGGGTTAAACCGACATGGGGTAGGAATTGAAACCACATTTGGCTGCTTCAACTACTGCAACCTGGGCAGAGGAAACGGGCGCATTATTCTAGAGCAGGAGCACACCTGTCGCCAGTCTCTCTCTGCGTTTTGACCTGATTACTTTCTTATGTTGTCTTAATATTAATACATAGTACTGTTTATTAATAGTTCTCCGCCTTTCCAGGTATTCTGTCATGATTATGCCTTCAAAATCCCCCAAAACAGAAGCCATCAACATGTCAACAGGCGCTGCTTGATTGAACTTCTTCGAGGTGAAAAACCAGTGTTTTCACTGCTTTGAATTCAGGTTAACTTGAGTAACTAGATTGCGGTGGAAATGCCAAGAGTCAGCCTGGAAGTGAGAAATGTCCAGGGAATATGTCAACCCTATTCAATGACCGCGGCTCATCTTCTGATCTCTTTCTGACGTGCTTAAATTACCCAGCCAACTTATTCACAGTTACAGCGGAGGCAGAGTCCTCAGCAAGTGTCTCTACCATATTCTCATGGATTACCTGGGTATCATACCTTTCCTTTGCAGATTTTATGACTGCTCGGGCCTTTGTTTTGTCTTTTTTTATATTTATCGTACACCTCCAACCTTTGTATGAAACTCACCTGTATAGAAATCAAGACAGAAATATGAATTAGTTTTTATATTTTCATAAGAAATTGTAGTGTATTACCACAACAAAAATGTTCAGCTATGGCTCTTCTTTCTGGGTAAGTCGTACAACTTTTTGAACGATCCTGGTAAGACATTTAACGTCCATTTTAAGAATATTTCAGTTGTATAGCTATTATCATTGCTTGAATGAATTTTCCATTCGCCATAAAAAGAATAAATGTATAAACATGCTGCAAAAAGTTTTCGCTGTATCATAGCAGTTTGAAAAGAAAGTTCTGCCGCATTTGATGATGAGAAAGAAACAAATTTTTCTTTGGATTTAATTGAGATATTTAATCAAGATAATATTTCCCCTCGTTATTAATAACATAGTCCCATATGTTTCGTAACATCGTTTCACCATAAAAAAGAATGGTGAAACTATGTTAATTCTGGAGTAAAATTATTTCGCTTTCCATATAAAGGAATATTCAATATCCGATTTAACCCTTCCTTAGTTAATAAACCGCTTCCCCTCTAAAATGATGATATTCAGATGGAGCATGTATGATGAGGCCAAGCGTCCATATTTAGTGGCATAATTTTTCCATGAGTGACTCCAGCAATGTGTGATCTTGCATTATCGCACAAATGCAATACTTCTTTTCGTTCAATACATAATGGACACTTTTCCTGAAATTTAATTCTGCATCATTTCCGGTTGAACACAATACTTCTCTGCATTAACTCTTTCGTTTATGTTTAGCACGTCGCGATTGACCACACCCTTCATATAAATCTTTTAATATGTAGTAGTGGTTTGGGGATGGGTTCTCCTTTTCCAGTTGTTTCTGAAGATCGCGGTTTCCGTTGAATATTATGAAGATGCAACCATTCATCAGTGGTGATTGTTCTACCCAGGAAGCGACCGGTAGAAGGTTTACACTTCTATGGCGAGGAGACAGCAACATGTTATAATTAAAGTGCTGCTGTTTGCTAGTCATAAAAGCTGAGAAGCAGTCACTTGGTGAAAAACTCATATGCAGAAACCTTTTCCAAATTCATCATTTTATTATCAAACTGTGAATTTCGTGAAACCGTTTTGCTATCGTGGAAACTGCTTAGGCGTTTTCTTCGGCCACTGTCGGCAGAGGCTTAATATTGACAGAACACTGTCCTCCATTATGATGGATATCTTCGAGAGATACTTAAAACCTCATTACTATAGATAGGAGATTTTCTAAGCGTAGTTTAGATGTGGCTCAAGGCGGAAATAATGAACCACCCAGTGAGTATCAAACTCACTACTCGGTCATAATCGACATAGCGAGACATACTTTTAAACATTGCTACATGTCGAAGTGCCTAAATGATTTTCTTAGCGTAGCTTAGCTGTGGCACAAGGCAATAATAGTGGAGAACCCAGTGAGAATCGAACTCACTTGTCAGTCATAATCGACATGCTTCTAAACATTACACTATGTCGAAGTGCCTAAATGATTTTCTAAGCGTAGTTTATATGTGGCACAAGGCGGAAATAGTGGTGCACCCAGCGAATATCGAACTCACTTCTCAGTTATAACCGACTCAGCAAGACATGCTTCTAGATATTACACCATGTCTAAGTGCCAAAATGATTTTCTAAGCGTAACTTTAATGTGGCACAAGGCATAAAAAGTGGAGCATTAAGTGAGAATGGAACTCAATAAACAATTTTAATTGTTCTAGCAAGGAGTTTCTTAAATAGTACACCCGGTGAAAGTGTCCCTTCGTTACCATAGATAAAATAGATAGTTTTTCCATTCCCCAGGAGACATTTATGAATACATACAACCAACAGAGTCTCATATGAGCCTAATCTACAGTAATAGGCGATGAGAAAAACAAAGCATGAAATATTACGGACTATTTTACCGTAAGTAATGAATAATTACCCTCAAAGTGATGTCAAAAATGAAACAGGAGTTTCTTTCCAACCAGTCAAGAATCTTTCATTGTAAGCTGACGTCTCTACTTTTCATTTCTTTAATCCATGTTATTCAAATCAAGAGAGATAGCAGATCATATGTTGGGAATGACATGACTGAAATCTAACCGTTAACCACACCTAGATAACGTGGGTCATGTAAAAGAAACGCACATCTACTTGAACAACGTATGACCAAATCTTTTCAACCAAATTTTGATCACTGCGTTCAGTATTTCGTTGTAGGTGGTGACATTGATCCAAAGGCAGAACAAGTTGAGGAGTATGACGTTTTCATCCTTGCCTATAACATGCGATAATTTTCCATCCTACAAAAGGATTAATATCTAAAAAAAAAACACTAGACTAATTGAGTTTCTTTTTTTCCAGGTTTTCAAATAAAAAGTTTAGACACCTGGACACCATATTTCGTAAAAATCACTGAAAAACCCTTTGTGTTATTCAGCTAGAAAGAGAGCAGGTTTTGTGCCAGTCTCACTGTGTCTTCCGAAATGAGCAATGTTGGCAGGAAAATGATCATTCAGGACTTCAGTAATGATACCTACATTTATACTCTGGCTTCCATCTTCAAACTTCATTCAAGTACCATCAAGAGAACGGCGAATATGTTTAAAAAAGAGCGAACAGTCTAGAAGAAAACTGGGTCATGAGGTCACAACAGCAACAGGGGTCCTCAGTTCAACTTCAATTTCAGCTAAATACATTCTTATTTTTCAAAGCAGAGTCCAATAGTATTATAAAAAAAACCTCGGAGAATTCCAGTAAGATATATTTTATCATTTCTAAGATACAACGATTCGACTCAAAGCATTAATCCAACAATTGGACAATTTTGCTGTTACACCCGGTATTTGGAAGAGAAATGAGAATTTTAAAATTTATTAAACGCCGTGTAACATTTTGTGTTTGCTAAAGATGTATTGTGAAATACCAGGGGCACCCGGTATGTGTGTGTTTTACGCTAATGATTAAGGAATCTTGATAGACTTTTTAAAGAGTTTATGAATTTCATGTGATTACCTTATGTCTATAGTTAGTTTTAAAATATCCAAGTGCACTATTATTGAGGATGCTGCACTATACATGAACACTAAATATGAAATATAATTCTCATTAAAAAAGTAGACTACTGCTATTCATAAAAAGTATTTTAAAAACATAATTTTTATGCAAACAATCAGGTTTTCATCGTCGTTTTCATAATTCCCTTAATCAGAGGTGATCATGAGGCTGCTGTACAGCTCAGCATCTGACCAGTTCTCTCCACATACATAAGATAGTTATTCATTTAAGCGTCACGCCTTAGGTAAATACACTTGGAGGATTCCATCCCTCTCTAAGTCAAACCAGAGCCTATATGCTTCAATTTGAGGACGAGTTTCAGACGACAACACGTGACCGCTGACTTCAAACAAGTAAGACTGCTACCAAGCGATGATCTATCTTTGCGGCACTGGCAGCATACAGAACTATAGCGCCAGGGCTACTCTCTTAAATTTGACAGGTCTTGTCTTGAATTCTGTCAGGTGTCTTGATACTCTCCTCACCAGAAAAGGCTGAAGTGTTAACTGTTTTAGTTGCGCATGACCTGACAATACGACAGCGTCGACTAAACCGGTTCCACCGCCAGGTTTTTACTTTATGATAAAATAAAATGAAACTATAATAATGTCGTTAAACATCAATAAATGTACAATAGTCTCTAGTAAACAATAATAAATTCTACCAAGTTTATATTGTGGGTAAATGTAATGTTATAAGTAATAATAATAATGACAGTACCATTTTGCAAAAGAAAATTAAGTAAATCGTCCCTACATAAGGAGTTAAAAAGGCAGACAGAAAACGCGGAGACGGACAAGTAAAAAGAAAGACGCCATTTCTTGTATGGCGTTCAAACCGGAAAAAAACACTGAACATCTTGTATGAAAGCAAAAGCTAACAAAAACACATTTATTTAGACATTCTTTGACAATGAATTGTAAGCAATTTATTCCAGTCATTCACCAATAACATATTCGATCTTTTAAAAAAGAGTAGAATCCATTGTTACTTAAATACATATTTATGTATGTATATTGAGGCAGGAAAAATAAGAATAAAACAAATAAACAAGGTAAGGACAGATACGTCTCTACATATATATATATATATATATATATATATATATATATATATATATATATATATATATATATATATATATATATATATATATATATATATACGGTGATTGAAAAGCAAGTCCCTAGTCCTGACTTAACAACCTATGACATTTTGTTTGAACTTGGGTAAAGAAGAAAGTCTGCTATACCAAATTAAGACTTTAAAAGAACTTGAAGGCCGAATACAAGTTGTGTCTTCCATACCACAAGAGTTCCTGGTGAAATCAGTTGATTCAATTGCTAGGCGGCTGGAGAATCTAGTAGCGTAACTTGGTGTCCATATCAAATTTTAAAACATCATGATAAACGATTTCCTTTCATAATTATTTCTTGTAAAAATTATAGTTAATAAGTAAATTATATGTATTTTAAAATTGGGGGTATTTATCAATAACCCTATATATACATATCTATATATATCTATCGATATCTATCCATCTATCTATCTATCTATCTATATATATATATATATATATATATATATATATATATATATATATATATATATATATGTGTGTGTGTGTGTGTGTGTGTGAAGTGTATGTTTGCGCCTGCGTCTGTGTGTGCGTCTGTGTGAAAAATTCAGATATAAGTAAAAAATATATCTGTAAAAGACAATATGGATAAAGACAAAAGGAAAACTATTCTTTACCAACGCGTTTCGTCTACTGATGGACCTTATCAATGTAAACGTAAGAATTTTATTGGGAAGAAATTATTTATAAACAGAAGAAAAATATCGTTAGGTTTTCAATTTTTTTTTAATTTAAGAATGCTTATGAATATTCTTCAGTCTAACTGTGAGAATCAAGGTATACTAAGAAATGAAAAAAAGTATCTCTGAACAAAAAATTAAATAAACATATCTTTGAACGTAAAAAGTCTGATGCATAACAATTTATTGAATGCATTAGATCTGAAGTTTGCGACACTTAATAAAGGAGAGAATAACTTACTTCGACGAAATTTCTTGAGAGGGCCGCTATCTAATCATATCAAAATGTAAATCTGCATCTAATATATTTTATATACAATAAATATCCTGCATCTAAATTCTAGATTTTCCATACCGTTGAAACTGTTAGATGTAGACGTCTCTTCTACTCCAATAGCTTCATGTCTCGCACATCTCGCCTATGGAACACCCTTCTCTAAGAAAGAACGGTAAGATTTATAGTGAGAAAACAAAATCTTGAACGAAAGACGCCACAACAACAACAATGGACGATTTAGGTAAAATTTTGATCCCGATGTACAACATATTCGTTAATTGGAAAAATACTATAAAAATAGTAAAGACAAATATACTTTTTAAATATACATATGTTAAAATAATAAGAAAGAACGGTAAGATTTATAATATGGTCTTCCTAGCAGTTATTTTTATTAAAAAAACAAACAGTGCCCGATACAAACAGTAGAGCAAAATATTATAATTATTTTCTTTTTTTAAATATGATTCCATCGCGACAAGAAATTTCTATGTTTCAAAACTGAAACTAAAATTGTAAATTTAATTATAAAAACCAGACGACACGCTGAAAACGGATGTCTATGTTTGTGAGTAGGCACCCCCACCCCACCTAAACTTGACCTGACTTTGTAAGTACCATATATTTGATACAGAAGTTGTTTAGGGAAATTAAAACCCAACCAACCCTAATCAAAATAGATTGTTTTTTTCTTAACCTTAACAACTCAAAATATTAAGATTGTCTGCGTTTGTAAATTAAATAAATTTCTTAGAAAGTTATACCTAGTATCGCTTGACAATGGAACGAAATGCTGAATTTTTATAATTAAATTTACAATTTTAGTTTCAGTTTTGAAACAGAAATTTCTGTGTCACGATGGAATGATATCTTTAAAAAAGAAAATAAAGATGTTATACTTTTTAAATATAATTATGTATGTATGTGTGTGTCTTAAACCAATCACATCATCATTTGATCCATATAAATCAATCACGAAGTGCAGTTATATAGTTAATCAATCTCTGTCTGATATAAGCTTATCGGAACTAAATCGAGTAGTCGATGCAGTATCCATTACATAGCCAAAGGTTTACCAGGTTAACTTATTAAATATAACCCAAAGAAAGCGGCCAACATATATGTATTTACGTATGTAAACAATGCAGACCTGACAAAATGTTAACTCGATTATGAATTTGCATGGGTGTGCGTAGCTGCAAGAGACGATTTTTAACTCTATGTAGAATATTCCATCTATTGCTATATCAGTAAATTTCAACAAACCGTTCTGTGTGCATATAAGTACGCATGCGTCAGTTCATGTTGCTGCGTGCGCATGCTTGACTGTTTGTTAGAGACGGTGCCCATGTCTCTGTTTAAAGGTTTGTCAGAAGGAAAGTGCGGAAAATGAAGTTGGCATTTTCTCTATTTTTTTAAAGAAATTTCACGAAAGTAAATGCATTGTCACCAACAATGGGTACGATAAAAGAGTTAAAGAGAAAATAGTTTTAAAAAAAGATCAATTCGGTAAAAAAAAGACATTCGTCTCATAAAAAAAGGTAATCTAATGTTATGAGAAATGTTAAAAAAGATTAATAAAATAAAAACTAGATAAATGATTACACTGTATATCTAACAAAGAAAACGTTCGTGTATTTAAAATAGACGTATATTCATATATGTTGGAGTGTGTTCTTTACCCTACTGCTATCAATTTAATATTATAAATTTATATACACAAATACGCAGGACGTTTTGTGAATAGCTTTTTTATGAAGACATGCTTTTGATCGATCTTTCTCTCTGTAAAACTATCGTTTTCACTGTCTCTTTCTTTCATTGTGTTTCTCTCTCAAACGCACTGTTGACTAATATTCCTATCTGGATGGCTTTATATGTATAAAGATATAAAGAAAATGATATATGTATAAAGAGAAAATAGCTCCAGTATTAGATATTTACTCACAGGTGATCATGTCAAATGGGCTCGAATATCGCATGGGGACATTGAATTATGCTATTAAAGTGAATATTAAGGTCCTGCGTGTCTAGAATATCCGTATTTGGTTATCATTTTTCTAACAAGGTACGAATACAAACCCCTTTGGGAAGCGGAAAAGAACACATTTCGACTTCAATCATCCTCGCAAAGCTCATTTATTGTAGAAATTATTTATTGTGAACATTACTTGATTGTCTAAGCAATATAAAAGTACTGGGGTAATTTCCCTACAATAAGGACGCAGATTTGAACCCTGTCCGAAGATATACTTTCTTTAGTGAGAATGTACAAAAGAAAGGATATCTGCCCAAACACGTGTTTACACTAAATACAAGTTTAAAGTAATCTTATATATATATATATATATATATATATATATATATATATATATATATATATATATATATATATATATATATATATATATGTCAATTATGTAGTGCTGGTTCAATTTATATAACGTAAATCATTCATACGAAAAACAAAAGCTTCATTATTTGTTTTTCCTATGAATGATTTACGTTATACACACACACACACACACACACACACACACACACACACACACATATATATATATATATATATATATATATATATATATATATAGGTGTGTGTGTGCGCGCGCGTGTGGGTTTCTGTGTATATATATATATGTATGTGTTTATATATATATGTGTGTGTGTATATATATGTGTGTGTACACATACGTGTATGAATGTGATATATATGTATGCATTCATTCATGTATATATATATATATATATATGCATATATATATGTATATATATATATATATGTCTGTCTTTCATAATATATATATATATATATATATATATTATGAAACACGGACATTTATATATATATATATATTATGAAACACGCACATTTATAAATATATAGTTAAATATACATGAATTAGGAAAATCTATATTTTTTCAATATTCGCAGACATATACAATGAAACATATATAATCACAAAATATTGAATGATAATAAGATTAATACATATATATATATATATTTATATATGTATGCATATATATATATATATATATATATATATATATATATATATTTATAACATGAGAAAAACTGAAGCCATAACTTATCTTTATATAAGGAACACATAATGGTAATATCGTTAGTTGAAGCATTCATTCAATAAATGGGTGGTAAGGTATGGAAAGCAGAGAAAGAGAGAGAAAGAAAGATAATATGATCTAACATACAATGGCTCTCTTTTCTTTTCTCTCTTTGGTACAGGCCCACACTCGTAATTGCAGATTTCGCGAGTATTTACCAAATATAAAAGCCAATCTTTCTGCATTTGTCAATGCTGCCGCCCGGCATATATAAACCTAGCATCATTCTACTTATTACCGCGAAGCGACCACGACGATCAACAATCAAGGCGGCATTATATTGGTAAATACACACAAGCCGAAGAAACGACAACATTTAAAGAAATTTAGTCAGAAAGCGGTGGGTAGAGAGGCGAACAGAGTCTGTCGATATACAAAAGAAAAAAGATACGCCTTCACAGTCAATAGAAAAAACGTTAAAATAGCATAAAGAACGAATCAGAAAGATAATAATAATAATAATAATAATAATAATAATAATATTATGAAATTATCAAAAATGGAAATGAAAATAAAAAAAATGAGAAAAAATGAGAATATCAGAAAAGAGATAAGTTCTTTACCTAGATTGTAAGCTTTTGTATAACTTATCCTGGGATGAGAAGCGTATATTATAAAATGTCAAATGTAGATCTTCTGTAGATAAGTTGCTTTTGGTAAGATATTAGAAAGGGAAAAAGAAAGAGAGAACTTTGTGGTGAGGTTGAACTGAATATAATAAAATCAAAATGCACTGACTGTTTTGTAAGAAAATATTACCGGTTAGGACACTGGAAAACTAGAAATTACACATCGTAAATTTGTATAGACTACCTTCTTATACACCAGGAACATCGAAACACGTCCTCTAATTTTCTTCATGGTTGACACAGAATGAGTGAATATTTCAAATCATGAAATCTAATTTAGAAAAAGGACAGTAAAAAAAACTTAAACAGAAGCAGGTACAAATCTCCAAATATTCAATAATATAAAGCAACATTTGACTCTATACACTCATCGGTTACGCAGCCTGGTCTCATCTACTTAATAATGAAATGTTCCGTTGTTAAGAGGCGGCATCTTTTACACATATACGATGAAAAGTAAAATATAAGTAAAATGATCTTTCTTTGAATGGCCTCACAGAATTACAAAGAACCGTACCAGATAACACGAGATCACATCACTTGAGGATTTTCAAGAGCATCTACACCTTAAATGTGTTGCGCGTGTAACTCGAAGAGAAATAATGGGTTAAATAGTTTCAACATCCTAACTGATAGGGAGTAAATCAACCCAAATAAATTATGAAACATACTAATTATTAAACCGACAGTGTTCCATAATTTTTGGCTCATAATGTATATAACGTTGTTGTTGCTATTATTATTATTATTATTTTAAAATTATTTGCATTTGTTTTATAACAACATACCGGTGACCTAGAGCAAGCGAAGAATATGTTTTTTTGTTGTTCCACTTAATTACACAAAGAGCAGCTTTTGAAGACAATTTAAATGGACAAAGCTCTTCGCCAAATATTGACTGTGCTTGTTATAACTATATTTTTGATTACCTGGAGAGATGGTGCACCAGGAGTTTTGTTGAGTTGAGTACATTATATTTCCCCTATCAGACCCAAAAGTCCAATCACAATAAGAACAGTTTTAGTTTTAAGCGCCCACATTTTTCTATTCCCATCTTCAGGTCTTTGTATTTCCTTAGTTTTACATAGACATTTGCACAGAAGTTTTTGTAAATTGGTTCGCTCGTTTCAATCAACGTGCAAACGTTTTCTTTTCTGTCATTGATAATCATGTCTGAGTGATAGACAAATCCCAGAGGATGGTAACATCTATTTCCTCAACTTCAGATTGAAGATTTTGTTCATAGCACTTTGTAATTGTTTTAGCCCGTAGGAATGACAGATCTTCCAATGCAGTTATTGACCTACCGTGCCATGACGACTTTTGTACTCATTGGTTGTGAACTTTGAGCATCCTGATATAAAGTAATCAATAGTTTCAATGCTTTGGTCACAGAACCTACATTACGGGTTCGTATTTTTATGCAAGATATTAGGTTGGTAGTTGCGTTGTAAGCAGGATGTGGTTCTGTGAAGGATGAATAAATCCTTCAGACCCACCTTTAGGTCCTTAACTCCTTAGCCACTGGTGGGTTGCAAATTGATCTACAGCAACAAATTGTCATCGGATAAAGAACAGGTTATGTTTAAGCTTTCGAGTCCAGTCGTCTTCTATTTGCTTTGGCCAAGATTTAACCCGAATTTTCTTTCATATTTATCGGCCTATTTTGATATAGAATAAAGTTGTTTTTTTATTTTTCATGGTTCATTTCGAGTTTATTATTATTATTATTATCATTATTATTATTATTATTATTATTATTATTATTATTATTATTATTATTATTATTATTATTCCTTTGATTTCTGGTTTTATACTCATTTCATTCTGGGTCCCGACCAGAGGTCAGAAATGGGATCATGACATTTTCCACTGAGAAGTTTTGAAGAAAATTCTCACATATCTTACATAGATAATGCCCTTCATAAGGCATATGCTGTACCCTACCACGCCGAGTTTTATATTCAGTGGGTCCTAACAGCGTACAACACGATACAAGATGCTCAATTGTTTCCGGATAACAGAATATACATATGGGGCTATACAATTTTCAGTATATATGCTTAGTAATTTCTAGTTAGCAAGCATTGTTCCTGTGCAAAAGAATAAAACCATCAGTTTCAGATTTTAGCCCTGCTCTACTTAGCCACTGATGGGTACGGGGTTTGTCTACATCAGCTTGTTTGGTACGGGCAGGGTGAAGCGTTTTATCTTGTCATCGTTTCTGTATCTGGTCGGTTGTATTTGCTTTTGTTTTCTTTTTTAAGTACTTTGCTGCTTCAATCAGTGTATCGTACGTTACTTGCATTTCTTCACCCATTTGAAACTCCATTTTGAAGTTGCTAGCTTCCTTTATTACTGAATAAAGTTTCTTCTTTCAAATTCTCTGACACAGATCCTCATCCCGTCTTCTGTAGTTTCCAGGTATTGTTGTAGTTTTGTAAGACAGTTCTAGTTGAACTAATTCTCTACCTCCTTCAGATGTGGTCACATGCAGATGATCAACACCAGCCTTCGGATGATGGGTGCTGTGGAAAGAGAGAAGCTTTCCCGTCTTGGCGTCCATTTGTTTAGCGTCAGCTATGGTCCAGTTAATAGAGTTAAGAACCTCTACTGCGTCATAGTGACAGCCAAGGTGTTTATGGCTGATATTCTGTTTTTTGAATTCAGCTCGTTATTCAGTACTAGACGCAAACGCTTGTAATACACCTTTCATAACTTCTTCATTTGTGTATGCTGTATTCCATCCCCTTCGCTAATTCCTAGGTACCTATATGCTTCTTCTTGTTTCAGTTCCATAGTTTTTTGTGACAAAATCTAATGTTCTATGTTTCTGTAATTCTCCCTTTCTTGAATGTGTTTTTTACACATTTATCTAATCCGAAATCCATACCTATGCCTTCATCGAAACATTTTAGAGTATTGCGGAAACTCTTCAACTCATTGTCGTCTTTGGCAAAGAGTTTGAGATTATCCATATAGAGTAGGTGATTGAATACTTTCTTCTTTAGTTTGTATCCATAGCACGTGGAAATAGAACAATCTACCCCGATAGACAAAATAATGGTTTGGGTTCGAAATTCCAATGACCTGAGGAAGGCCGGAGCGTACAACGACCGAAACATCGTGAATATGGCAACAAAGATGAGGACAACAGTTCGAAAAATGTAAATAGTGTAAATAATTACAATACCTCATCTCAGAAATATGGACAAATCCCGAAGACCCGATCGTACAACGACCGGAACCTCGTGAATATGGCAACAAAGATGAGGACAACAATTCCAACAATGTAGTGTAAATAATTACAATACCTCATCTCAGAAATATAGACAAAAATCATCTATTTTATTGTTATGTTTGTTAGCTTTAATACATATTTATTGTTTTTTCTTTCATTCAAATAATTAGAACAAAAATAAAGATGATTAACTTTTAAAAAAATGCTAAAAAATATCGATTTTCTTTCTGATTTTCTTATTCTGTCTTTTCGTAATTTTTGCTTCTTTCTTTAAAGGTATTGACAGAAAGTAAAATATTGTTTCCTTCTGCTTTTCTTACAACTTGCACTTCTTCATCCATTTAGTCTTCACACATTCAACCAACACACGAAAACATACACACACACACACGCACACACACACACAACATTTTTTCCTTCATTTTCTTCCTAGAGAATGTATCAACTGTTTTGTTACCAGTTGACGACATTGTTCTCTTGGAATGTCGAGATGCGCTTTCAACCGGATTTCTGATCAGGATAATATGTCGAATTAAGTTAAGTCTTAACAGAGATGAAGGCCCCGTCAACGCCTCTATAGTCACCTTTCACTTTTGCAACACAACGACCAGCCCGCCACCCATACCATTCTACCGATAATGATGGTCATCTTTATATCCATTTTTCGGCTGGAAAGAAAAAGGAACACATCCAGCTTGGGTCGTATAGACGTTGTAAATACGCCTAAATGACCGCGACATTAATGATAGCTTCAGATTGTCCATGTCCGGAAAAGGCTGGCCACCCGTTCACAGCGTGGTATTTGCTCTGAACCCGGCCACTTTTGTTATAGGTACTGGACTTCTGCCTACCTAGTCATCTGCACACATTTTCAAGAAATGGAAACATAATGAATGTACAACGGGTTCGCCACTAAATATCTTCGTCTGCAATGCCGAAGTGATGGTCTTACTTCAATTTCTACATCATTCTTGTAATATTTTATTTTCTTTATCTTTCGTTACCTTAATTTTCTTCATTTCTTTGTCTTATTCTTTAACTTCATTTTCTTTGCCTTCTTTTTCTCCCTTCATTCTTTTTTATTTTCATTGTCATTTTTTTACTTTAATTTTCATTAGTTTTTTTTTGTCTTTCCTCGCTTTAATTTTCTTCCTTTTCTTTCATTTTTTGTCATGTTTCTTTACCTTCATTCTTTTCATTTTTTTGTCATCTTTCTTTACCTTAATTTTTTTAATTTTTCTTTGTTTTCTTTCCTTAATTTCATTTTCTTCATTTTCTTTACCTTCTTTCTTTATCTTCACTTTCTTTCATTTTTGTTGGCCTTCATTTTTACCTTCATTTTCTTTGTCCTCTTTCCTTAGCTTAATTTATTCATTTTCTTCCATTTTCTTTTTCTTCTTTCTGTACCTCCATTTAATATGTTCATATTTGTCCTCTTTAGATATTTCTCCTTTTACCATTCTCTGGTTTGAAATCTTTCGTATACACTCTTTTTCTCTTTCTTCTCCGTTTTCCTTAATTCGTTGCCTTGTACCTTACTTGGGGTGTTTCCTACTTTTAGCGACACTTTGTAAATTCTTTCCTTTATTCTCATCTCTTTGGCCTTTTCTCCGTTTTCTTATTTCCTCCTTTCTTTCCCGCAATTTTCTTAACTCCTTTTCTGTCTAGCGCCCAAGTACATCCCGTTTATCTCTGCGGAATGTTATTTATTTTAACGAGCAATCCGGAACAAGCGAAACGTCGCGACAAATACACTTTGGAAACAATCAAGCCAACACCGGCAATTGCTTCTTTTTCTCAAATATGAAAAGTTTTCAGTCATCATTTTCATAAGGGACACCGATTTTATGTCTTTTTCGTTGGAAACAAAGAAAAGAGTAGTGAAATGCTATGTGATATCTGTCCTCCTGTATGGCAGCCAATGCTGGAAAATCTCGTCAAAGATGAAGAAGAGACTCGAAGCAACCGAAATATGGTTCTACAGAAAGATACTGAGGATACCATAGACCGAACATGTGAGCAACAACGAGGTTTTGGAAAGAATGGAAACAAAAAGGAAACTTATACTTAACATCAGGAAGAGGCAGTTAAAATTTCTGGGACATGTAATGAGGAAGAAGGGCTTAGAAAATCTGATACTCACAAGACGGATAGACGAACAGGGAAAACAACTCGTGACGTACATAATGGAGTTGAGTAAATGGATGGTAGAAGAGGGATTGGGAGAAATAACAAAAAGACAAAAATTAGTTGAAGAGCTACATCGGACAGGAGGATATAGAGGGCCATAATCGCCTACGTCCTGAAGGGACACGGTATATAAAAGAAGACTGTTTAGTAGTTTCCTTACTGATCATTGGCCATACAAGTGATGGCGAAATCTTCCAAGCAAACTATTCTTTACAGATTACACTATTAAGACATGGTATTTTATCAAATTATAGATTCACGATTAAATAGATTTTTTTTCATGATGAGGCTATTGAAGATGAAACTGTAATTGGTGAAACGGAATCACATTCCAACAAATAAATTATTTTCGATTTTGCTCTTTAATCAATCTCGTTTCCCGCTACGTATGGCTTAATTAGCAGATATATAATCGGGTCTATAACCCTGACTGGGAGCAAGAATAAGAGAAGTTCTCTGAATTCCAAACCGTGGGCAACTCAACTAGAAAGCCCTCGATTACGCCTATTAAAATGTCAGGAAAATACATAGATAATATTGAAAAGGAATTTGTGGAGAGCCTTAATCGTGCATATATTAAAAGATGGAAAATTTATAAATGTATATATGATTCAATATTTAGTCTTAACGTTACTTGATAAGTGAATTTGACGAATTATTAACTTCTAGATTAAATTCGAAAATTTGAAGAAACGTCTTAAAATTTTCAATAATAGACGCACTTTCGGCTCCTTGTTTCCGTTTTAGCCGACAGGCTTCACTGTGTCAATACGCTTTACCCATTTCTGTTCTAAAGTCTCACCAGTAAAAAGAAAAGCGAGAAAAGTCAATTCAATTCTTGTTACTTTTACCAACAATTCAAACACCAAAATATAGGATCAACTTCAGCTTTCGATATCTCTCTGCTATTCGTGCCTATTTTTTTCATATGACTGTAAGCCTCTTTCTTTTGAATTGTCATAGACAGAAGATTTCCTCCGGCGCATGGAATGCTAACATTAACTTGCCTTCAAGAAAGGATGCTCTGATGAGGAAAGAGAGAAATCGCACAGTGGTGATAGAGTAGTAGTTGTTTAGTATCATTTCTAGAGTTTTGGTTTGTTGTGCCTACTGTTGTGGTGGTTATTTTTAATTATTTATTTTTAAAAGAAATCTATTTATCAGATGTAGACAAAGCTTGGGAAAAATCTTGCTGACGAACAACGAACGCGAATGCAATGCTGTAACAATGGGGAACCGGAAACAAACCTTTGGTTTGCATTTTAACTTTCCGAATAAAAGGAAAAAAATAGTAATAAATAAAATCAAATAAAACGCAGAGGAGGTGAAAATAAATAGACAAAAGTTTACGTGAAACGGAAAATTATAAAAACAAGAATTCATATTAAACAAGAATTAAAACTAAAAAAAATACTTTTGTAGTTGTGTGTTTTGTATGTTTATGTTTAAATTCTCCGTTTGTAGTCACATTTGTTTCTGGAAATGTGGGTGCGTGTACACAGTTTTCAATTTGTTTTGTCTTCATTTGAATTTTCTTTTTCGAGCGTTAGACGTTGCTTTTGGCTTCGATTGTGACGGAAGCGTGGCATTTGGACTCATGCCATGTACCGGAAGTCGAATAAAAAAATATTATTGCGCCCAAGAGGAAGAAGTATGCACTTTGCTATAAAATATTTGGAAAGTTTAGAAAATGTGATAATGAAAACATCAAAGTTACATTAAAAGTCGCTTGCTCAATATTTATCTGACGCTGAAAGACTAAAAGAGTTCGTGTTTATGCAGTTAAACGCGCGGCTCATATTGGTAACAATGAAATGCACATCGAAGAACTAAAAGAAAGGTGTTAGATGACGACTCTATAAGTTAAATAGAGACCATTTTGGTTAATTAATACACTACGTCGCTTTGTGCTATGAGAGTAAGCATAATCTAACAGACAATCACTTATACTTTTGCTATGTGTCCCTTCCTGACCATCTCCGGATACTTATCGTTTGTCACTCTAAGAAACATTTAACATTTTGTCATCCTTCCTTCTCATTAGATAACTTAGTTTATCTCTACTCGCTTCTTCGTCCATAACGTCCTGTGAGTATTGATTGTTCCAAGTCGTCCTTTCTCATAATGTACCCCAGAAATGTTTCTAACGTTAAGTTTAATTGTCATTTTCGTTTCCATTTTTTTAAAACCTTTTCAATGCTGATGGAATTCTTAATATTCGTTTTTATAACCACACTTGTCTTTTCTTCATTGGCATTGAAATTGTCTAATACTCAAAAACATATATGGGGATAGATATGGAATGCAAACACTTAATAATCGATATTGTATTTTCTGTACCCAACACCAATATCAAGATACACCCAACTCGCCTCACCTGTGATAGCCATAACATAATCTACTATTTATTCTGCACAATATGTCTCAATAGTGGATATATTGGTGAATCTGGAAATAATTTTACATTTCGCTTCAACAATCATAAAGAAACCTTGCGTCAAAACAATCCTTATTCCCCCATAGCTGAACACTTTAATCAATCAGGACACTCATTAGACAACTGTAAATGTTCATTGGTATATTCTGATTTCAGTTCCACATACACACGCAGAAAAAAAGAAAAATACTGGATTTTAAAATTAAATACATATAAACTAGGGTTAAATAAAGACTTGGGTATTTTAAATCTTTATAGATATTTCAATACTTAAACCTTTTTATAGATATAGTTAAAAAATGTTTTACACAACATCTAAAAATATTATTACACTTAGATTTACGTTAAAATATTCGAACACAGTTGCATTCCATATCACGTGACGTCCGGGTCTCGCGACGGACGCTACTTGTAAACAAACATCTAAAACCAGTTATTTCTGATGAAAGATCGAGATCGATCTGAAATATCAAATTACATATATATATAAAAAAAATATAAAATAAATACTTTCATAAAAAACATTATATTTTTTTTAATTTACAACATTTTAGTTGTTTTTCTATATATACATATTAAGAAAGTATACGTGGCTTTATGGTATATATATATATATATATATATATATATATATATATATAGAGAGAGAGAGAGAGAGAGAGAGAGAGAGAGAGAGAGCATTATTGTAAATGTGAAAAAATCGGTACTGATACATAAAGGTGAGCAATGGATAAAGAATACATATGACCACTTTGACATCACAGTGGGATCACAAGACTCAGCTGAGTCTTCTGATCTCATAGGTCTTTTTATATTATACAACCTTACAGCGCACCGTGATATTAATATAACTGACATTGGTTTATACAGAGACGATGGTCTTATGGTTATTAGAAACTCTATTAACTTCAAAATAAATAAAATTAGAAAGGTATTATATAAAGAATTTAAAAGCATGAACTTAAAAATTACGGTTAGCACTAAATTTAAAAAAGTTAACATCCTTGATATAACATTATTTAAAGAAAATACATACACACCTTATAAAAACCCCAATACCAATCCTTTATATATACACCTTTAATGAAATCACCCCCATCTATAATTTAAGCATATACTTTTATCCATCCGAAAAAGAATAAGTACAAATTCAGCAAATGACAAATTTTCGATGAACATATTAATTTCTATAATAAAGCCCTAAAAGATAGTGGCTACAACAACCCAAAACTAACTTATATTAAAAATGAGAATGGAAAGCATAGAAAAAGCAGAATTAGAAAAATAATTTGGTATACGCCCCCATACAACCAAAGGATAAAAAACAAATTAGGAAAGAATTCCTCGCATTAATAGTCAAGCATTTTCCCAGTGAAAGTAAACTAAGTACTATTTTCAATAGAAATACACTGAAATTAAGTTACAGCTGTACTGAAAACTTAGAAAAAATTATTAAGAAACATAATGCTAATATCTTAAATACACACTTATACCAGAACCAAAAATATTAGACAAATTGAAAAATAAAAATAAAAACTGATGAGGATAAACAAAAATTATGTAACTGTAGAAACCCTCATAACCGTACTCTACAAAATAAATGTCACACGGAATCATTAGTATACCAATGCAATATATCTTCTATTGAAAATCCTGAAAACATATAAATATCTATAGGTTGCACAAGCCATGAGTTCAAAAATGATTTAACCAACATCAAAGTTTATTTAGGATAAATAAATATAAAAATCAAACATCTCTCTCAAAGTACTTCTGGCACCTAAAAGAATCCGATAAAACACCTACAGTAAAATGGAATTTAATAAGAAACGCTAGAATATGTAGGTCATTAAATGACTCATGTCCTTTGTGCATACATGAGAAATTATATATTACTAAGTTTATAAAAAATAAAAATTTAATGAATCAGAGAAATGAAATAGCTATGCCGTTATTGCCAAAAACTTTCCTTAAATAATATTTAAAAATGAAATTAACATGTGCGACCTGGTAATATACATACTTATGTTTGATGTGAAAAAATAATTTTGTATACTGTAAGTAATTCTATTACATTTACTTGTTTTATAAAAAAATATATATAGTCTATTAAAATTAACAGTGAAAATATTTTAAAATTGTTTTTTAAAATTGTAGTAAAATAAAACGAATTCTAACCTAAACATCTTTTTAAATTGTAGTTAAATAAAACATATGCTAACCTTAACACCTCTCTCAGAGTACTTCAAGCACTTAATAGAATCCAATAAAACACCTACAGTAAAATGAAATTAATATGAAAAGCTAGAATATGTCGGCCTTTAAATGACCCATGTCCTTTGTACATACATGAGAAACTATATATTATTAAGTTTATAAAAATAAAAGTTTACTGAATCAGAGAAATAAATTAGCTATTTTTGCCGTCATTTCATAAATTTTACTTAAATAATATTTATATATAAAATTTAAAAAAAATGTGACCTGGTAATACACATACTTACAATTGATATGAAAAAATAATTTTACATACTGTAAGTAATTCTAATAATTTTACTTGTTTTTAAAAAGTAATATAGGCTATTAAAAATTAAAAGTGAATTTTTTTAAAAATTGTAGTTAAATAAAACGTAATCTAACCTAAACATCCCCAAAAATCTTTAAATATACAAATAGAAAAAATGCCATAAGAATTTTTGCCGTTAACAATAAAATTTTAAAAAAATACCTAGACGACATGCATTTAGCGGATGTCATAATTCGTTGAAAAATACATCCCTACCTATCCCTAAACATAAGCACTTTTTCGAACGTAACTAATAACTGATACAACAAAAGTTAAAGAAAATGAACACGCTACCACCCCTTGTCTGGATGAATGGATTTCACTGTATCCTTGGAAACAGCGAATTATGTATTTTTGCCGTGCCATTAAAACTCAGTAAATTTAAAAATAAGTTACTCCAAAATTCACTTGAGACTGAAATGGGACTAATGTTTTTAATTTAACTACAAAATTAAATTCGAAGCATTTAGCTTCCATTTTTGAAACATGGTTATTATTGTGTAGCGAAAAAAACATACTTTAAATTAGTTAATTTATTATATTAATGCTCTGTAAATTTACATTGAGCACTATTTTGTAGAAATAAAAATATCTATAAGAACACCGGAGTATATATCTTACTGTTCTTTCTTTCTTTATATATATATATATATATATATATATATATATATATATTTATATATATATATATATATATATATATATATATATATATATATATATATATATATATATATATATATATATATTATGTCAGCATAATATTGCTATGCGAAGATAACGGTCGCGAAATATCAAGTCGTACCACGCGAAAGAAGGAAATGTTAACTAGAAAACTATATGCAATATATATACATACATATATATATATATATATATATATATATATATATATAAACGCATATCACCAGTTCAAACATCCAAATTTCAGCCCAAAATGTTTGCAGTTTATCTTCTTTTTAAAATATACACCACTTCCCTATATATATATATATATATATATATATATATATATATATATATATATATATATATATATATATTGG
>OZ038493.1:104290667-104378167 GCA_964036315.1 Acanthosepion esculentum | reverse complement strand
AATTCGATATACAATAAAACGCAAGTAGAAACTCTTGTCAGTTTAACATCACGTGTGAATGTCCAGTCAGATATAAAATTGTTATCAATTTTTTCCCCTTGAAAGCACACAATAATTCATAAGAACTCAGCAATGAGAAAAATTAAAAAATGGAAAATAAATAAAACATTGTCATCACTATAAATGCACATATATAAAAATTTACATACAAAAATTTAAAAATAAATAAAATTTGTTGAACTGAATTATTCTTAAATGTTTAATTTTCGATAATACAATAAGTCCGCGGAATATTTTGAAGAAAATTATACATTTGAATGTTCTGTATTTCACATGAAAAAAAGATTCTATTTCCTGCATGTTCTAGAAGATGCTAATGATTATGATTTTATCACTTCAATAGACAAAAAAATACCAGTAAAAGTTCATGCCTCCTTAATTATGAAAGCGAATATCAACATAGATAAAAAATAATTCTCATAAAACATGATTTACTGTGCTAAATTTTCTACCCAGAAACATTGTTCATATATATATATATATATATATATATATATATATATATATATATATATATATATATATATATATATATGTAAGGAAAATAAATGAGAAAGTCGAAAAAATGTTCGTGTTACGTGGTTTGTCCTTTAGAGTGATCTTTTCATTTTTCTAATGTTTGTGTATATAGTTGAGCCAATTTTATTTATTTATTTTTTTTTTGGTTTTTGTCTATGTTTTATATCTTTTTTTTATTAAGTATTCCACATTGTAATAATATCTGTAATAATATATAATAAGATCTGCTAATAAAGTCGAAAATTTGTTAAAAAAATTCGACGTAAATATACTGTGGATGATGTTGCGAATAAAGTACTTTCTATACCTATTCGTTTTAGTAAATTGCTTTCTCTTTTATTTTATAATAACATTGTTTTAATCCAAACTATATGCAGACTCGTTACGGTTAGCATTTAATGCACTGAGTGTAGTGTTTTGTAAAAAATCCTTTTATTATTCATATTTTTTTTTTTAAATTCGTTGTGGTTTCCCCTATGTATTGCTTGTGGCAATAATTGCAGGTAATAGAATAATTTGTGAAAAGCAGGGACATATTGAGAATACTTATAAGATCTGTTAATATCGTAATTATTTCATATCCACCACGAAACAAATGGCTTGTAAACTATTTCAAAGAGATGTATCACAATTATATCACTGTTGTTTGTCCCTTCTTATTTTATCTAATCTCTTAATTACACACACACACACACACACACACACACACACACACACACACACACACACACACACACACACACACATATATATATATATATATATATATATATATATATATTTTTAAAAATCAGGAGGCCAGTTGAATCCGCTACCTTCAATTCAACCTTATGGTATACTCAGGCGATTTTTAGCAAATGACCACCTAACTGTTGTGAGACCGATACTTTCCTACATCATGGACTCTCCCAGTACTATATTATTATGTGAATGGTAGTATCATCGGAGTAGCACCAGTAATGCACAGCCGCGTACGATACCAATATCGGACACCACTGGACAGTAAGCTCTGCTTACGCTTACACTATTCTTTGTAACTTTTCTGTTTAATATATCTTTCTTACCTCTAAACCGTGTTCCGTGTTTTCCTTCCGTGGACCCTACTTCGGGTACACATCACTAACGCTTTTTTACATTTGTTATGTTAGACTGAATGTTTCGATGTTGAACTGCAGTTCAAGGAAGATATTTCTGTCACTATAACACAAAAAAGAGAATGTTTAACATCAACAATGATTAACATCGGAAAACATTAGGAAAATTAATTCATTTTAATAATATATGGAGACATTCATCTTTGTTCGAAGAAGGCCACGAGACCCGAAACCTGTGTTGCAAAATTATGGAAAATAATGCATAATATAATTTTAAAAAAATATAACACATTTGCGGTTTCACTCTTCTTATTAATATATATATATATATATATATATATATATATATATATATATATATATATATATATATATGCGTATGTACGGGATGAATAGAAATTCAGATATAACTAGAAATATGTGAAAAGAAATATGAATAAGATAAGTTTTCCTTTTATCTTTTCGTACATACACACAGGCATATGTATGTGTGTGTGTGTGTATAATGCTCTGTAAAAGTAAGTGAATCCCTAAGATAATAATAAGATAATAATAAGTATTGCCTCTTTTCCCCAGATATCTTACAAATCTTAATTAAACTAAATATTAATTAAATGAATTACAACCACTTTCAAAGATTTTGTATCAAGCTGGAATACAAACATTAAGTAAAGATTAAAAATTAAGATGTCCAAAAGTAAGTGATCCCTTACATTTACACATTGTATTTTTGTTTTATATGGTTGCCAGCGTTAATAATTTTTGTACACATGTAAAAATCAAAATGACACGTGTTCATCTTTTTGATAATGCAGTCAAACAATATAATTCTCATCTATGCAAAAGTGTGCAGTTAGAGAATAATTTTAAAAAATATATATGCAATGAAAATAGAATTTCCTGAAGCTTTAAAATATCGAATAGTTGAAATCTATAATGATGGAGAAGGCTACAAAATGCTTTTAAAACGATTTATAACTGGGAGGCCTTTGGTATGACGGCATCACAATCAAGAAGTAGCAGTCCGTGTAAAATAACTGCAAGAGCAAGTAGACCTCTAGCTTGGGAAGCCCAGGCAAAAGGACCTCTAATTTGGGAAGCCCAGGCAAAGAGACCTCTAGTTTGGGAAGACCGGACAAAGAGACCTCTAGTTTGGGAAGCCCAGGCAAAAAGATCTCTAGTTTGGGAAGCCCAGGCAAAGAGACCTCTAGTTTGGGAAGCCCAGGTAAATCCTTCTATGACCTTTGCGGTATCCAATGCTCACTGGCTAACATCTACATTGCAACGAAATCTGAACAATTCCGATCTTCATGGCAGTATCATACTAAATAGCAGAAGCATACTCACTTCAACTATGCCAAATCTCATATTAATAAAGTAGAAACATTCTAGCCGGAAGTTTTATGGTCGAATGAAACCAAAATAGAGCATTTGGGGAGGAACAATAGGCGGTATATCTTGTGTGATCCTAACACGGCTTTTGAAGAGAAGAATTTGATGCCAACCATTAAACATGGCGGTAACAGCGTTATGATTTGAGGGAGCTTTGCTGCAGCTGGAACAGGCAGTATATATACATTGTCGGTGTAATGGATTTACAAGATACCAAGCAACTTTGAAGGAAAGCGTCTTGTCCTCAGTTCAAAAGCTGGAGTTAGGTCAGAACTGGAATTTCCAACAGGACAATGACCTGAAGCATCAAAGTAAATCCCAGAAAAATGGATCCGTAAAAAGTGATTTCAAGTTTTGGAGTAGCCTAGTAAAACACCTGATCTAAACCCAATTGAAAAAATGAAAGAAAAATGAAATGCAAAAAAGTCAGATAAAATCGAGCAATTGCGGAAATTTTCTCAAAAAGAATGGAAAAAATTATCACTTACAACTCCTAGAAACGTCTTAAAATTATAGAAAAATATTGGTTGACGTAACCTCAAAAGAAGCAGTCACCAAATATTAAATGTAAGGTTTCACTTATTTTGCACATCTTAATTTTAATTAATATTTTTATTCCACCTTGCTAAAAACATTTAAAAGAGGTTGTAATTCATTTAATAAATCTTTTTCTCAATGGATACTTAATATAAAGTTTAATTAATAAGTGTTTATCGTCTGGAAAAAAAAAGACATTTTTTTAAAATATTATCTTAAGGGTTCACTTACTTACAGCACTGTACATATATATATATATGTATATAGGGATACGATCCCAGCGTGCGAAACTGTTTGGAAGTGTCCGAAAAGTATAACACGGTATGAATATTACGGTTTTATTTTAAATTGGGCAGACGAAGATGTCGGATATGGATGCGATGGTTCCAGCGCACTGACCTTACTAGTCATGTCAGATTATATGCTCTCCCTCTCCCCCTCTCTCTCTCCATCTCCCTCTCCCTCTCTAAAAAAAAATGAAACTAAGGTCCACTCAACATAGATGGTACATACACCAAAGGTATAAGGTGGTGAAGAAACACAAATATGCTAGAGTAAGCATCTACAACAGGGATTAACTAGGCGTCGTTGTAGAATCTAGAGTCTCCCAAGACTGATTGTGCCTACATATATTTGGGCATCAATTTATAAAAGTATGCTTAAATTTTCTGACCAAACACACACACGCGCACACACACACACACACACACACACACACACACACACACACACACATACATATATATATATATATATATATATATATATATATATATATATATATATATATATGAGGTTAATAACAAGTGACAGCAATTTGAGAATGTGTTCTAGTATGAAAGAGACTGTCGCCATTAGTTGTTTACCTCAGCATCTTATATTTAAATACGCGCGATCTCGGATATTGAGCACATTTATCTGGCTATGTTTTTGATTTAATTTTTATAAATCCTTACATAGAAGTGGGAATGCTGCCCAAATACACAATATATACATACATACATACTTATATATAGATATATAGATATATAAAATATTAACTTAGATAATAGATTGCATTGTATATGAAACTCAAAATTCTGCTACAGGTGTGGAAAAAGTATATACCTTTTAGCTCTCTTATTTCTCAAAGGGCATTATTTTATATATATATATATATATATATATATATATATATATAGAAAGAGAGAGAGAGTTTAAAAATCAGGAGTCCAATTAAAATACGCGACCACGGTATCGACCTTACGTTCCTTTCGGACGATACTTTACAATGACCACTTTAATGCTTTATTTCAAATAACCACAAAGAACGCTACATAATTATCTTAAAAAATGTATGATGATTGAAAGACAGGACATTTGGTCTAATGGGATGGGAAGTTCGCGTATTTTAATTGACGTCCTGATTTTTAAACTTTTAAGTTTCATTGCATGATATTTTAGTATTTATTTATATTTTTTCTCACGTGTATTGGGGACTTTTTAATACTACTACTTCCCTGGTCTGATTCATCTCTAACCATTAATCTTTATGTATATATATTAGACCGATTTTAAATGTGAATTAAATTTAAGCGTCTAATGATATTTTTCTTTATCTTTCAGATTTGGTAGACATCAGGGAGATATTATTTTTAACACATAATTGCCATGACTTAAATAACATTATTCAATAGAGAAACAAATAAATTTTCACCAATAACTCTGATTTATTTACTGCTGACTTTGATCCGTCTTAATGAAACACCCTTATATATAATCCGACTTAATGAAACACCCTTTATATATATATATATATATATATATATATATATATATATATATATATATATATATATATAATGAGAGAAATAATCAGACAAATGGACAGATACAAACAGATATATACGCACGTGTATAAAAGTAATGATCTCGTTGAAAAATCAATATTTGTAGTTATATATTTTCTGTCGTGTCTGCAAAAATAGGTTTCATATGAAGTAATACATTCAAGTTGTGTGAGTTGATAAGACACTTCAGAGAATGTTATTAAGATGTGATTTCAAATCTTGTGTAATTTTAAATTTGGTATTAAAATATTTTAGATATACATAATACTATGAAATCTTTCTCATCACTTGATGTAAATCGTCCACTAGAATTAGACAACTGATACTTTTTTATTCCAATCTTATAGATAGCTAGATAGATTGCTAGTTAGCTATCTATCTATCTCTCTATCTAGATACATAGATAGATAGAGAGATAGATATATAGATATGAACAAACTATTGATTGACCTCGTATAGATCAAATCAAAACTAAAATTATTTGAACTCAAATTGATTCAACTCGTATTCAGAAAGAAAATCGTCGCAAAACGAAGTCATTTATTTTTATTTTTGTTCTCAAAGAAACCAAAATTCCTCGATCGATTCTTGAAATAAACGTTTTCGAAATTTGCATTCCTAATTGCCGAGTTCCTAATTAACAGAACAAAAACCAAAAACCCTTTTAAACGACCAACTAAACTCACCATTTCCGAAGAATCGTAGCAAAAATCAAGAAGAAAAGAAATGTGGAGGCTGGACGCAACAATGAAACAGAATAATTAAAAATTCATTGTAATTCATTATTGAAGGAGTATCAATGGATTTAATTCAAGGAAAATTATTTATTTTCACTTAGTAGATTGTCGTCTTGCCGATGGCCTGAGCTTAATTGTTAAGCGGACGTAATCTACAAAGTTACACCTCTTTAACCACTTTAGATTTTTTTATGTATGGTCGTGCAATGTCTTTTGCCCACGTTTTTTTTGTCCGACTTCGTAATTTAAACAAAGTTAGATAATAATAATAATAGTAATAATAATAATAATAATAGTAAATATTATTAATATTATACTAATAATTGTGTGACTAAACAAATGATTTTAATGTTGAATGTATAAATATCTAACGTATAAGTATCTTCCTTGTCTTACATACGGAATTAAAATGGTAGGTTAATTTTTGTTAGTTTTGGAGAAAGTGGAAAAAAAGAAGTTACTGATATTTAGAATTAGAAAAAGACAAGAGGACTTGAGAAATTTAACACTCACTGGACATGTTGAAGGCAATAAAGGCAGAGGAAAGCAGTGAATGACCTTACCTTATGGATGGCAGAACAGAGTCAAAGATTAAGAGAGATAGCAAAAATATGAATCTTAGTAAGAGCTATAAAGTACAGGAGAATTGAATGTCCTTCATACTACTACTACTACGACGACGACGACAACAACAACAACGAGAAGAAGAAGAAGAAGAAGGTAGGCTTATGCTTATTCGGAAATTGTAACATCCAGACCTTTTAGTTAGACTAACAACATATTGGTGGTTTTCATTTTCGAATATTTTTGTAGTTGTACAAAAATTTATTAAAGCGGTCATTTTATAAATAAGAAGGATATTTTTAACAAAATAGGGAGATTAGTAAAACCATTTAGCTTGATTAAAAAAGACAGGTAAACGGGTTTATCCGTTCTCTCTCTCCCTGTCTGTCTCCCTATTTCTCTATCTCCTCTCTCCTACTTTTCAACTGGCCAATTTCAATATGATCCCTGCCTCTGAGCCGTTATGATTGGTGGATATTTTCCTTGGGTCATAATGAAATTTACCATACGAACAAAAAAGGGAAGTTAGTAAAAATTGTTTTACCGGAAAATGGTAATATAAAAATTCAGTACTATTAAAAAGACAGGTAAACAGGCTTACCGGCGCGCACTCTCTCACTCTTTTTCTCGCTCTCTATTTCTCTCTCTCACACACACTCTCTCTCTCTGTCCCACTCCCCCTCTCTCTGTCCCACTCCCCCTCTCTCTCTCTCTCTCTGTCCCACTCCCTCTCTCTCCCTCTCTCCCTCTCATCAGAGCAAAGATCAAGGACAAAAAGTGTGCACGACGACAAAATATTAACACCCAGGATTAAAACATTTTTATAAAATTATGAATATAACAGTTACAGTTATTTTTTACATTTAAGCCTACCATCCATTACTGCTTACGGACGGTGGCTGGTAGGACTTATTACGAAAAGATTCCAATACATTCAAATAGTATTCCGAATTAACCGTGGTCTTTAGTGAAAACATGTCTTGGTTTAACATAAATCCCATTATTGAATTAACTAGAACGTGTGACCATATAGGAAACGTATATATGGGATATAGTGTGTGTCTAATTGATCCCCATTTCTAGTCTGTTGTCTATTACTATTCGAATCGCTATTCCTAGTCTATCCTCTATACTATACGTATCTGTCATTTCTAGTCTATCCTCTATTACTATTCGGATCACTATTTCTACTCTATCTTCTATTACTATACGGACGATATTCTCTACTCTATTCACTGTACTATTCCTCTATTCGGATCACTATACGGATTACTGTTCTAGCGAGTATTATCGCGTAAGTAATATTAGTGCGAGTGACACCAGCATTGTTCAGCTTCGTGGTATAGTTGTATCTGCGATTACGAAGTCTCTACTACAACGAGTATTTGTTGGCATCACAAGAGTGGCATATCCTCACTGGGTGCCCCATTTTCGGCCTTGTTCCGCATCTGAGCTACGCTTGGAAAATCACTATATTAGAGAAGCTTTTTTTAGCTTTCATCAGCATGGCTCATGCTAACTTCTATGAGATTGACTCATTATGCCTTCTTGGGTTAACTTTTCCCCCTGACGAAGTGGAATAATTACATTGAATCAATTACTATGCCTACTTCTAGAAATGTTGCTTTACTGTGTGGTTCTAGACCGTTTTCTAGCCAGAAACTATCTTGAACTTTTATAAGTTTACTATTCGTCCATGTATTGAATATTGCGACCATATATGATCTGGATTTCTGTTATTTATCTAGTAGTTCTTGTCAAAATCCAAAGAAGAGTCTGCTGCACACTGAAATCTTATTAGTAAATGTTTCCCTCACATTTTCAGTTTAGCGGCTCTAGTTAAATATAATAAGAAAATTGTTGCTGAAAACGCAAGTGAAAATATTTCCTGATTATTATCGGCCATTTCATATCAAAAATATTTTTTACTCATCGTTGAAGAACAAGGAACAGCAATCTTCCCACTATTTTAGACCTTTGCCGCAATAGGTTGATCCGAACAGATTCAGGTTTTCATCGGGTATCAAAATTTGTTAATATATCTATTCTTATTGATTCACTGATTTCTTTACCGAAACAGTTCCAAATGCCAACATTTAGCGGAATCTTATAAATGTTTAATTTGTTTGCTCAACCAGATATTGCTTTTCTCTTCTTCATCTTTGGGGATACCGTCCAACATACGCAGCCGTATAGGAGGGCAGATGCCACGTATCAGCTCAGTACTCTTTTCTTTTTCACCAAAGAAATAGTCCTGTCTCGCAGTACTCTGCCCAGCTTTTGGGATGCATCCTTGGCCATCCCTATCAGTCTTCGGATCTCAGCGTCGCACCTACCGTCTTTCCCTCAAAACACTTCCTAGATATTTAAACTTCCCCAAATCGCTCATTTGCAAGTCGGGCTCATCCTTTTACTGATGTCCACGCATTCTCTCTCCTTGTAGTTTATGGGTAGTCCTTTCTT
The DNA here is from genome assembly GCA_964036315.1 of Acanthosepion esculentum. Lineage (NCBI taxonomy): Eukaryota > Metazoa > Mollusca > Cephalopoda > Sepiida > Sepiidae > Acanthosepion > Acanthosepion esculentum. The sequence continues at coordinate 104,368,972 of OZ038493.1, read as the reverse complement.
CTCGCTCTCCCTCGTTACATACTGTAGGAGGTTTTGTAGATTGTTTTCCGTATCAGCTATCGGTACTGTGTCATCTGCGTAACTTATGTTGGTAAGATTGTGGCCACCAATAATGAATCCCGGCAGGATCTCTAGTTCTCTCAGACCGACGTTAAAAATGAATTTATTAAATTATTGAAATAAAAAAAAATCCTAGCTACATCCAGGAAAGTTTGCAAAATCTCAATATAAATGATAAAAACTTCTTTTTGATTATTGGAATTTAAAGAGTAATTCAGTGAATATTCGGCCCAGAAAATATAATTTTAGGAAGAAAAAATACGCCTGGTGCTGTTGCTACATGTTAACTCCCATCCTCAATCTTCCCTACTATATTCAAATAATAGGAACCATGAGATAGTTTAGTATTCTACATTAGGCCTGTTCTTTTATTCCTTGTTTCGACGCTAGACTGTTACGTGTTCTCTCTCGCAATCGATTCCCACAGTTCCAAAGATCGAAAACTTTCACAAAGATCTTAACCGCGAAATTATTAATTTTCCTGGAATACTCAAAATATCCGAAGGGTGACATAAAGCATTAAACGCCAAAGGAAAGATTGAATAATAACACAACGAAATTATACGAAGTATAAAGTCAGGGGGAGAATTAGAAAAAGCCACGGAACGATATTCATTTTTACATGTATCGATTTGCATTATATACAGATAGATAGATAGATAGAATTCGTAAAGCATATTAATAAATTAACTTTAAAGAAATAAATATATATTTTATAAGACAGAAATTTGAATTTTATATATAAATAAACACGCTATCCTGTATCCGATACGCTTATATAGTTCAATTCCTATAGGAGAACGCATATTTTCGACGAAATGTCTCGAACATCCAGGCCGGTAAATGTAATTAATACTGTTTATTTAAAAAAAAAAAACAGAGAATTAACTGAAATAAATAGTATCATTGTTTGGAAAAAAATTCCCATAATTCTAGATACATACATAAACACGACTCATTCAAATTATAATACTATCAAGTAACTGATACGTTTAGACTTCAAGGTTAGGTTTGCTGTCTTCATATCCTTGAGCTAACGGCTTACGGTGGCGAGGAGGAAATTACGTTACTAGGCATTATATAGCACAGCTCACCCTTCCCGGTAGTTAGACTATGCAAGCATAGAGAACACGCAGGACTGAGCAATGGTATGATGCTTACGTCGTATAGGTGCGGTCCGGGTTCGGCTCGCTAGATGAGTCCCGAAAAGAACGAAACGGCCGTCCAGCGCTTTTCTGCATGTGTGTGCGTTGAGGATTCCAGTTCTTGATATGGTGAATCATTATGAAAATGACACAAAATCCCTTAATTACTAATCAATAATATAACCTATGCTGGATAAAACATCTAATGCACTGGATGGGGCGGTTCGGTGAAGGAAGTCATTGCACTAGGGGGCAGTACTATGGGTTCTGTATGCTTGTAGAGAGTCATCACCAGGAAGGATGTGCTGTGCTATATTATGTGTAGCATCTTACTATCCTCCGCGTCACCATAGCCCGTTGGCCCAATGTTATGAAGACAGAAGATCCAGCATTATCGTCTATTGGAGTGGTCCGGCTTCGACTCTCATATATATATATATATATATATGTTAAACTATTTCTCTCTCTCTCTCTTTATATATATATATATATATATATATATATATATATATATATATATATATGTGTGTGTGTGTGTTTGTGTGTGTATGTATGTATGTGTGTGTTTGTGTGTGTGTATATTGTGCATGGAACTCAGGGTTGTACTAACTGTGAGAAAATAATGTTATATGTATTATATGAGTTTTTAAGATATATATATATATATATATATATATATATATATATATATATATTTCAAACATGTAGTGTTGAATGTTAAAGACAACATAGTCTTACATATTTTCTTTTGAATTTTCTCATATTCTCTAATGAGACTTTTTATTTGAAAATAGTTCCGAAATATGTATTTTCCATACGATGACCTAGCGCTTTCGAACATCATTGTTCATCTTCAGGGTCAATATTTTAGTCAAAATTTTTTTTTCAAAAGAAAATATGTAAGACTATGTTGTCTTTAACATTCAACACTACATGTTTGAAAGAAAAGTTGCTGCCAAATTACATATATATATATATATATATATATATATATATATATATATATATATATATATATATATGAAGAAATATAGTCTTAAAATGTGCTATATTTATGGGATAAAGTGCTCAATATCAGAGATAGAGCGTGTGTAAATATAAAAGTGAACATAGAAGTCAACACTTAGAAGCGACAGTGTGTTTCATGCTAGTGCAATCGTCAGGCAACTGTCGCCTCTAAGTTGCACTAGCATGAAACTGTCGCCTCTAAGTGTTGACTTCTTTGTTCACTTTTATATATATATATATATATATATATATATATATATATATATATATATATATATATATATATATATAAGATGAATGAGCATTTTGCTACGACTGTAATATCGTACACCATAAAGAACATTTTAGTACACATTATGAATGTGTACTAAACGTGCTTACATATTTAGTTATTGCTTCGTATACATACACACGCATTAATGTTGTACTTTGTTATTAACATTTTGCATCACTTTACTTTTCATCTTCTAAAAACGGTTTCATCAGATAAGCGGATACCTCAAGTGCTTAAAATGTAAGTAAAAGAAAAAAAAAACATGTCGTATATACGACGCTTTTCTCAAGTGATCAAAACATTGCGACTCAGACGCTGTAAGTGTTTGCCCCCAAAATCTAAGCTCGGAGCAATTTAATATCCCATTATCATCCCATTTGATGGCATGAATTAATGGTGCAATTACTTTCACGGGCGGCTTTTTCTTTTTTAATACTCCTTTGCAGTTGCAGTCGTCTCTCTCTCTCTCTCTCTCCCCCCTCTCGTTCTCCCCCCCTCTCTCTCTCTCTCTGGAGTAAATGGCGCGAAAATGGAGATGCTGCTAAATGGCAGCCAAAGTTTTTGTTACCGATGATGACGGGTTTGTAAGAAAGTGAACACATTTTTCCTTCGGCTTTTGATTTCTCGGTGTAGAACAAAAAGGTAAACTTAAAGGGGATGAGTGGAAGTCACGAGAAGCGGTGATGAGTGAAAACTGGAAATGCGGATTTGAAAGGAAGGGCGACTGAGAATGGCTCGTTCGTAAGAGCGGAAGAGATAGTTCGAATGATTGCAGTTTGCTAAAATAAAAACTGGCAATTAAATAGAAACGTTTGCTCACACACTGATGTTCAAAAGAAATAGCACGAAGGAAAAGAAACAAGAACACAACATTAAATAGTCAACCACTTCAACCGCCACATACGGACGTGTGTGTGTGTGTGTGTGTGTGTGTGTGTGTGTGTGTTTGTGTGTGTGTGTGTGTGTGTGTGTGTGTGTGTGATGAACGGTTACAAACATTTTTTAATAAGAGTTATGTCCAAATCTCGGGAGACATATCCAAATACCTAGTCGCATACACAAAAGAGCGAGCGCGCGCGTGCGCGCACACACACACACGCCTATTTGAGAATTTCATCCCAATCAAGGCAGAAATGCCATTAGTACGCAAGGTGTTCCAGGGAATAAAAGTAAAAGTGAAGACTGAATATAGGGATAATTGAGAAAAGAGCAAAAGATGAACGGGTTCCAAGTAAAAGAAGGTGGCGATTGGCGTTGCATTTAAATTTTTGAAGATTGTAGGAAGCCGAGAAGCAATTAAACGGAAAAAAGAGTTTCACTTCCACAGGTGGGAAGTGCGAGAAATAAAAGAGTAGAAGTGTCGGTTTCATTTAGGCATTTCAGCAGTAAAAGTGTGGGCCCTAGATACCAATCAAATAGAACGATTAAATGTTGACTTCTATGTTCACTTTTATATTTACACACGCTCTATCTCTGATATTGAGCACTTTATCCCACAAATATAGCACACTTTAAGACTATATTTCTTCATATATATATATATATATATATATATATATATATATATATATATATATATATATATATATATATATATATACATATATATATATATATATATATATATATATACACATGGTTAGATAGATAGATAGATAGATAGATAGATAGATAGATAGATAGATAGATAGATCAGAAATTATTTGATAGGACAAATCATGGGGAACCAAATTGTTTACATTGAACACAAATAACACTCGCCTCTGTTTCTCTCCTCGTGTCTGTCATTTATTATTTCACCCTAATAAAGGCAATAAAGTCACTAAGATGCAAAGGTGATACTGAGAATAGAAGAATTAGAGAAAAAGAAAAACATTATTAAGGAGAGAGAACAATGAAAGAATAGAAATTAAGAAGACAAAAATATTCAACAATTAACATTGCATTTAAATTTTATAATCAAAGTTATCTGGAAAGAAAGAGGTCGGGAAAGATATTCCAGAAGCATGAGAGAAGAAACTGTTAGCAAAGAACTTACGGTTACATTCTTACAGTTATCATTAAGACAGGTTTAAATAGTTGTCTCATCTGTATATATACCAAGTTGAGAAGTGATGATATCGGGAAGGTCGCTGATGAAAATTAGGAACAATGTAAATCCTAGGATAGATATATAGTAGTGAAATATGTAGTTGAATGTTTTTGATTATTAATTTCATTCTACATAAAACATGTTAACATGAACTTTCCTATTATACTATTAAGTATGTATCCATCCTCGCAATATTCACGTGGCATATATTTCAAGTCACACATAGTATGCTTGAAACCGTATATTGCACCGAACTCTTTGACTTCCACACACACACACACACAAATATATATATATATATATATATATATGTATATATATGTATATATATATATATATATATATATATATATATATATATATATATATATATATATATATATATATATATATATATATATATGTTCCTGTTCATCCAATGACTTATAACGCGGGTTGCCAACTTTATTAAGTTATAATAAATGACATGTATATAAACAATAATTTTACTTTGATTCCTAAATTGAACAATCTAATTGAAAATGACTTTGCTTTGTTTTTACATTCTAAATTCAGTGAAGAAGTGGAAAATCTAAATAAATTACTTCCCATTCTAATAAAAAACAGATTTCTTCTTTATCTATAACATAAGTATAATAAAGTTTTTTTATAATGGTTTTTTAAGTGTTGTTATATTTTAACAATGTACGTTTTACTAACTTGTTAATATTGACGAGGTACTTAGCAACTATGCACTTGCACAAACTCGACTCCAAAAGAAATTACATTTCCTCATATCAAAAAGATATTCTTTTTCAATTTACCGTCTACAATATATTTTCCCTTTCTTTTTGATTTTTGTTTTAAAAAGCTCTGTTTGAATGACTACACGAAATGAATTCATTTGGAGAAAGCGAAACGTAGAGTCAAGTGCCAAGATCGTGGCCAACTGTTAACATCAAAAACCAAACAGAATCTACTCAGAAAAGTAGAGTTCTCTTTTTATGTCCTTTCTGATTCTGGGGATTATTTTCTTTCTTCGAAATTTCATGGATTCTGATTTTTGCACGGACTACAAAGGTCCCACCATAAAATGGACATAATTTAAAACATGAATATCTCAGTAAGTACACACCCCAGGCAAACTAAATTAAGTAGGCTTCATGTTAACCAATAAATGATTTATTTATCAAACTTCGAACAAGATATTCAAAGGGGCGTATATTTTATAATCGATTTCACAGCGCTTTACAAATGTTTAATATCCGCACCACCTCTGACGCGACACTCGTCAAGTCGGTAGTTCAGCTTCTGACAAACAGGCTATAGCATGTCTTGCATTCTCATTAACATTCTCCAGAGTCTACGTGTGGTCTTACATCAATGGGAATCCACCGGAAAGATAGATTGGGCATACCAGTGACGACGATATGCTGATGAAACGGCCAACACAATCTCCTGACGTGACACCTTGTTATTTTCTTTCTATGAGACTATGTGAAAGGGCAGGTCTATATTCACTCTCTTCCTACAAGTCTAGAGGAAAATAAGCAGAGAATGACTTTAGAAAACCGTGAATAAGTGTTCAGAAAATGATGCATCTATTAAACCAGTTAATATCGAATTTTTTCGGTCAAAACTTCTTCACAAATAACATTCAAGAAGTATTGGGACGAGTTAAGTCAAAAACCGTATTTGTGAAAACGCCACAAAGAAGTCATGTACAAATAGGCAAAGATGATCATCAAAGAGCCCCTGATCCGGAGAACGTTTTATGGACAGATGAAAAGTGCTTCAGTTTTGACGGGCGAGATTACGTCTTTTAATACCATGTCTCTTTAGGAGGTAAGTGATCCTGACTCTCCCCAAATTCATTTTATTTGTAGACCTAAACAATGCTTTTCCATTTAGTATCCTTCCCTTTTTATATATGATTTATGACGACAAGCACCATAAACGTTGCTTGGTGGCAGTGTAACTATGATTATGTAGGGTTGCAGGCTCTTGGATACTGTACTTCATTATTGTTAACGGAACATCGACAACATTCATGTACCAACAGATGAGTGAACTCATCTTCATCCCAAATATAATAATAAATAGAAGAACGAGAAGAGAATTGATCTTTCAGCGAATCAATATGAGTTTTCCTTCTGCGAAACAATTCTATCTTATCATATTGATCCGTTTACATCTATAATGAAGTTTCTTACATTGTCTTCAGATCTCAGTCACATTAAAAATGTTGGTAGGTTATGTATACAACAGTAATGGTGATGATAATATCAGCCGTTTCCTTATAAGGAAACATTAGGCATTCACTGGCCGATTAGCTGTACTGCTGATGGTTGAAATTTATTCAATGTTTCCCTTGAAACATTTTTCCAGGAAAATTAATGGGGATCCTCTTCCTAACTTTTTATTTGAAATAAAGAGGAACACCAGCATCTTGATTATGTTATCATTTTATCTTCGAGTTGCATGTCATAATAATCGATTACAACACAGATCTTAACGGTTGAACCTGCGGGTGGAGAGGTCTACACATGACGGTCATGCTACAGAAGGGGCCACTCGAAAATATAATTGTGTCAGCGGCAATCCCTTCCAATTTCAAAACTGGATTCTGCATATCGAATTCCATATGTGCCACAGAGGAAGGTCATGAAATCAAAAGTGTGGATCCCTTTCTGGCAAGGTGAAGTCCACCTTAAACAAATTCACGATATCGGCACTTTCACCTACAACCAAATCTTGCATAGCCAAACGACGATAGGTAATTGATGACGGAAGCAGGTTTTTGGTGAAGGTAGAAGCTTCTAGCCCTGAACTTGCACGTTGTTGGCGAATTTAGTCATCGACACTATCGTCATAAAGGAAGGATCCGTAAAGAAGAAATTCAACCCTTGGATACGAGATAAAGCCTATGACATGTCATATCCATTTTAGCTATTTTAGCTGTTGAAAATTCTCAAGTGATGTGGTTCCTGTTATATAGTACAGTTCTTTGTTTGTAATTCTGTAGCGCCAGTTCACAATTTTAAAAAAATGAGGTCTACAGTTGACATTTTAGATATTTCTGAACGGTTTTGGCGCCATGATTGACATGAAAGTCTCGATCTGACGAAACTACTGAATAGAAATTCTAAATGTTCTACTCTTAAGAAACTGAAACAGACACATGAAAGATAATCCCGTAATCTACACACTGGCAATATCTATAGTAAATTGTGCCATTTACGTTTTGATGGCAAAAGGTGAATCCAGGAAATCCAAATGTTTTGCGAATAAATTCTATTGACTTCTGTACTATGTTTTTAATTATTCAGCATTATATTTTTCAGGATATTATATAAAAAAAGTTTCTTAAAAAGAAACTTAAAATATTACACCATGTAGAAAATACTTTAAAATAAATTTTATTATATAAAATGTTATAAGAATCTGAGCTCGACCTTAAACAAATTTCACTATTTTTTTTTAAATGCGTATTGCTTTTAAGAATTTTTAAGTATATTAGAAATCATATATTTCACCTGAAACCAGTAGGGATTGCGTAACAAACTCAAACCAGAAGCAGATCTCAAACATGTTACACTTCTCAAACGTTCGAAAAGAGCAAGCAACTTTATTGTAGTATAGTATTTTACACTTACTTTTGTGAGCGGTGTGATGACTTTGAAAAAAAAGTCTGCATATTTAGTGATAGGAAAAATAAATATTTTCATAATAATATGAAAATATTTATTGTCAAAAAAACGACGAACTTTTATATAGCACCTGCAATTTATTAATATTTATTAAACTTGGATGATTTTGGTTCAAAGACAAATCTATAGACTATGGGTAGTAATACTTTGCTTCTATCTTTCAATTGGGGAGTCTTGTCTTGCAAATTCAGTATTCTTTTTTTGGATTTGAACAACGGCCACGCGTGCTGATGTTCAATACACAACCATATAACCTACTAAGAAAACCTATAATATATTATGAAGTTTTTGCTTCGTCCCAGACGTTTTTATAATACAAAAAGAACGTATCTAATGTTAGCTTTGACAAACTCAGTCTGTATTCTTTAAAGAATACAATAGGATATTGATTGGCCCAGAGCCTGCGGGGATTTTTAAGTAGTTTGTGCATCTAAAAACATTTTTTACATAAACATTTTTGTGATATTTTAAATCAACAAATTTACCACGATTCTTTCAATCTACGGTAACTTCAAGTCAGTTTTTAACCGAAGATATACTTCATGAAAAAATATCACTTTTCGCAATGAAATCAAAATAGACTTTCGTGAGCATAATCATGTCAATGCACAATTTACAGACATTTTTAAGTAAATGAAGACGTATTGAGAGATAAAGACCTTAGTTTTAATGCATATTTCAAGATATCTGTAATTTATTTCCTTTATCAACTTTTACTAAGTTATTCCTTTGTTTCATTCATTCATTTTCCTTTATTTTTATTCATACCTTCTTCTGTTTTCCCTTTCATTTATTCTCTTATTCCCAATTATTTTTCATTCTTTATTTATTCTCGATTTTATCTTTCCTTTGCTTTAATCGTATTCTATATTTCATTCTTTTAATTGATTTTTTTCTTATCTCAATTTATTCCCTTTATAATTTATTTTAAAATTTCTTTCATATTTTCGCATTTTATTCTGTCGTTTCGCTATATTTTTATTCGTTTTCCTTAGTTTCATCTTTCCTTCCTTTATTTTAATCTTCCGTTCCTTTTTCCATATTCTTTCCTTTCTTTCTTTTATTCTTTCGTTCTTTTTCTCTCTTCTTTCTTTTCTTTTCTTTATTTCATTATCTTGTTCTTTTTTCTCTACGTTCGCAATGAAATCAAAATAGACGTTTCATTATCTTTGCACATCTGTATATCCAACTCATCTATAAAATAGAAGTTTCTTAAATATATGAAAATTCCGTGTCAAGACAGCATCGAAATATATAGTTTACAGCAAGAAAATCTTCGGATGAACTGACAAATCGGCGTTGGCAAAATTTAGCGGAGAGTATAATCGGTCGGCGAACTCTTTTGTGCCAAATCCAAGTGTCATTTTGAATAGACTTGCTGGTCGAAAATTTTCAACTAATAAAATAATCTTGACCCCCTCTCAGAACATACTCAGGGAAAAGTTTAACGGAATCCAACATATCCCCGTAGTATGACTGCGGTTACATTCTTTATACATCATAGTACAAAATAAGCTCATCTAAACTATATTCTACGAGGTTATTTCATATGTCCTTTTATTACTAATGGCAACCACTGTTTTTCTTTAAAAGAATAATATAGAATTACAGCTGCCTAAAACTTGTAATAATGTCTGATATGAATAAATTCAGCAATAAACAGCTATCCATGTTTCTAAAAAGGCAATATTGTTCAAAATCAATAATCAGCGAGAAATTGGGCCTAGTAATATGGAAACCAAGGAATCTGTGTAAAATTGAGGGTGGCACCCGACTATTCTATGTATACGCAATAATATAGTCTTATTGTATGGGCAAAAGAGAGTGTATATTCTGGCCTAGAAGATATATACTAGTTTAGCCTATTGTATGCCAGTGGATATAAAGTGATTGGCGTAATTTATAGTCCGGATATAAAACAGTATAGCGTAGAATAACCCCAGTATTATCTGGACTTGCGGTAAACTTTGGGCTATAAACCAATTCAGATAAAAATGTGAGTAGATATTTTTTTACGCGTTATGATATTTGGAACACAATAATCTTTGGAAAATCATATGCGTACCATATCACATTCCCATCCTATTATGCGTACCATATCACATTCCCATCTTATTATGTGGAATAGAAATGGAATTAATTTAATCTTGTCGGTACTTTTATTTGGTGCACAAGATGTCATGACTTTCACTCGGGAATGAGAATTCGGAAGGCTGGGAAATGCTGACTTGTCTCAGGCTCAACGGTGATTGGCAAGACATGCACGAAAGACACAACCAGAAAGTTTTGTCAGCAGCCACCGTTGGGTTTTTGGATTTTGGTTTTTGAGGGTTTTTTGCGGTGGATCACCCTCTAAGTTTGCTCGCACAGCTCAGTGGTGGAGGAATTGGTTTGTACCATACACTACTTACAAATTAACCCCTTTTATTTCAAATGCCAAACTTTAAAAATGAAGTATATAGGTGAAAATAAATTAAAAATAATTTAAATATCTTCATTTCCTTGCATTACCGAATCGGTAACAGACTTTTATAGCAAAACAATATTTTACTTAGTTTCAACGTTATAAATACAAAATAAGAACACACCATTTAAGTTTATTTTAACTATACCATTCAGCTCAGTCGTTTAATTGTCTCTATAATAAAATCCTTTAATTTCTTTGTAAATTTCCCAAAAGCCAACTCGTGCGACTGCATCATTGTGAGTTCACTTAGAATTTCTCGATAAGTTTGAAATGACAGCCCATTCCGTCGTAGACCTCCGTAACCCAACCTTGTCATATTTTATAGAAGACAACGCCATTTGTAATCAAACACAGACGCACGAACATAGATGAGAAACGATTACAGTATTGATTATTTGGTTCGAATCGCATCATAATATAAACTGACGCAATGAAAGGCTCTCGACATCACGCATCCTGAATTAATGCAATTCCATTACCCATGTACACACACTTCTACATTTTCATCTCGATATGAGAAATGATAATTATTCTCCGGAATATTTAGACTGGAGTGTTTTTTACGCTCTGTTTTCTTATTACAGCACTTGCGCCAATACGTACTCTTATTCTCCTTAAATGTATAGTTTTTTTTTGTTACATTTTTATACATAGTTATATGCGATGTGCCTTAACCAACTCAGCCACGGAACAGTCTTACCTTATCAAGCAGAGTCTGAAACATGCCTTTAAGCGAAATTCTTCTCGTATTAATTTCCATGAAATTATCATATCTGCTTATTTTCGTATCCAGACGTAAACAAAGTAGTTTTCTAAGGTAACTAATTTTTATTTATCAATCTGACAGATTTTTCTCAATTTAAACGTTATTTTTAGTGGATACTCATATTTGAGTAGACGCTCCGTTTATTTATTAAAAACTATTTTTCGTCTAGCGGTCTGAATATTCTGGAATTCTCATTAAAGGAATATATGTGTACTGCGGAGAATACATAGTTATGGTTGCAAACACTAACGACAGTGTTAAGAAACAAGTAATATTCCTTAGAATGAGAGAAAAGAGAAAAAGGAGAAAAGAGTGCTAAACGCTTCTGTTATATCAATCCTCAAATATGGCAAGGAATACTGAACAATTTCTCTTACAGATGAGGAGACTTCGTTCTGTAAAACCACATCTCAGTTGTCTCAGACTGGGATGTGGTTTTAGAGAACGATGCTAAGAATATCATGGATAGGACATCTGGAAAACGAGAAAGCTTTAAATAAAGATGCTTATACTAATAATTAAAAGAAACAGTTGAAATCTCTGCAAGGCATGATGAGAAACAAAGGACTGGAGAGAGTGATACTCTTCACTCCTAGTGTAGTCAAGTCAGCTAGAGCGAAATATCAAGTCGCCTAACTAAAAAGACTTGTGTAGATGGGTGTGGCAGAAGAAGGACTTAAAGGGATAGTAATTGAACAAAATATGGAAACTTTTGGAAAAGCCTGATCTCCCATCTCCTGAAAATACATTGTACAGAAGAAAGTATACATGGTTCTGGAAGTACGGTTCTATCAATGGTTAGTATCACAGAAAAATTGAATTGACGACCAGAGAGTTCATTTTCTGGATGAAACTATTGAAACTTTGCATTTTGTTCTTAAGAAAGGCAATGAAAACATCGACTCTTCCTTCTTCCTGTATGTGATGTAGCAGAGCAGATATGGCTCTCTAGGCTTTGTTGGCAATTAATCTAGAAGAAGGCAAAAGATGAGGCCAGAGAAGGCAATGGGAAATCACTCCACAATCTTTTATAAGCATAGTCATACCATTACGCAATTTACAAATATTTTTATGTAAATGAAGATGTCTGGAGATATAAAGGCATAACTCTTAATACATACCTCAAGATATTTGTAATTCATTTCCTTTACTGTTTTTTATTAATTAATTCCTGCATTTATTTAATTCATTTTTCTTTAAATTTGATACATTATTCTGTATCATTCTTTATTTATAATCTAATTTATCTTTCTTTTTCTTTAATCTTATTTCATATTTCAGACATATAATTTTATATAGTACAGACAGAACTATATTCTGTTTTTCATTTATTTAAAAATTGATTTACTTCTTTCGTATTTTATTTTGTTGTTTCTTGTTGTTTGTATTTTTTCATTCCCCTTTCTCTCTTCTTTGCTCTCTCTATTTTATTTTTCATTCTCCTATTGTAACTTTTCTCTATTTTATTATTTCGTTTTCCTTTCTGTTTCTTTCTATATTTTATTCTTTCGTTCTTCTATTTCTTTTCTTTCCTGTCTCTATTTTATTCTTTCGTTTTCCTTTCTTTCTTCTTTCATTTTTCTATTCTATTCGTTACTTCTCCTTTCTCTTTTCTTTTTTCCATTTTATCCTTTCGTTTTCCTTTCTCTTTTCTTTCCCTTCTTTATTTTGTTCTTCCGTTCTCATATCTTCTTTCCTTTTGCTATTCTATTTGTTACTCCTCCTTCCTCTTTTCTTTACTGTCTCCATTTTATTCTTTCGTTCTTCTTTCTCTTTTTTTCCCTTCTTTATTTTGTTCTTTCGTTCTACTTTCTATGTTCTTACCTTTTTCTATTCTGTTTCTTACTCCTCCTTTCTCTCTTCTTACCATTCTCTATTTTATTCTTTCGTTCCCCTTTTTAATTTCTAACCTTTCTTTATTTTAATCTTTCGTTCTCTTTTCTCTCTTCTTTCTTTATTTTATTATTTCCTTCTCATTTTTATCTTCTAGCTTTTTTCGATTTTATTCTTTCTTTCCCGCATTTTATTCTTTTGATATCTCCCCCCTTTCCTTTCTTGATTTTATTCTTTCATCCTCCTTTCTGTTCCCTATTTTATCATTTCGTCATCCTTTCCCTCTTTTTTCATTTATCCAATTTATTTTTTTGTTGTCATTTCCTTCTTCTTTCTCTTCTCTATTTCATTCTTTCGTTCTTTTTTCTCCTATTTTTTCCTTTCTCAATTTTATTATTGCGTTCTCCTTTCTATTTATCCTTCTTTTCTTTATTTTCGTCCCGGCTTACGGCCACATAACATTGAAACACCGGTTCTCCTATGATCATCGAAGTTAATCATCATCGAACCCGGTCAGTACCTAGATGGGTGACCGCTTGAGAATACATGCTGCTGCAAGCTTGTATGTGTACGCAGTGTAATGGATAATGTCTTGGTATTGTTCATCGAAGAGTCAAGTTTCACTTACAGTAGGTTTCGTTATATTTACTTACGCGCAAATACCATTTCGAATGGTTTAAATCTACCTCTAGACTTGTATTCCTAAACTATTATTATCTCCAGAAAACATTCTTACAATCTAAAAATATTTTTTCTGGCTTTAAATAACTTATAAAGGGTTGATAAGCCGTAGAAAGCTAATCAACCAAATTAAATCTATTTTATTCTTTTGTTCTTTCCCTCTTCTTTCCTTTTTCTATTTTATTATATCTTTCTCCTTTGTCTCTACCTTTTTCACTATTTTTTCTTTCGTTCTTTGTCTCTCTCCTTCACTTTCTGTTTTATTTTTGTGCTCTCCATTCACTCTTCTTGCCATTATTTTATTTTTCCCTCTTTTCTTTTCTGTCCTTTCTCTATTTTATTCTTTCTTTCTCCTTTCTGTCGTCTTTTCTTTCTCTATTACATTATTTCATTCTCTTTCTTTCTCCTTTCTTTTCTCTATTTTATTCTTTCACTCTTTGTTCATTAATTTTATTCTCTCATTCTCCTTTGTCTCGTTTTTGCTTTCTCTGTTTTATTCTTACATTCGCTTTCTCTCTTCGTTCTTTTCTTTATTTTATTCTCGTTTTTCTTTTTTCTTTTTTTATCACCTTTCTCTCTCTTTTTTCTTTGTTTTATTTTTTCTTTTCTCTAATTTATCCTTTTTAACAACTTCCTCTCGTCTTTCCTTTCTCTATTTTATTATTTCTTTCCCCTTCCTATCTTTTCCCCTTCCTCTTTTTTATAGTTTCGTTCTCCTTTTTCTCTTCTTACCTTTCTCAATTTTATTCTTTCCTTCTTCCTTCTCTTCTCTCTCCTTTCTCTATTTCATACATTCCTTCTCTTTTTCTGATCTTTCTGTTCAGCCTTTTATTCTTTCACTCTCCTTTTTTCTCTACGTCCCTTTCCCTATTTTATTCTTTCGTTCTCTTTCTCCGTTCTTTCTTTCCTTTATTTTATTCTTCCGATCGCACTGTCTCCCCTTCTCACTTCGACTCATTTCATTGTTCTTTTAATCATTCCACATTTTCATCCGATTCCAACACACGCAGTCGCCATTATGCCTCACAATATTTATTCGAATCAAATATTCTCCGTTTACATGTTACAGTTTCTCCCTCCTTTCCGCTCAATTCATATAATGCACGAAAAACTTAAACAATTGCAAGAATTTTATCTTTGATTATCCCATATGCAAATACATTTTAACAGTTTTTCTTTTCTTCTTTCTAAATCGCGTGAATATCTCTAGTGACATGCGTTCTGTTTTTTTTCTTTCTGTCTGTATTTTTCTTTTGTGCTTTTCCTCTCTTACACATAGGCAAACATTCAGACAGAAATACACGCGCCTATGAGTACACATTCTCATGACAAAATGAGAACCTCATCCACGTTCCTGTCACTGACTCCATAGCACGTTAGACATTCCATTAACCGACCGTTTGCCCCGGTGCATCCGACTCTATCCATGCGTCAAATAAGTCCACTGTCGACCCTAAGATGCAGGGTTTTCATGGAAGCATTTCCTTCAACGTGCGGTCGTCGCCCGTCACAGACCGATGATCAGTCTGTCCATTCCACAAGCCGATGACGAATGTTATGAGACAGCCGAAAGCATTTGAAGTTCCACCCTTGACCAACGCTCAAAATTACATGAAAATAAGAGACGATTTTTAATTCTTTTTTTGATGAAAAATGTGGAAACAATTCCGGAAGTGCGTGTTGTTAAAGTAACAGATGGCTTTTAGCGAAAAGATATTAGACAAGGTATTAATTAATAATTAAATTTGTAGTGTAAAGTAAGAAGATTGAAGTGACAGGACGAGAGAGAGAGAGTGGAGGAGAGGGAGGTTAGGAAGAAGGCGACGTTGAAGAAGTTGAAGAAGGAAGAAAAGAAAGCAAAGAAGATAATGACGACGAGAGCAAGGAAGAAAACGATAAAGAATAGAAAGAAAAGGAAAAAAGATGGCAACGTCGATTAGTATGACAAAGAACATAAAGGAAAATTACTAAAGAAAATTATGAGGAAGTGAAAAAAACAAGGTAACGATAAGAAACAGGGAGGATGAAAGGCGAAGATGCAACCAACAAAAGAGAATGAATGTTTCTGAAGAGAAATCAAATCCAGAATTAGGAGCAAACTGTCTGCCTCGGGGTAGAAAAAGAATTAAGTAAATACTCAAAATTAGAAAGGCGCGTAAGACTAGGAATTTTCTTCCCGTCGGATTTATTCTACCTCTACAGCGAGACGACCCTACGAGAACTAGAAGCCCTACCAGGATTTATTATTGGCGAACACAATGTTAACATTTTAAGATATGTATATGACACAGTATTGATAAGAGAGACAGAAATAAAACTACAGGAACTCTTAGAAATGGTAGCCAGTGAAAAAAAATAAGAAAGGAGAAATCATCAAGCGGAAGAGCCTAAGTTGCTAGCTAAAAAATCGTCGATGTCGAAAATTTAAATATCTGGCAAGCGTTTTAACAAAAGACGGAAAAATTGACGCCGAAATCCAAAGAATTGGAATAGCAAAAGATGCCTTCCAAAAGCTAAGCCAAATATTAAGAAGTAGGAAAAGAAACAATGAAACGTGTATTGAAATACTATGTCAAATTAGCCCTCCTATATGCGAGTGAATGCTGGACAACCTCCTCACAAATGAAGAGGAGACATGTGGCAAGTAATATGGTTCTGCAGAAGGATGCTAAGAAAACCATATATGGAATATGTGAGTAACGAGAAAGTTTCAATGAAAATAGAAAAAATAAGACGCTTATATTTCGAATCAGAAGCGATAAGAGGAAACCAAGAAGTGACCGATTTAACGATCTTCTGTTAATGGATGGAGAAACATGGAGGAATACGACAAATGTATAGGAAATTGTGGACAGCCATGATTGACCACGTCCTGAAGGGGCACGGAACAAAAAAGAAAAAAAGAAGCATAAATTAATTGGATGAAACAGGAGAGGAAGAAAACGACAGTGGTTACGAAGGTCGCTTTAAAGAAAAAAGTAGATGCAAGTTTGAAAAGAAAGAAGAGAATATAAAAAAAGAAATAGATTACGAAGATTATGTCGACGAAAAAAAATGAGATGAACATGACAAAGCTGATAAAAGAAAATAACAAAGAAGAATAATGACGTGTATGTCAAAAAACAGATCATGAGAAGAAACGGAATAGAACTAAGACGATGAAAGCAGACGACAAAAGCGAAGACATTTTTCAGAATAGCAATCGTTTTTTGTTAAAATAAATTACATTGTTTTATAATCAATTATATTGAGAAAAATGTTTTTATCTGTGCAAAAAAATCGTCAAAAATTTGAAAATATTTACAGAAACTATATTTCAAACATTTTAGTCAGTTGTCAGTTTTTATTCAGAAGAAAGCAAAAAATAGAAATGAATATAATTTTTAAACAGATTTACGAGATTAAAGTATATAGTAAAAATGGAAAAGTGCAAGTCAAAATGCGCGAATGGGAGTTTTCTAAAAGAACAATTTAAATGGACATTGTAGTTCCTTTTTTGCATACAAGTCTTTTATACTCCAAAAAAACACAAAGGTACTATAATAGTCACCTACTTATTTGTAATTGTTTGGTTTACTAACTAGTACACTAATAGCATTTAATCAACTTAATTTTGATCGCGAATCCAGTAACCCATCATGGTCCTAGGGTTACCACATGTACTACAGCGGCAGTAAAAGTGGTGTTTCTTGGGAAATATAGCCTGACGCAGCCCAACCTCCTCCAGGCCGGTTTTCAATTCAGAGTTACCTTCTCCTAGACTGGTTTCGACCCAGGGCTATAGAGTCCAGTCTCTCCTGCTATTTACACATTGTTGGGGGGCGAGGATTCATACTTTTCCTAAGGTGAAGTGAATGTAATGGATCCGACTGGTATTCGAACCGCTATCCATTACTCCACCGTGCCTCCTCCTCTGTCGGGTAGAATTCCACAAACTAAGACTGTCGGTGTAGATCGAATTCACTACAAAAGTAATGTTTATTTACTAATGTATGAAGCTTATATAATTTCTAGAATAATTTTTGATCTAATTCAATCTTTCTTATCATATTGCCAAATGAAAGTTGTCTTGAACGGCAACTCTGCTAGATCGTTTTGCATAAATGCGGGTGTGCTGGACGTACATTGTTTCACTTTTCCATCAACGATCTTCCCGATGTCATCAGTTATCTGTATATATGCTGATGTCACAAGAATTACTACTGTCATAATGTTAAATCTAATTCGTTTTAAGGTCAAACTGGTAGCAGATCTGAAAAAATGACCGATAATCTGTGGTTAACTGAGGCAAGAAATGTTAATTTTAACGCCTCCAAAACGAAACTGCTTTCTTTTATTCGTCTTAGAGAAACTTTATGTGCCATACATCAGCATGGTTGATGTTAACACCCAGGAGTGTGATTCGTTGTGCCTTTCATGTCCACGTTTTCCACTGACATGAACACATGAGCGCAACAATTACATTGAATTGCTTAAGGTTCAGAACAAAGGTGGTAATCGAGTGAAAGCAACAGCAACACAGGCGTAGATGAAGGGAAGAGAGGTTTATTGTAAAAGTGAATACACTACTAAAAGACAGGGAATCGGTTAACAAGCTAGTAATTCCGGAATGGATGATATCTACCAACAGCCCCACGTGGTCAGATGTGGCACAAGGCCGAATTTAATGTTGGGTATGCGAGCCCGTTGGCTCGGCCAAAAATTCCCCGTATAAAACGGGGTCGGGCAGATGTTTCCCGAGACGAGACTCTACCCTTCGACATAGCCTCGTCTGGGGATCCTCTCTGCCCGGAGGCAAAGAGTTTCACCAGCACAGCTGGAGACGAATCTTCAACTAATTTCCGAAGGAAGGTTATTTATCTCACCTCCCCGCGAGGCAGGGTGAGGAACAAGGAACTTTTTAATGCGAGGTTAGAACCGAGGCCGTGAGCTCCTCCAAACATTTCCTGTAGACCCCATAAAAACGGGATCGGGTAGATGTCTACCTCCCCAGACGAGAATCCGCCCTTCGGTATAGCCTCGTTTGGGTTCCCGAAGGAAGATTATTTACCTTACTTCACCGCGAGACAGGATATGGCACAAGACCGCTTTTTAATCCGGAGTTAAACCGAGCCTTTTGGCTCGTGTAAAAATTCCCCGTAAAAAACGGGGTTGGGTAGCTGTCTATCACCCCAGAAGAGACTCTGCCCTTCGACATAGCCTCGTCCGAAGGCCGAGAGTTCGACTCGCTTTGCTGGAGACAAATCTCCAACTAATTCCCGAAGAAAGTCACTAGGTATATTCTGTGCTCACTATATATATCTACTGATATAGTCATTCCACACTCGGCGATAGAGAGAGTGTCACATTCCATTACAACTTGCTAGATCTGCTGCTAACAAAGTTGGTTTATTGTGTCGCGCTAGACAATTTTTCTTGACAGAATCCATCTTACACATTTATAAGTCTACCATTCGTACATGCATTGAATATTGCTGCCATATCTGATCTGGTGCTTCTACTATGTATTTTGAGATTCTTGATTAAAATGAAAACAATTTACAATATTATTGGTGGTCATCTAGCGTCTTGGTTGCAGTTACTTTCCCACCGCCTTTAGCATAGCTTCCCTGTGCATTTCTTATATCTTCATAGTAATTATTCAGGTGAGTTTTCCTCTTTAGTACATCGACGATTTTAATTCCTGTACTAGATTGGCGGCAATAATCTCATCGTTTTGCATTTTAAATTCCTATAGCCATAAGCCCTGTGTTAACAGTTTATTCTGTCGCACTTCTCGCTTGTGGAGCTCTCTTCCGGGTTTTGTTTTTCAGTTAACTTTAATATCCAAACTATTAAAAGCAATATGGATCGTTTTCTTATGTCTTCCTTGTTCCTGCTCTTTCATTATTCTCTCCCTTTAATAATATTTTTTAATCATTTCAGTCCAGGTAAAGCGGGAATGTCGCGACTACGCTGGGTATTACAGAGAATGAGAGAAAAAAACTGGCTATAGGTTGGAACCGAGGAAATGATAAAAGTTGAACGGGTTTAAAAAATAGAAGATGGCGATTGACGTTGCCTTTAAATTTTTGAAGACTGCGGTTATCAGAGAAACAAGGAAACGGAAAGGAATTCCACAGGCGGGAAGTGCGAGAAAAGAAACTGTTGGAGTAGAAGTGGCGGCTGCATTTAACTAATTCAACAGTAAAAGGGTGGGACCTAGATGCTAATCTATTATCACGCTTAAACTCACGTCGTCCGGGCACCGGGG
This sequence comes from Acanthosepion esculentum, assembly GCA_964036315.1. Lineage (NCBI taxonomy): Eukaryota > Metazoa > Mollusca > Cephalopoda > Sepiida > Sepiidae > Acanthosepion > Acanthosepion esculentum. The sequence goes on along the minus strand of OZ038493.1, from coordinate 104,348,704 downwards.
TAAAGAGCTCGTCAGCGCAGTAGCCATAAAAATATTTGGAGAAAAGACAGAGGTACGCCACGTACGTTGGTGCCAAAGTGACTGAATGCCAAGTCAGGATCGATTACACTGCAGATCATTGTTTGGATTTTGTCAAGGACCTCGAGATGAGTAACAGGAGCACATGACCAGATATGACAACAGTATTCAGTGCACGGACGAATGGCAGGTTTGTAAATGTGCAAGATGGACTCTGATTAGATAAACCTTCTGACAAGACACAGCGACCCAACTTTCCTTGCAAGTTGAGGCAAGTTAAGATAAATTTTAAACAACGAAGGAAGAGAAAAAAAATAAAATTCGAAAAAAGGATGACATAGAAATGTGATAAAAACAAAACAAAACAAAAAAGACTACAAAGAACAAATTAAATACAAGAAAACTACAATAAATAAAAGTGTTCAATTTAACGATACCAATTTAACATTAGTAGAGGCGAAAGTCAACTAGCGGGTGTTTTGAAGGAATATATTTTCAAAAAAGGTTTGGTGACGCCAAGATTGGAACAGGTAAGGTATATTAACTGAGGGAAGAATGGGTTCGGGCATTACCAAATTCGAACATACTATGTTTTTATTTTGTTCTCATATTCTTTCACATTCCTTAATCAGCAGTAGATATAATTTTCATACCTCTATTAACTTTATTCAAATACATATTAACTATTTTGTTCCACTCTAAAGTATTCTTCACAGAGCGGAACAGATAGCACACAAAATAATCTTAAAATAATAAATACGATATATAGTTTTTATTAAATCTTATATATATATATATATATATATATATATATATATATATATATATATATATATATATATATATATATATATATATATAGTTTTTATTAAATCTTATATATATATATATGTATATACATATATAGTTTTTATTAAATCTTATCAAAGTTGAAGAGTAAAAACGTTTTCAAAATGCAATGCGGGCAGTAGGTATTTCACGTCAAAATTCCTTCGGAGTTTTGTTTTTTTGTTTTTTTCAGTAAAGGAAGGAAACCGGAAATGTTTATTTCATGCCCACGCGTTTGCTCGTGTATTTCCTAACAATATCAAAGCGAATTCGAAAGCGAACCACAAAACACAAGTCAGATATGCTATGAGGGTAATGTTTCATAAGAGTTTAAACAACCTAACTTCTCTTGAGGACATGATGTAAGCCGAGTGTTACCTAACTAGCCGAGCTAGAAAATCGCTACTGTAGAGAGATCTCGCTGGGTGTCCTTCCCTTGTTCACTGATGCCGTTCTAAGCTAAGTAAATATTCCCTTCTACTAGTCGCTTGTCATTGGACAATGGCACCCATTTACGCAATCTATGAACAAGACGAGTCCTATAATATATTACGGTCGTAGTGGATCCACATGTAGTGCAACCATAGCCGCAAAGTTATGTCTATAGCAAGATTGTCTGATTAGAACTCAGAGTTTTCTTCTATGCTAGTTGCCACTCCAAGAAAGCCCAGTTTGCACTGCGACTTAACCCTTAACTGAGGAAGAAAAGTTCAATTTATACCATTCCCATGATATTTGTGCAAAAGTGAACATAACGAAAACGACTGGAAATTGAAATCGTTTCACTTACTTTGTTTTTAAAGTCATTAACCTTTACACCACCCGCACATCATATGGTACATACGGGTTAAATATTACGCAGCCAAGAAGAAGCAAAACCATGAATTCTAAACAGAGAAGAAGGTCTGCTCTTCCTCCACTCCAAGAAATAATGGCACTTAACTGATAAAAAAAAAATGGAATCTGTGGAGAGCCATAACCTACTTCCTGAAAGTAAACGGCATTTTATGGAGTGAACATGCTTTTTAAAGTTATCTCGATGGTTTATTAAAACTTTGCTGTTAAGTAATCCATGGCATTATTCATTGATTTCTACCTTCGATTAGTTTAATCGGGAGCAGTAATCATTCAATGATTGCGATATGACCTCGTTGAAGATAATCCTCTTCCAATCAAATCATATACACAACAACACATTCTCGGAATAAATACTAGCATTGTTTCGTGGTATTTTTATATGATATGATATATTATAGTTTTTTATGATACTAAAATAGGAATTTTTTTTCTTGACAGACAATAAAACTTCAAAGAGCACAGACGAGAAGGTATCTTAACACTCACTCTAAAAAAAACAACGTACTATGACAACGAGCTGTAAGACATTTCTAATAACTTAGAGAAATATAATGACTTGTTTTCAGTTCAGCCAAAATATATTTAATTTCCTGCTGATGACGTAAAGACGTTTTCAAGACATTGTAAAATGCCGGTCTGTTATTTTCAAACGAGTATAACATAGAACAACAATACGACCTGCTTGGTAACATTTCTTTATTACATATTAGTGAAGATGGCCTTTAGCTTATTATGCACAACAGATTATTCTATCGAAACAAAAATTGTGACACCAATGAGAAATCAATGTCAGCGTCCTTATATGCATTTATCTCAGCATATGATAATTCCTATTTTTATTAAAACGGGCCAGTACAGACAGGCAAGAATACAATGACAATATAGAAGAGAAAGTATTTAGTTGAATCTAAAGGAAATATTTTTATGCCATGAGATGTTATCTCCCTTTTAGTCAGTTCAGTTATGTGGCATGCGTGATACACGGTTAGGCGATCATGTATCTTTCGATACATGACTGACGAGGTAGATTTTTTTCCCGCAGTAGGTTGCCAATTCTTTCTGCGGTAGACCAGTTCCTATCCAAGGCTATAGAACCCGATCTGTCCTGCTATTTAACCATATCTGGTGGGAGAAAAAGAGGATTCATACCTTTCCCGAGGGTATTAGCACACAAGTAATGGATTTGACTGGAATTCGAACTTTTAGCCAACTTGAGCTAAATCCAGACCACTAATTTATTCCTTGATTCTATAACGTTTATTGATATCCCGAAAAAATTATCGGCTCTAAACACTTCGCAAAATCTGACCAAGTGACCAAACATACATATTTAGAAAGTTTGTCCATTCACTAATCATTCATTCATTCTCTCTCTCTCCCTCTCTCCCCCTCTCTCTCCCTCTCTCCCCTCTCTCTCCCTCCCTCCCTCTCTCTCTCTCTCTCTCTCTAACTCTCACTGTCTATACATTCGTTTCATCCTTAAGGTAAAGAATTTTTTCCGTTGTCTTATGGATGAATAGTCATCAAAATTACGCAAAAATGAAAAATTACACTGACATCTCATTTTAACAGACATATTACCAAAAGTACACAAAAATATCTTGAAATACTAAATAGTAAATTTATTCAATAAGATCGCCACTGGCTTCAATCACGGCCTCTAGGCGACTTCGGAATCTCCTGCAACTCTTTTGGGCGGTCTTCTTGTTTAAGTTGGTGAATGCTGACATATTCCTAGCCTTCTTTGGTGTTACGGTGTTGTCTTTTATATTGTCTTTACGAATATATTTCGTTCATGTCTGAATTTTTACCCATACACACACACACACACACACATTCGCATATAAACACGCCTACATATATATATATATATATATATATATATATATATATATATATATATATATATATATATATATATATATGTGTGTGTGTGTGTGTGTGTGTGTGTGTGTGTGTGTGTAATATTACTTCATATTTCCTATTGGCACAAATAATTATTCCTTAAAATCAGTTAACATGCCGGGCCTTTCATATCTAGCTCAACAATATCAACTTCCAACTATATAATCATATGCTACTGTAATAGGCTCTTAGCGGATAAAGGGGTATAAAACGAATATATATACGCCATACTTGTGCTTGTGTTTGGATGTACTTATGTAGATACATTTACTATACGTATACATTTATGGAAGTTTATATACATATATACATATATACATATATATATATATATATATATATATATATATATATATATATATATATATATATATATATATACGTTACACCGAAGATCTTTTATAAATCTCTGATCCTTTTTCATTGGCTAACTAGCAAAGCGCTGCTTCCTTCTTTTCTCAAGTTTTTCATTGCTCACTTTAAACCATTGAACTATTCTCTGCGTGTGGGTGCGCGTTTCTGCTCTTCTTTTTTCTTCTTTTCTTTCCTGCTTGCTTGACATTTGCCTACCTACCTACCTTGGCTGTCATTCATTTTTGATGATGTTAGCGGATCTGGCTGAAGTTGGGGGCAGCATGTGCGCAACTCACTATCAAAAGACAAAAAAATATATTAGAAATGAATTGCGAACATCTACAATTACAGAAGACACTAATCTCTTTTTTTTTTTAACTTTTAACCCTTTTCCCTTTGACACCGACATTTTTTCTTACAAAAAAGAAGCAAAATGAATACTGGACGCATATATTTTATGCTTGAAATATATATCCGGCCTGAATGCGAGAAATTTGAAGGAACTAATGCAAGGAAAATGTTTCTAATTGCTGCCCTCTTTCTCCCTGTACGACATATCAGAAGGCGCCCTTGACGAGTTAAGGCACATTGCTTTTAGGCTACCCCTGTTCCCCCATCAGTGATGGACAAAGCTAACCCTTTTTATGACACGTGCACTCAGGCACTTTAGTGTGAGCACGTGTTAGACATAGTTTGTTCCCTTCATAATGCGCGTAAGCACTCTGACTTGGCTGCATAAAGAAAATATATTACTCGGCAAAACTGCGCATGTGCGAATGTATCAATGAAGGATAAAGAATAGCTCGCTTCATAGAATATCGAGTTAACAATGTTATTAAAGATAAGTTTGTATATCATGCATATATGTCTGTAAAATACAAATCATATCAATTGATATGTGTGTGCATATATATATATATATATATATATATATATATATATATATATATATTTGTGTATTTAGGCAGCAATCCTTCTTTCATGCACGTTTCATTAAAAACGACCGACAAGGTGCTTTTATTTAGTTTTTTATATAATTTCTCGTGCGATCTAATAATGCTTTTCTTTTCAGATGATAAATTATATAAAAACTGTCCGAATATTGTTTTTATCCGAGCGCTTTCGTCTATACATTTAGCCATTTTCAACATATAACAAACTATTTCTAATTCTAACAGTTGAAATATAATCCTTGAAAATGGCTAAATGTATAGCCGAAAGCGCTTGGATAAAAAGAACATTCGGATAGTTTTTATATAATTCATCATCTGAAATGAAAAATATTATTAGATCGCACGAGAAATTATATAAAAACGAAATAAAAGCACCTTGCCAGTCGTTTTTTATGAAATGTGCATATATATATATAGATAGATAGATAGATATTTATGTATGTATGTATGCATATATTTATATATATACATTTAGAAAACTATGCACTCCCCGACAGGATTCGAACCTGCGCCCCCTAAGAGAAACGTGCCTTAGATCTGACGTGCCTTATTCCAACTCGGCCACGTAGGACCACATGATCAAGCAAACGCATAATTTTCTGACAAGATTTTCTAGAATATTCAGGCCAGCAGAATTAAATAAATAAATATACTGTTTAATAAAAAATAAAAACAGAGCATATACTCAAATATGAGTTTTAAAATAACGTTTAAGCAAATAAAATAAAAATACGTCTGATTTAATCCATCTCCTAAAAATTGTTTTTGTTTATGTTGGGATATGAGACCGTGTAGACATGTATATTTCAAAAAGTGGGGAGATATGTGTTCAAAAGTACTATTCAGGGTTTGTTTGATCAGGCGGTCTTTATGACGGTTCCTCCTAGGGGTCGCAGGTTCGAATTCTGCCGGAGGTAGCATATTTTTCTAAGATGATTTTTCGCGAATATTCAGGCCGGTAGATGTAAATAAATAAATATAATGTTTAATAAATGAATAAAACCAAAGCATCTATTCAAATATGAGTATCCTTTTAAAATAATGTGTAAGGAAGTAAAATAAAAATATGTCGGGTTTCATCCATTTCTTAAATACATACATATATATATATGTGTGTGTGTTTATGTGAATATATATATATATATATATATATATATATATATATATATATGTAGATAGATAATATTAGTGGTCAATATATATATATATATATATATATATATATATATATATATATATATATATATATATATATATATAATTTCCAAGAGGATATAATCCAGGTAGAACTCAATGTCCAGGGCAGAGTAAAATATAATATAAAAAGCTCAAACAGTAATATTCCATGGTTAAAATTTATTACATTGGAGACGTAATCACGATCCAATTCATCAGACCTACAAATTCAAAGAAGCTATGTTGATAACACAGTATTGATGGCAAAAACAGAAAAGAAACTACAAGAAACCCTATAAACAGAAATGTTATAAAGCGACAAGAAAGGAATCGACATCAATTGCAAAATGACACAATTCTTGGTTGTCAGTAAATGAAACAGCTCAACATACAAATTATCAATTGGAGATATCACAATCAAGCAAGTACAACATTTTAAATATCTGGAAAGTGTTTTAACAGAGGACAAAAAGTGTGAAACTCAAATACGAAGGTTCACTTGGATAGTGAAAGATGCCTTGTGAAAGCTAAACAATGTATTAATAAAGAGGAAAATTTCGTTCTCGAACATAGAAAAGAGTACTGAACTGTTATGTAATTAATATAAATTCTCCTATATGGCAGTAAATGCTGGACAAATGAAGAAACTTGAGACAACAGCAGAAATGTGTTTCTACAGAAGGATGCTGAGAAAACCATGGACTGAACATGTAAGTAAGAAGGAAATGGAAATGAAAAGGACACATAATTAGAATCAGAAAAAGACAATTGAAATTTCTAGGAGAATTAATGCAGAAAATGGGCTTGGAAAATTCGATATTCACAGGACATGAAAAAGACCGGGAAATCTGTCGACCTAGACGTAAAAATAAAAACAACAAAAATGAAAATACCCGTCTGAATAATCCATGCATTAATGCCAATACCCAATCTCAAATATTTAGACACACCTTAATTAACTGATCTGTTTACAGATTATTAACCTTCTGTGGGTTATTTAAAGCCGAATCATATTTTATATTGTAATAATAATTCATTTTATTAGAGTAGATATTGCAGTAACAATTTTATGAAGATCAATGATTTTTCCAGATACAAGTCTTACTATTTAACCAATAGCCGGGGGGAGGTAGAGTCATACCTTTCCTAGGGGTATTTGTGTATCAGTGAACATAACAAACCTGGGTGGTGTTTGTTTTCTAAGTTGAAAATTGTAGCATGCGAAAAGTAACGATGAAAAAGATTGATTATACTAGTCGGAAGAATTCCTGGTCTAAAGAGCATTCTTTTTTTTTCTTTTCCTTTTTTCTTTTTTTTTTTTCGTTTACACGAACCAGCCAACCATAACTGATAAAAATACCAAGATGGAAACATGAGCTTGCTCATTTTTCCTCATTGATTTTCACAACCTCTGAAATAATGGATATGACATTTTACTTAATCATATTTAAAGCATAAAGCTTAGCTTTTCTGACATTACGAAATGTAGCAGCTACGATGTATGGGTTACGTAACGGAATTTTGGCACAGAAAATGGAATCGGTAAACCGAGTTCAAATTCTGGCTTAGTTTGTTGCGTTTACTTCGCATTAATGCCCATGGGAAAGGTATGGATACTACCCCACCGGACCCCATCTATTGATTAAATTGCAGAATAAACTGGACTCTCTAGCCATATTAGGCAGCAAATCTAAACTAAGAATTCGTGAAGAGGCAACAAGAAACCATTTCAATATTTTCGGAAGAAATCATGGTATTTCAAATGTAATTAAAGAATATGTCCCTGGAGAGACAAGATTCATATTTATGATTGTTATTGCAATATTTTGTTAAAGTTGTTAAGCTCAAATATTTAAAGATGTGATAGGAGAATGCGCTAGGGACTTATTCAATGATTAATTTAAGAATTAAGAAATTTAGAAAATTCAAATATGAAAACCGTGAAATTTTCATGGGTATTTCTAATTATGAGTATTCTATTTTAATATTATTTATTGACTTTAATTTCTTATTGTGCCATATTTTTTTATGTTAACTTTATTGTAGGCATATATTTATAAAAAAAAAAAGATTATAGTATGAACAGATTTCTGGAATATCCACGGTTTCAGGCATCTGCTTGTGAGTTTGACACGGATAAGATGTGACTACGGTTCATAGATAAAATGACGCAAAAATTTCAAATGAGGTTAATATTTCGCCTGGCTTTTCTAAAGGACACTAAATGCAAAATCTATTCTGGTATGTTAATAGATGAGATCACTAAATACACAAAATGTACAGACGATCAGTCACCATTAAAAAGCGAAAGTGTAGCAAAAAATCACTCATCCATGATGACCCTCGTGAAATAATTCATTCACTCTCCTCTCATAATTTGAATATTTATGGTATTACCCAGATATCTGAGAACTTTTCAGTACTTTCTGGTGCTGATATCTGCACGCAATACTCAGTCGAAAATCGCTTTGTTTTTTAGTTTTTATATTTTCAGTCGTTTCAGGGTGTGAGTGACCATGACTCTCCACAACTTCCTGGCTTTTGTTGACCTATATAATATTCGGTTCTTTACCATCTCTCCTTATCCTCGTTACCATGACCATAATTAATGGCGGGAAATGCCAACTAAAGATGGAAATTAATTAAAATCATAGGTAGAAATAAAAATGGTATTTACAAACGTTAAGATTTTCAGAAACGGGGGAAAGTGTTTAATTTCGAACAATATTTACTAAATTCTGTCTGAATTTCTGGAACGATGCGTTATCATTATTTATATTATTTACACTCGGACTATTGTCCTCATCTACATTGTTATTATCACAACGTTCCGGAGATTGTGGTTTCGTGCCTTCGTCAGATGCATATCGATCCGTGTAGCCTTCAGGTAATTTCAAACTGAACACTTCATTGAATTTACGGCGGTGCATTGTTTGTGTTCCGCTGTCCATGTCTAGGGATATCTTGTCTTGTTCTTATATCTGGAATGCTCAGTTACTGCACGCACTGCCTGGCACAGAGATTGAACTCACAATTGCTATGTAACTAAATTCTCGAATAACTACGATAATCCACTAACCTAGACTCTGTCAGAAAGCACAGTCTAGCTTACTATTTAAACCGTAACTGACATAGTTTGCGTGAATGGCTGCCATTAATCTATGACAGGCTCCCAAGTGAAACAAATAGCTATTCGGTTTAGTTTAAGGTGGCAGTGGCTGAACAACCAGTGAAAATCGAGTGTCACTACACGTTCGATGAGGTGCAATGGCTAGCAATTTGTCTCGCTAGAACAATTACGACTGAGTAGTGAGTTCGATTCTCACTGAGTACTCTACACATTCACTCTTGTGCCATATCTAAGTTACGCTTAGAAAATTACTTGTGCACTTCGACGTAATGTATTAGTTAGTAAGCTTTTCTTGCTAGATCAATTACGATCGAGTAGTGAGTTCGATCCTCACCGAGTGCTCCACACTTTCGACCTTGTGCCACATCTAAGCTACGCTTAGAAAATCATTTAAGGCACATCGGTCTGATGTAATGGCTAGCAAGCTTGTCTCGCTAGAACAATTACGATTCAGTAATGAGTTTGATCCTCACTGGGTGCCCCTACCTTTAAGCCTTGTGCCACGTTTAAGCAACGCTTAGAAAATCACCACTACACAAGCGATTGTCTGTTCGGCTAGCCAGATAAGATCTCCTTTATGATATGTCCTTAAGCGAAGTTAATCTTGATACGAAGGTGAACAACTCTTATGAAATACTACCCTCATCACTTGATTTATTTTGTCGTTTGTTTTCGCATTTGCTTTGATGTTGTTGTTAGGAAACACGAACAAATGAAAGGGAAATAGAAAAAAGCACTTCCGGTCTCCTTCCTTTACCAAAAAAACAAAACCCTGAAGGAATTATATGTATTGCAACATGAAATACCAACTGCCCGCATTACATTTTGAAAAAGTTTGTGTATATAGTAGTTTGTGTATATAGACTGTTAAGGCTTACCTGACTTCCATTCATCTCTCAGCGACCTATGTACACAACTTAGTAAATATACAGCCTTCTAAGAAGAAGTGGCATTTCGTCTGTAGATTATATTAAATCTCTAAATTGGCCATTTCCATGTTGATTTTAATACCCTCACCATACGTATTGTGTGTGTTACTTTGTCTGCGTGTGAAATAACATGTATGATGAACATATTCCTCGATTTCCTTGTAAATGATTTCAAGATATGAGTAAAATAACCGGGGAGATATAATGAACGTTTTGGTAACTTTAAAAATGAATAGATTGTTCAATCTGCTAAAATCTTCCGATGTTTTAACAAAACTACTTTGTTTTGTGTTCGATTAAGAAGTAAACTCCAAGGAAGAAACGTTTTCGTTCCGATTCATGCTGCTTACTTAATACCAGCTTTTGAGGGTCAAGTTAAATTGCGCGTTTTAGCAACAACAAAGAAAAAGAAACGAAAAAAAAACACGATAAAAATAGCCTAAAATACATAATGAAAATGTTTCATCTACGAAATCAGAAAACTTATAACTATCCTCTCTGAAACATCTGAAAGCAAACATCTGAAAGCAAACATTTATTACGTTAATGAAAATATTTATAACACTTCAGAATTCTAATTACTGTAAAGGTTATATTTAGTCGGTAAACTAGTCATCCCTGTAATTTTACATAGTGAATTTATCTACTGGCTTAGACATTTTATTAAAGAAAATACGTCCCTAATAGGAATCGAACCTGTATTTCCTCTTTTTATCGGGAAAATACATTCAAGTATACTTTATAATTGAGCCACATAAAGCTATTACAACAAGCGAAAGTCAATTAACAATTTAAATGTTCATCTTTAGCAGACTATTACTTTCAGAGGAAGTGTATCTCGGCTCCGACTTCAGGACTTTGACAGCTTGGCTCAGATGTGAACCATAATCGGGAAGTCGATTTTGATTAGTTGAGCTAGCGTAGGAAATAGATATAAGGAAAGGATTCAATGAGTTATTTCTTACCCGTAAAGCGATGTAGATGTGTTCTCTTTTGTGTCTGAAACGGCTCCCCAGTGAGCGGTGGGGGCGACCCCACTGGATAGTTAGATAATGTAGATATCACGATTAATAAAAATATTTTAAGTTAAAATTCACTGTTTCGAAGATTTGCATTGCCGAACCGAAACGATTGGAGATCGCCGGCCAAGTGAAAAAACGAAGCTATGATCATTCGCTGCTGACAACATGCAACAATCTTTCGTTGGAATTTTTCGAAGTCTATATCTGGAAATAATTTTCGTACCCGAAACCCAAAAAAGTATGTTTTAGGTAATTAATGAATTTTGAATCCAACCTTATTGTCATAAGAGATAATTACTTAATATTTGAATTTCCAGTTTTTCATCTGAATTCAAGAAAATAGAAACTTTAAGTATAATATATGAAAAACAAAAGCTAGAATTTGAAGAGAAGCAAATATACACGAAAACTGATCAGAGAGAAATCGACATTCAACAACATGTATTCGGTTTGGGTTATCTTTAAAGATTTTACGACGTGCCAGGAAGAACTGTCGCTTGCGGTGCAAACGAAGACTTTTCCAGAGAATGGGTAGAATACTGAAGAGTCCGATGAACGTGACTGAAATGAAAAGAAATTAGCACCACGAAGTAGATTCACCGACATTTTGGCCACGGTCAAGATGTGGATATGTTTGGACGCCGGACAACGCTTTTATTTATAAAAGGAACAAGAGAAAAGCGGGAGAAAAATGCAAAAACTTACGAGCCATGCTCGGACATTGACAGTTGAAAATTCAACCAAATATCTCATAGAGTATTATAAATAATAGAATGAAAATATTAACAACCACCGACGTTGAAATATAGCCATTGCGCTGCAAATAAAATTCACTAAGTACTCTTAACTTCATAGACGGACACACAAACACTGCTGCTTGATTATATATATATATATATATATATATATATATATATATATATATATATATATATATATATATATATATATATAAAACAGAGAGTGTGCGGATAACTTTAGTGTGGACGGGTTCACTGTGTTGTCCCTGTCACACTCTTTATTTCATCTCAAGGTACTGGAGGCACTTTATATCGGGTCTCGCAAACCTTCTCTGTGTAAACAGCGTGAGTGTTTGTTGGGACTCGCTGCTATTTGTCTCTAGCTGCTTGTGTCCATTTTTGTTCTCTCCATTTCCTTTTCATTGCACATTTTCTAGTGTTTTTAATTTAAGTTAAATCTCCCGTTGAAGCCTGAAGAGCAGGAGCGAAACCGGTTGCTTCGCTTTTAATGTCTAGTAATATTAAGCTTCACACTTTTATTTCTGTAATATATATATATATATATATATATATATATATATATATATATATATATATATATATAGAGAGAGAGAGAGAGAGAGAGAGAGAGAGAGAGAGAGAGAGAAAGAACAACAGAGCAAGCAAAAATGTCTCCTTGTTTAGATTTTCTGGGTAATATTTTGCCTCTACATGTATTCCTTCTTAGCAGATATTCATGTCTAGTAGCAATTTAGTTTTGTAACTTCTGTTTTCACTCTTACCGCCGAGAATGAATGTGTACATTGCCATTAAAACTATTTATCTACTGAAAATAATATATATATATTGTTTATACGTTATTTATATGGCTACATTTAAGCAAATGCTCTCTTTTTTTTAATTAAACATTATTAATTACATTTACCGGCCTGAATTCTCGAAAAATTTCGTAGAAAATATGCGGTCTCCGGGAATCGAACCTGTATTCCTATACGGAATTTTGCAATAATTGATCACTTCATATTATATATATATATATATATATATATATATATATATATATATATATATATATATATATATATATATATATGTTTCGAACGTTCCGACATTTTGGCTACGCGACCCTGTGGGTGATGAATTATTTTCCATAATAGAATCCCTTTCTCACGGATGAAATGATGCGAGCCTCTCGCTGCTTTATCACTACTTCCATGGCATGTCTTCTGACGCACTAATCATCATTTGACATACTTTAGTCTATGATAACATGTGTATCCTGGGAATATCTGATGAAATACATTTCTACCAACCGTGAGCACAGCGCAGTGGTAGATCATGCCTTCTAAATGATTCTGACCAGAGGCGATTTGTCTGATGTGCTATATTCCTTAGTCCAACCTACCCCTTTACAACTGGGACCCACTATGCAACGCACGCAAGGGTAAATCATTCTCATTCACTTCGTATTTCTATAGTAAGAAATGAGTTCCTTTCGGATAGCTTCTTCCTAAGAAGTGCTGCCTGGTAGAACAGACTCCTGGCAGGATGTTTTCCCAATCACTACATTGTTGATCAATTGAAGTCTAGGCTTAATCGTTTTCTCTCTTGCATAACCCCATGAATTTCACTTTTTGCCCTTTCTTACCCTCATACAATACCATCCCTTCTACCTTGAGAGTCTCTTGGGATTTGTGTTGAGTGAACATTAAAAACAATATCGCTGTCATATTTGATGCAAATGTTTTCTATCATCCTTTCAATTATTTAAGCCTACTACAATAACTGAATTATAATTCAGTTAATAATGAAACATTTCCGTCAGGCACGGATTTATAAACATAAATTTAAATAAATCTCACGGGTTAGATAAGCACTTTCATAATTGCTGAATTTTATCCTCCCACTGTTATTGTCCTGTATGTTTTGTTCTTCGTAGTATAAAGATTTTAATTGGATTAGTCTTTGTCAACAGAAATGGATCTAAAATCTTTTGATATGTATTTTAATAATCTCCTATGTGTACCTGGTCACCGTTAGTTAACGGATAGGTTAGTGATTTGGATTAATTCTACTTCATTTGTGGGGTTCAAATGTTCGCTTATAGATTATATACGTAAGTGGCATCGCATTGTTGGTGTCGTATTAACACCTTTGAAGAGCGCATGCCGGTCTCGTACTTAATAAGTGTAGCAGACATGGCAGCCGAGACTGAAGAACATGTTTAAGTTGATGACTTTTTGTTTTATCATATTTTTTTGTTTTTTGTTTTGGATTGAAAGAAAAAAAATGATTGCTGAAACGAAACTTGACAAAATACAGCGTCGTCGCAAAGTAATTTGCTTTTATGTGATAAAATTAGAAAAAGAACTTTATATTTTTCATTGTCAGTCTATCGCTTGCCCTGTACGATTTTTCTATCTTTCTATTTTTCATTTTGTTGTCTGTCTCACATCACCCGGTTTTATTTATTTATTTTGTCAATTACTTCCCTTGTGATAATTATATGATTGTTTTTTTTTTTTCCTTTTCTGTCTCAGTCGCTCTCTTTCGCTTTTCCTTTGTAATTAACCGTTCCCTCATTCGGTTCCAATTCGTCTACCATCCGTTCTTTTTAACTCTTTCCTAATTTTTTTGTTTCCTACAAAAAATATATCCTCTCCTTCTACAATCTATCGAACTTTTTCCATATATACACACGTTATTAACACAAGTCTTCCCTTTGTAAGGAGAAAATTCCATTCGGATAGCTTTTACCAAAGAGCCGTTACTTTATGGAACAGGCTACGGAGGGGATACTTCCCCGAGCACAAAAATCTTAACTTCGTCAAGTCGAGAGTCAACCATTATCTATCATACGTATCGTCATAATATTGGGACCGCCACAAAAAAAAACAAACAAAAAAAACGCGATACCTAAGTGTTAATATGATTTTTCAAGAATGAAAAATCTTTCTTGAAGTTTTTATCTATTTTATTTTCAAGCAAATAAATTAAATTTAATATTTTCAATAAGCAAAATACTTTGCTTTACTTCAAAAAATAATTTAAATTGAGTGGAAATAATTTTGACTAAAATTGCTGATCAGCGCCCTTTTTTTAGTTTTCTGTCATCGCAATATAATTTTCTATATTACAAAATCTTCTAAAAATAAAATATAATTTTTACGAAACTTTATTGGAGGAATATTAGCTGATTTAGCATATAATTAACCTGCTTTGAAACAAATATTATTTATTTTAACTTTAGATTATCGCACAAATGCATTTATAACGCCATAGTAGTTGTGTTTTTACCGGATGAAGGTGTGTTGAGGTATTTGACTGTGGTGACAGATCTAATATTGAGACTTTATATGTGAAACATAATTGAAGAAAATGATTGAGCGCCTTTTTTATTTAATTTTTAAGTACTTAGCAATCATAAAATTTAGGAAAATATTCTCCGTAGTCTAATGTTTTATTGAATTTTTGAAATTTTGGCTTTACATTTACTATACTCTTCGCTCTTATTTTCTGATAATGTCATGTATGGTCGCCCGTACTTACAGGAATCGGCACGTTTATACACATACAAAAAAAATCAAAATTATTTAAAAAATATTGGTGTTTGATTATTTTTATTAAACTTTTTCAATTGTGATTTATAAATATTGTTTTCTCTTAATAATATCATCTAAAAGTTTGAGATTATTACAGAATTTTAAATGATTTAATACTTAATAATTTTTTTAATTAAATTTTTAAAAATATGAAAACAATTCTTGTAAAAATTCATTATTCATCAAAAAGAAATTCTTAAACCAATATTGTCCATAATATGCCTTAAATATAAAAGCATTTAAAAGGTTTTTTAATTAAATAATATCATAGTTTTATTGCATTTTTTATTTTACGATTCAGAACAGATTTTAATCCACATTCAAGATTCTGAAGATATTGAAAAATTTTAAAAAGATTGAATTTTCTTGTTTGTTTAGAGACTTCTCACTGAAAACAACTTTGATTACTTGCCTTTCATCACAACTACTATGATTCTCTCAGGTTCTATCAACTGATCACACTATTGTTGCAAAAATACCAAACTGATTTTTTTCTAAAATGAACAAAATCCTCCATTTGTAGTCAAAATCCTGGATTCCGGCTTGCTGCCACTTGCTGCCAATATTTTCAATATATTCAGAATCTTCAATGTGACGCAAAATTCGTTTAACATGAAGGAACATGCTGAAAATTTCAGGAACATCTCCTCTGATGAATGTTAACAAATGGTAAAAAATTGGATTAAATTTGAGGAATTTAGAACGGACCCTTGTTGAATCTGGATGGAATGACCTCTTCATTGTAGTCTACTACATTGTGACTCCCGAGACCTGTTCTTTTGCTGTAATTTAGTAGAAGAAACTTCATTAAAAACTTTGTTCTTACCACTGATTATATCACAGTTATACTGAATAATGTATACTGAGCAATCTCAGCGTCTAGACTAACATCAAGGGATGCTCTTATTTTTAGCGAACTTTCCACTGGTCAGTGTATCAAATAGAACAGCAAGAGATAAATTAGCTTAATTGTGTGTAGCATTGACAACAGCTAGCGGGAACAGAAGCTATTCACCTTATTTTTAATACTAAAGTTCATAGAATACAATTATTGAGAGCCACGCAAGGTACTGTTAAAATGGTTATGATGGATGACGTGTGATATGAGTGAAAGAGGAAGCAGTAGGAAGTGAAGAATGCATGGATTTGAGACATGACGATATCCTGGTGAGAGGTGGGATCCCCCAGGTTAAAATGCCCAAGACATGCAACATGATGAGTGCACCAAGAAAACATTCGCAGAAACCAAGGCGCTGGCTTAAGACGGCGACAGATGGAGGAGAATGGTGTACATCATCATCATCATCCTTAGACCTCGCTATGGTTGGCCGGAACTCCACTGACAATCCCTTTCCACACCGTTTGGTCCTCTTGATGTCCCGAAATCCCATAATGCCCAACCCCGAGTCCCACGCTATGGTGTTAATTTTCGTGAAAAGACACAGAAGGATGCCATAAAAGTATGAGACGATTTCCCTGTTCGTTCGATGGCAGCGGCCGAAACGTTGTGATAAACATCGTGAATATGGCAAAAAAGAGGAGGACAACAATCCGAATAATGTAAATAATGTCTACATCGGATAGATAAATTCTGGCACAGCGGCTGCAAGTGGAAGTCTTCATGAAAACCAAGGCCTCTTTTCTAAGAGCGGATTAGTAATAACTGACACCACTATATATATATATATATATATATATATATATATATATAGTGGTGAGATTAATATATAGATATGAGATATAGTGGTAATATATAGATATGAGATATAGTGGTAAGATTAATATATACATTCCTGGATATATATATATGTATATATATATATACATATATATATCCAGGAATGTATATATTAATCTTTAATCTTTAAACTGTTACAGTTTTTTTGATATCCTATATACTAGTGAGCCAACCAAAATGAGCTGACTCATTTTATAGTTCGTCAATAGAAGGTAAACAAATCAGAAGACTTAAAATATTCAATCCGACGTGTATAAAGGCGGCCATTTTTTTTCTCTCCATATATCCACTGCCAACCTCTGATAGCGATAACAAGAAGAACTACTGAACTACGCTCTGCTACTTTCTCCGAATATTCAATGCCAACCTCTGATATGGAAGACCTTAAGAATTATTGAACAGCTGCTACTAGATATTGTTGTTTCATTGAACAAATTACTTACTACGTTGGATTCTACATTCAGACTACGGTGAACATATATAACATAAACAACGTGCAAGTCGGAAGAAGAAGAAGAAGAAGAAGAAGAAGAAGAAGAAGAAGAAGAAGAAGAAGAAGAAGAAGAAGGAGGAGGAGGAGGAGGAGGAGGAAGAAGAAGAAGAAGAAGAAGAAGAAGAAGAAGAAGAAGAAGAAGAAGAAGAAGAAGAAGAAGAAGAAGAAAAGATGTTCCTTTCTGAAAATTTAAAATCTATCAGAACCTTTAAAGAGAAAAATAGACAACGCCAATGGAATTGGTTTTCATGAAGACTTCCACTTGCAGCCGCTGTGCCAGAATTTATCTATCCGATGTAGACATTATTTACATTATTCGGATTGTTGTCCTCCTCTTTTTTGCCATATTCACGATGTTTCGGTCGTTGTACACTCCGGCCTTCTTCAGGGGATTAGTATTTCCACTGAACCATTTATTTCGCCCAACTGAGTAGAGTGTTCTAGTGTCACGTTCCATGCCTCTCCCGGGTGTCTCAGTATCAGTTATCTCCCTTTAACACAACTCTCCAAGTTTTTGTTCACCTCTGTTGTAGCCAGGTGTTGAACACACAACTCTTTGGGTCAGTTCACTGGATTCAACCAACGCTTTTATACACAGGCAACTAAGATGAAGACAACGGTCCGAACAATGTAAATAGTGTAAATAATTACAATACCTCATCTCAGAAATATTGACAGATATCAAAGTAGACATCTTCAGCCATCGGTTGGACATATTCAATGTTCCGACGAGAAATCACAGCTATGTATTATATTTTTTACTTCAGTATCTGTCTATATTTCTGAGATGAGGTATTATGTACACTATTTACATTATTCGGACTATTGTCAGCATCTTTGTTGCCATATTTATCACAACATTTCAGCCGTTGTACTGAACCGTGGATAAAGGCGTTAGTTAGATCCAGTGACAGGACACAAGGAATTTGTACAGTGGATAAAAGCGTTAGTTAGATCCAGTGACAGGACCCAAGGTGTGTGAGTTCAATACTTGGTTAAGGCGGTGGAGAACTTGGAGAGAGGAATTAACAGGAGATTACTGATAACTGACATCTATTAGACATGGCACATGAAACTAGATTAGTTTACCTAAGTGAGCGAAATAAAGGGCTCAGTTCGACATTCCAACCACCTGAAGAAGGCCGGAGTGTACAACGGCTGAAAAGTTGTGATAAATATGGCAACAAAGAGGAGGACGATAGTCTGAATAATGTAAATAGTTTTTTTTTTACTTCTTTCTTTTTATGCTGCTCTTTCAGGAAAGTATTCTTCATTGTAGAAATATGACAACGGAAGTATATCTGTTATTAGTTTTTGTTTTTCCTTTTACTCTTTTTTAAACATCTGTTTTGATGTATATCCAAATTAAAGGCTAATACTATGTCTAGAATTTCATTTAGGAAACACTTTTTCGACGACGTCGACACATTTCTTGTAGCTGTCTCTTTCCCCTCTTAAAAAGGTGTGAGGCTTCAAATTTGTTTGCTCAGTAATCTTGTTTTCGCTGACAGCGAAAACTTCTCCTTGTCGTCGTCCGTTTTATTTTATTATTTTTTAATTTATCATGTGTTTTCCTTCGACGTTCAGTGGTGTAATTTGCCTCTCTTGGCATTGGCGTCACTGGTGACAGAGGTGAAAGATTGTATTAGTAACGATGAAAAGCCTAGTGTTTGAGAAGGTGAAAATATCTTCTATTGGGTCGGGAGTGCCATAAAAAACCTCATTGATTGGCATCGAAAAAATGGAAAGCATTCGTTTTGTTCTCTATTTCTCCTCTTTTCAACCACAATTTCCTTACTTATCCCTCTCTTAGTTTTGCTGCCTCAACATATCTCTCTTCTTTGGCCCATTTTTTTTTTATTTTTTTAAGATCAGGAAGGAAGCCTCCATCAATACTGGAAATTGCTACAAAACCAAAACATTAACCTGAAAATTTGAGTCATGTTCTTAAAAAGCTTCGTCAGTTCGAGACTTTCATATGGATGTCATGCAGGACGACAACTGCGTTCAGAAATTTATAATCCCCGGCTGTATACAAACATTTTCTCAGATCAGTGGTTAAAATGGCGTTGAATGAGTTAAGTCTCTGCCTATTGGCGAAGATCATCTTTTTTTTAACCTTGTGAAGTGACGCTACAGAATCACAATGAACTGTACCAGGTAAGAGAAACCACATAATTTGAGAACTTTTAAAACAGCAACAACTAAAGTGGATATAATATGTAACTCGGAAAGAAAATGTCATAATCAAGATGTTGACATTCCACACAACTTCAAACAAAAGGTTAGGAAAGAAACCCCCATCAATACTGCAAAGAACGGCAACAGCTACTGGGCTTTTTTTTTCCTGAAAAAGAAGTGAAAACTGTTATAAATATCAATCGACAATAGCACTTGCTGCTCGGTCAATGAATACCGGAAGGTTTCTCATAAGGAAATATAATATTACCATTACTGACCTGTAAAATTCACAATTTATCAACAGCATCGTCGCTATTTACTTACACGTCAATTTCCCTCGTCCGACATTATCGTAGTTGTCAAATATGAAGGTAGCAATTTAATTGAGAAAATAATTATTAAAATAGCTTTATTTCCTTACTTTACTCCCATTTCAAGCTATCGTCTCGTTTTTTTACCTGTGTAAAGTGGCTCTCTAATAAAATGAACAAGTTCAATGTTATATTTTTTTTCTAAAATCCTAAAAATCAATTTAACAAATTTATAAATTCACACAAATAAAAGATTAATATTTAATATAACTTCTTTTTATGTTACCAAAACGTTTCGGTCCATATTCATCAAACTTACGAAAACAAAGAAAAATAATTATTCAGTAACTGACCACAATTACAAAGATAAACACAACGAATTTTGCCAATCACTTTTTATTGATGAAAGAAAGGTTTAGTTGTTTCGCGATGGTCCTAGAATCTCAAAAGGCATAGTATCATTTAAATTCTTTGATTGTTTGCTTGGACGGTGAATAAATTTTGATCTGAACCATCATCTAACCTCTTGGGATTTAACAGTTAAAATCAGTCATCATCATTTATGTACGGTTTTCCTTCAATACATGTGCCATATTGGCTCTCCACAACACAATTTCCTGTCTTGTGGCCTTAAATAATGTTTGACGCTTGATCATCTCTATCCCTGCTCTGCCATACATTCACTCAAATTCTTTAATTTTCTCACTCTTATTAGATTCTCAGAGAAGTCTTTCCATCACATCTTGAAATTGTCTGATTTTCTGATAGTATGAGTGTCGAAATCCTAATATTTCCTCCTTTCTCGTGTGTTCTCTCGATGGTATTCGCAACATCCGTCTGTAAAACCTTATCTGCCAAATAAAGAGAGATATATATATAATATATCAATTCTGTACACTTTTTTGTTTCAAATGAAATATTTTCAATTCATAATATTAAATTTTAGGAAGGTCTCTTTCACTATTCAAATTCGCCTCTAAAACTCTGTGTCAGATTTTCTGTTCTCCATTATTACACTAGCCAGATAGTTACACTTCGCAACCTGCTTGTTTCTCATGTCTGCAAAACAATGGTCACAAATAAACTTGCCCCTCGTTTTGGCAACCATACATTCTGTTTTCTTATAATTATTCCTTTCTTCTTGAATTTCTTTGCTAATATAAACCGTTAAACACCAAGATAAAGAGATATGCTCTGTTTCAGATCGCTCCAGAAAAAAAAGAACAATATGGTTATCATTCAGCATGATTCTACAAAAACATTTTTTTCTGAATTTTTGTTCTAGCACGGTCATTTGCTAAGTATCAACTAGTTTCTGTTCATATGCGATTTTATACTATCAAAATTAATAAACAGGAATAATAGAAAAAATAAAGCAAAAATAATATATATATATATATATATATATATATATATATATATATATATATATATATATATATTAGGGGATATCGGACAACCTTTCTTTCTTTGGCTTTTATATGTTGTTTAGAATTTACTATATTAAAAGGGAAAGAAGATTCAATATCATAGCGAGAACGTTTATAGACAGGCTGTAGAGACCATTGTCACAATAATCAACATTGCATAGTGACTGTCAATTTCATACTTCATATGATCATCAGAATATGAAGAACAGGGACGGTGTTCAGTGAGGCCCGGGAATTTTTTCTCACTTCCTGCTCCAAGTAAACATATGTCACATGGAGGAAGAAATAACAATGACTCTTAAGTTGATGAATATTCATATTGAACAATTTAGTTCATGCCACATCGACAGAAAAAAAACTACTACAACAAAAGAATTCTCCAATTACCATATTAGTAAAAAAAAAAAAAACGCACTTTCTTAAATTTTCAAAAATTCAGCCTTAGCGTAGCGACCGTACGCTCCAAAATTTCTTACCGTTAACAATAGCACATTTCTAAAAAAAACATATTTCGACTCCCGTTATTACCTGGATGTACTAAAAAAACAAATCAGTTTCCATGCCTGATGATGTCTGTATGAACAGATGAAAGTATTAGCAAAAAAAGACCTTATACAACTTGAATTTATTAAAATCAGGGATCATAACATCCATCTAGAGGTTCGTGGGTTAATGTAATTTTTATAAATTTGTTTGCGAAGATGTATTCTCGCCATTTATATCATTAACTGCACTAATTTGCTTTTTGTATGAATGATTCATGTAATATATATATATATATATATATATATATATATATATATATATATATATATATATGTGTGTGTGTATTTAGGCAGGAATCCTTCTTTCATGCACATTTGATTAAAAACGACTGAGAAGGTGCTTTTATTTAGTTTTTTATATAGTTTCTCGTGCGACCTAATAAAGTTTTTCTTTTCAGAGGATAAATTATATAAACACTGTCCGAATGTTCTTTTCATCCGAGTGCTTTCGGCTATACATTTACCCATTTTCAATGATTATATAATGGAAATAATGGAATTCTTACTAATAAAACAAACAAACAAACCAACACTTAATAATATTAACTTTGAACATGGACATAATATCTTGACCGTGTTTTGAAACAAAAAAATGAATCACTTTCTAAAACATACACATAACAAACTATTTCTAATTCTAACAGTTGAAATATAATCCTTGATAATGGCTAAATGTATAGCCGAAAGCGCTCGGAAAAAAAGAACATTCGGACAATTTTTATATAATTTATCCTCTGAAAAGAAAAACTTTATTAGATCGCACGAGAAATTATATAAAAAACTAAATAAAAGCACCTTGCCAGTCGTTTTTAATGAAATGTGCATATATATATATATATATATATATATATATATATATATATATATATATATATGCAGAAACCTTTCTTTTAATCATGTTTCGTTGAATATGACAAATTCTTATCTATAAGCACGAATGCATGCATATTAAGCAAGCCACATTAATACTGTATCTTCCACTCCGATATAGGAAATGAAAAATGCACACTGTGCTAGGGGTACTTGCCAACAAGCAAGTGATAGTTGACATTATTGGGTTGCGTAATGAGGAAAGATGTCTTGAAATATTTACCACTCACGTGGTCCAAAGATGGCCTGAGAATCAAGAATGTCAGCGACTAAACGAATTGACAAGTTTGACTAAAGTGTAGAACAAGAGACACAAAGTCAAAGAATAGTAAACGAGAATTACTGAGCTTCAGAAAAGACGGAAATGTATGGAGAACCGTGATCTTCCACGTCCTGAAATGACATGAAGGGCAATGTCTGTCATCTATTTAATATGAATGTATCTTAAATTTGAGATATATATACTTCAATTATATTTTACAACACAATGTTATCTTTGTGTCGAAAATTTAAATGATACGTGTAGAAAATTATTTTTGTTGCTTCAAATCTTTAGCTGTGAGAATATTGTCTAGCAGTCACTGCTATTTAGGAGGGCTGATATCACAAAAGAATCTAGTAGTCTTTTCTTTGTTTCTAACGAAATTTTCCTGTTTCTTAACACTTTGTTTAACTTGTAGAAAACAATTTTTGCTATACCCAATGCAACT
This sequence comes from Acanthosepion esculentum, assembly GCA_964036315.1. Taxonomy (NCBI): domain Eukaryota; kingdom Metazoa; phylum Mollusca; class Cephalopoda; order Sepiida; family Sepiidae; genus Acanthosepion; species Acanthosepion esculentum. The sequence goes on along the minus strand of OZ038493.1, from coordinate 104,324,911 downwards.
TCGGATTTCGGTGTCTCTTGGATCGATTTGAGTGTCTTCAATCCGTAGTTCGCATCCTGGCTCGGTCCTTTTGCCATTATGTTTTCTTACAATTTATGGTTAGTCATATCTTCTGGATTTTTATTACCTTAGGAACTCTTAAATCTTGTTTTCATTACAGAAGGTTTTTTCTTTATCAAAGTTTTTTTTGCGGCAGTCTATAAAGATAATTGATTGGTGCAAGATCGGTTGAATATGGAAAATTGGAAGGAATGAACGAAACGAGTTCCAAATATTTTTCTTCGGTTAATGCGGGCTAGCGTTGTAAACGAGGAGAGAAACCTTCTAGCTCTTGACGATTGCGAGGGTGCTTTTACGCTCACATTGTAGCTGCTGGATATATAGATATGTATTTAGTGTTTCATGGCATTTTAAGGACTGCAAATTAATGCGCTAACGATCCCACTATACAAACAACATTACTTTTCTTCCGTGGAACTCGGATTTGTTGGTTAGTCGGGGAGGTCCATCTTTGTCAATCCACTGCTTTTGCGTTGCATGTTGTTGTATGTCAGTTCACGCGAAATTTCTTCTCAACCGCCATGCAGAATTAGCTGTTAGAATGATACATTTATTTGTTTTTTAATCATTTCACACTAAGCAAGGCGGGTATGCCACTAGTACGCATAGGTTACAGAGAGTGAATGAGAGAGAAAAGACTGGGTATATAGGGAACGAAGAATGGATAAAAGCTGACGATTGATGGCGTTTGACGATGCATTTAAATTTTTGAAGATTGTAGTTATCAGGGAAGTAAGGCAACGAAAAGGAATTCCACAGGCGGAAAGTGCGAGATAAAAACTGTTGGTGTAGAAGTGACGGTTACATTTAACTGACCGAACAATAAAAAGGGTCGAAGCTACATGCCAATCTAGTAGCACAATTAAACACACGTAGTCCAAGCACCGGAAAAAAAAGCTCGGCAAAGCAGTAGCCATGAAAATATTTTTAGAAAAGACAGAGGGAAGCCACGTCATGTCAGGAAGAAAGTGGCTGAAGTCGAGATACCAAGTCAAGATCGATTACATTGCATATCGTTCTTTGGATTTTTTCAAGAATCTTGAAATGAATAACACGAGCACCTGACCAGATATGGCAACACTATTCAATGCACGGACGAATAGTAGATTTGTAAATGTGCAAGATAGGCTCTGACAGGAAAAAAAACTTCTGGCACGACACAGTGACACAAAATTTCTTGCAGTAGATTCAGATATTGATTCAATATAAGCGCTCCACTTCAAGTCAGTTAAGAAGGTGAGGGCGAGAAGGCGCAGTGTGTTGCTCTCAATGAGTGTAGCATCCGCCATGCTGATGATGGGCAGTAAAGTTTCTCTGTGGTAGTTAAATGAGAACAGTTTCCTTTTGGAGGTATTACAATTTACGAACAATTTCCTGCCCCAGTTAATCACTGATTGGAGGTATTTCTTTTCAAGAGCAGCGACCAGGTTGACTTTGTGAACTCTAACGGATTTACTAACATAAAGAAATTAATATTTACGCACAATTTATACAACAAAATCTAAGCTTCCATCACTAGAGTAACATTTGCAAGACCAATACAAAACCGCGCCAAACGATAAGGAAAACGCTTCAAGGAAATGAAAAACTTATACCTATTTATTCGAGCAAGTCAAGCAAAGCAAAACTTTCATTATTCAATTTTACTCATTAATATTTACTGATAAAAAAAATATTCGAAAAGTAAATTGTGGGAAAATTTCGATGAGTAGATCACAAAGAAGATATTTTAATATGGATCTATTTTATAAATAAATAATATTATATGTAAAGATTATTATAATTAATTTATTATGTTATATTATTATTAATATAACATCATAATAATGTAGCATAAATCAACTAAAATATTAATTTAAAATAATAACTAAAATATAATTTAATTAATAATACAATAAATAAATATTACAATTTAATTAATAGTATAACATAACAACTTCTATATAAACCATATAAAAATTTAATTCAGTTTCGAAGAAAAGTATACTTTCGGAGAAAAAAATATTACAACTGAAAGAAAAATCTAGAGCTGAAAAAATAAAAGATGTGAACAAAAGCAAAATTTCGTGAACGTGCGCATGCAAAGAAAAAGTTAACTTCATGAATACGTACGTGTAGAAAACGCAGTAAAAAAGCGGTGTGAAAAATACGCGAAACGAATTAAAAAAAAATGGAAATACTGTTTAAAACCACAAACCATGAAGACTGTAAATTTTACCAAGAAACTTCGAAGTTAGGATAAGATTTTTCATATTTAAAAGTTAAGTAATCTTTTCAAATAATACATACATATATATATATATATGTGTGTGTGTGTGTGTTTGTGTGTGTGTGTTTGTGTGTGTGTGTGTAAATATTTGTATTGTGGCTAATATACTTGCATCTTTTAAAACAGTGCCAATAATTAGTACACGAGATAAGATGAAGTGGAACGTTTCCAATGCTAATTTTCAAAGCTGGCCTACTCTCTTCACTTTGAACTGTAATAATGCTCGTGCTTGCGTTTGACACTATGCCAGACTAAGCTAAATTGAAAAATATCTATGTAAAGCAAATCAGCATAGAATATGATGTGTACAGATGTCCCAAAAGGTATTTGAAAAAATAAAAGTTAAAGATAATTACCATTATGGGGCAGTGACCCCGTTTATTGAAAGAAAAGCTTCCAGTATTCATTGGCATAAGATATTAGGAAACATTAATCAGCTCATATGAAACCTTGAATAATACAAAGAGATGTGAACAGGAATCTTAACGTGAGAAAGAACGGAAATGAAAATGGGAAAGCAAATTTGCTTGGTGTTAGTTTAATGAACTCGCCGTTATAATAGCCGTGTATTGTACCGCTGGCTACATCTGTATAAAGCCGGTATTCTTAAAGACTCTTTGATGAATGAAATGATGAACAAATGAGTAAAGAAATGAATGAGAGACCGAAATATATGACTTGTTGCCCAGAGGCTTTAAAGAGATATACTTGGGAAAGATGGTCAACGTGATCTTTGGTTGGTCAAGGCTTGATCATGATTTGAGCTTTGATTTCTACTGGAAAGTGTTTGTTACTTTTACTTAGATGAGCAGTTTTCATTCCAACGGGTCATTGCAGATTGTATAATTTTCCATTTTGAAACAGGATTTAATTTGATTATCTTAATTAATGATAAGAATTTAAATAGGCGTACTATGATATCGAACTTCATCTGACGCCTTTAAAATGTAGCATTGGACAAGATTAAATAGTTTTTATGCACAGAGGCTTTGCTGTAATGTAATGGGTGGCTTATCTTTTAGTCACTGCGGTTTTACTGATATCTATCCACATAGGGCGCATACGAATTTTTAACCAATAAATGCAGTACTACTGTAATCATCTAGCTTAGTTCCTTTTCTTTAATAATCATCCGAGACAACTTTTATTCTTTTCATCCCCATGGCTGATGCTAACCCCTATTTCGCCTTTTCCGGATAACGTTTATTCCGTCCAAGTGAAGAATATTTATATTGAATCAATGGCTAGGTCTGTTGTTAGGAAACAATCTTACACATTTATATATCAACCATTCGTCCTTGGTTTGAATATTTCCTCTCGGCTGATCTAGTGTTTCTACTATATATTTGGAGATTCTTGATAATATTTCCAAAGAAGAATCTAAAATGTTATTGGTCCTGACCTGGCATCTCGACTTCAGTAAATTTCCCACTGCCCTAACATAGCTTCCCTGTGCCTTTTCTATAAATATTTACATGGTAATTATTCTATATGAATTTTTCTCTAAGGTACGTAGACTTTATTAATTTAAGGGCAGTACTCGATTGGCGGCAAGGTTTCATCATATAACATCCGAAATTGTTAGATGCAAATGCAAGTTCTATGCTAACAATTTCGTCTCTCACACTTCTTACTTGTGGAACAAGCTTCTGGCTTCTTGCTTTGCAGTCAACTTTGATCTTCAAAACTGTAAATACAACCTCAATCGTTATCTTCTCTCTTCATCATGCAAGTGCTCTCCCCTTAATAATTTCTTCTCAGATACCTTCACATCGAGTAACCTAACTTGCGTCTTAGTGCCTTTTTCGCCTTGCTTGCGGTTAAATGATTAAGAGAAAATGAAGGGTAATTGAAATACAATTTATTCCGTAATATAAAAGCAGTTTAAGGATCAGATTCGATAAAGAAGGGAAGATTTGCCGACTATTTTCCGCGTAGGAGAGGGTGAAAATGTGTGAGCGGAACATCCCAAACCTTCGTAAATCATATGGTCCTAGCATGGGGAATATTCTCACTAAAGGACTTTGTAGGAAGAAAATCCTTTTATACAAGGAAATCTTGTGTTCTCACTAATTGCTGATTCGTTAGTTCACGGACAAACGAAAAAGTATCGCCGCACCTTGGTTCTTTTCCTTTTGTCCTGAGGGATTGTTATTGTCAACTGTCCCTTTCATATATATCGTATTTCAGAAATACGATATATTTCCAACAATATGTGGCTGCTTATTACTTTGGAGGTTTTCTGCTTCTTAATGTTTAACCTTAAGTATTTCTCATTTTTTCTACCCCCAAAATATCACATTATAGAACAGTTATAGAAATAATGTCAATATATTCTCCCTCTAAAATTAACGTCATTATTTTTCAAGTATTCTTTCCTTTTGGTGGGATATAGTTTTTTTTATTATTCAAATGTTCTGATCCCTTTTTCATTTCGTCTGTGAAGAAATATTGATTTATTTTTAATCCAATTGCGAACAGCAAATTCTACTTCGGCGTCGCATGTAGTTTCGACTTTTAAACAACTTTCGAGAACAAATATTATAGTGCAAAACGAAGCCTTACAGAGGGTATTTAACAACTGGGAATTCCAGCTTTCTCACCTTTGTCCTGTTTGTTGATTACAATATGGACTTGCTTTGTAATAATAGCAAAATAGTTATTCCAGGCTTTATTTTGCGGATGCGGTACCTTATCACTTGAAAGGACATATTGCTTTTATACGGCTTTGTATATCGATTTGTTCGCAAGACTCGAGTGAAAAACATTGATCGTAGCTGTATATGTATGTAACAAACGCTATTCCTTAAACTGGCACCAACTGCACTTAAACAGTATTTTATAAATTATCTACCACGTGCTCAAACATCTTGCTATATTCCGCTATTAGAGACCACACAGTAGGAGATTTTATTTATCAATTAATCCTTGTATTTCATTAATCGACAATGCTTTTCAGTTAACAATCACTATTTGTCACACAGTAAATGTGTAACTAAGAATGACCTAATATCGAACAAAATGGAAGCCAACCATGTTCATAACACCCTGAAGCTTAAGTGCGTTCAAAATGAAGAGCCTGGAATTTTATGGCTATCATAAGGTTTAAACGTAAATTCTTCGGAACTCCTCACACTACACAAAAGGAAATCGGAAAGTAAATAAATAATTTAACAAAATCTATTAGGATCAAGTGCGACTTGGCCGAAAATTAGGGCGTTTCGGTCATAGTCAGAATTATCACTTAACAGCCGATCGTTAGTGTTGTGACGATCCATCTGGTGATATGTAAAAGAAGAGGCAGAAAACTGCACATCGTGATGTACAGATGAATAGATGGGCGGCATGAGAGAGTCGGGAGTTCTCACTTGCTGATTTGAAGATCTTGTCGGTTAGACTATCTCGCGAGAAGACTGAAGTAACAGAGATGTGCAAAGTGGTACCAATGTACTTCAAGACCTTGCTAGTCGAATCCTTAACAAAAAATAAAAGTAACTAAGTGTATTGAAACCAGGACTTGTGTTTTCTTTTTGAGTAGACAGGGTATCTTTCCCAGTTTTGTTCTAAACTAGAATCGAAACACAACGTGTGGCAATTTGTCCAGTCTGAAATACTGATAGAATACTGCGACTGTATGTCTAAAATTTGTTTTAACATTATGAACTTCTTCATTGACTATTTATCATCAGAATAATCTTTAATAATATAACCACTGAATATTTATCAGAATAATCTTAAATAATATAACCATTGAAGATTTATTATGAGAATAATCTTAAATAATATAACCACTGAACTATTGAATCTGATCTTTACTTCATCCCTGAAACGTTTGATTTTATATCAACACGACCGTGGTCTTATTAAATAAGCAAAATCATTCTATCAAAAAATCTTTTTACGAACGTTTTATTACTTATATATACTTGATGGGTCATAAAATAATGACTATCAAACATAGAATAATTTCAAATAATAATAATAATAATAATAGCAAATACTGTGATGTTGCACCAGGCATGTATCCCGTCGCTTCATAATTTATTGAAGATGCTCTTCTTACAGAATTATGATGAGCTGCAGGATATATCCCGTTCAGCACTAGAAATCTGCTTGTAAGTGGCCTGACCATAACCAATTTTTAAACGCTGATGCACTGTGCCTTTCTGTTCATGAGCGGTTCTCGTGAAAGATAACCATAACCAGGTGGTTCGATTTCTTTTTTTAAACTTAAGCATGAGACATCCGGAGGAGGCACGGTGGAGTAATGGATAGCGGCTCGAATTGAGGAATCAGGGAGCCGAGTTCAAATTCCAGTTGAATTCATTACATTTACTTATGTGCTAATATCCTTGGGAAATCCTCTTCTTGAATCCGCATCTTCTTCCTCCTTCCCCTTCTTATAACAGAACAGAATCTGTTCTGTAGCTTTGGATGGCAACTGGTCTACCGTAGAAAGAAATGGCAACCTACTGTGGGGAAATAAATCTGCCTCGTCAGTCATGTATCGAAAGATACATGATCGCGTAAGCGTGTATCACGCATGGCACATAACTGACTGACTGATAAGACATCTAAGGTGTTTTAGGAGTCATATCTAGATACTTGAGAACCTCCATCAGTCGGATACTCTCTGAGCGGACTGGCTTAACCCGGCCCGATAGTATTTGTAACTGGACCTTATCTGCAATTCTTTTAGACGCCGTTTTTATGAAAACATCTCACCGTATTCCACATATATAGCTGTGATTTATGCGTCTATTATACTCTCAACAACTGGATATTATGATGAGTATATTGATCTTTGTTAGTGTCCTGCTTTCTCATTCAATAATAATAATAATAATAACAACAATAATTGTTGTAAGGAATATATCTGTTATATACCTTTTTAAACTTCGTGTTATCTTGAGTATATTGAGCAATTTGTAGCAGGAAACATTCTATTGACGTACTTCTCTTTTGTGAATTAATAATAATAATAATAATAATAATAATAATAATAATAATAATAATAATAATAATAATAATAATATAAAACACGGCATGACAGAGTGGGCCAATATCTGCACTGGAAAATTTGCAACTCCTATGGGAAGGAAACTGAGAGAAACTGGTACGAACACCACCCTGAGCCATTTACGGAGATATGATCTGTTACAATGCTATGGGACTACACAATACACACTGACAGAACAAGCAAAGCCAACCGCCCAGACATTGTTATTAAAGACCAGAAACAAAATAAGTGCCTCCTTATTGATATGGCAGTCCCTGCAGACTGCAATGTATCTTTGAAGATATTCGAAAAACTGTCAAAATACAAGGACCTTGAAATAGAAATCTCAAAAATGTGGCACATGGGAACATCAACAATCTCTGTTGTAGTTGGAGCCCTTGGACTGGTTGGAAAAGATTCCAGTAGGCTGATTGAAGGGAACCCTGGAAGTCCATGCCTCAAAGAGATACAAAAAATTGTTCTGACAAGTACAGCCCACACTTTACGAAGGGCTTTATCTATGTAATTATTTTTATTTTTTTTTTTTTTTTTTTTTTTGCAGTGGAAAGTGTCATGATGCCATTTCTAACCTTAGGTCCCTGGGCAGGACCCGGAAAGAAATGTGTAAACGTCAAATATATCAAAGGAAATAATAATAATAATAATAATAATAATAATAATAATAATAATAATAATAATAATAATATGTAGAAAAACCCGTGAAAATTTTACGATTTTCCTATTTAAATTTTCTGATTAATCTTAATTCTTAAATCTTAAGTTAATGATTGATGTCAAATTCTATGACAGTAAAATATCCCTAGAAGTGGGTAGAAATGAAAAGATTTAAAATTGACAACTTGTTCCATTTCACGAAAACAGTCAAGCACTTCTATTTTCCCTTTATTTCTTTATTTATTTCATTTTCTCAATGAAAACCAAGTCGTAATGTCTTTTTTCCTCGTTCTACGCGATCGAAACAGAATAGTCCATTATTTATAAACTATTGGAAGGAGACATTAAACACTTTTATCTTCCTTTATTTATTTCATTCTTTCTAGACTAATCTCCGTCTTACGAACATTTTTCTTAATTATAATTTTAAAATAATTCAGCATATTATTTTAGTTATCGTATTTGACAGCATATAAGGCGCACTTTTTTTTTTACTAAAAATATCTTTTAACATTCGCCTCCGTCTTTTATGCCATATGTAAGTTTAAAATTTGCGATAGTTGGCCAGTATTAGCTACTTGGCAACTCTTCTTCGCTTAGAATTTAGAGTAACTTTCATATACGTATTGTCATTATTTAAAAGGCTATTATTCAGATTAAAATTTTTATCATTGATAATATTCATTATATTAATTTCATCACGTTTAATATTAGTAATGTGTTTCACTAAAATTATATGCAATAAATTCAAATTAAATATTTGTAAAATATATTTGTTTCATCAATATTTTTCTTGCGAAAACTTTCGGTTGCAACGGTATAAATACAAATAAATATTTATATCCTAATTATTCCAATAAGACATTTACAAGAAGCAGGTTGTGCAGATCATATAAAGGATATTATATAACATTATAATATCATAACGTTTTTATAGGCTCGTGTTATTTTTTCCCATTATTTTTCGTTTAATTGTAATCATGGCTTGTTTAACCAAAATAACACCTCATAAATATCGCCTAGTCCGTACTATTTACTAATAATTTTACTAATTACTGATTTTTTTCTTGGTTTGTCCTGCTAAAATTGGGTGCTTTATTATAAACCCGTGCGTCTTATATACCATCAAATACGGTAAATTATGGCAATTGTTTTTTTTTTGTTACTTTTTTTTTGGCAATTGCCTTGCTCGGTTTTCACCGTTCGATATTGTGCGTCTGCAAAATGGAGTGTTTATCGTGATCACTCTCACTTCTGTAGTAGTAGTAGTAGTATCTGTTCTTATCATCTTAATCTGATTTTCTCTCTCGACTTCTATCTTCCCTTACGTCTTTCATTTTTCTTTTTGTTTTCTCACTGAAAACAAGTAATGTCTTTTTTCTTTTTTCCATGTAATTAAAACGCGGAATAGACCATTATTTATGAGTTATTGACAGGACGTAATGGTCTTGCTAACTAATGAAGGGCGGGAAAATCAGAATTGTAATAGGTTAATAAAGCATGTATCTGTTATATACATCCCACCCTGAGCGCCATGATGGGTATATTGGGCTTCGTATATCTCAGCGCCATTCCGTTGGCATACTGATCTCTGAATAATAATAATAATAATAATAATAATAATAATAATAATAATAATAATAATAATAATAATGTTTATCAAAATGGTCTTAGATATTATTTCAAATAATTATTGGTTTTGATCCTCACTGCGCACCTCAAAGATTTGACCTTATGTCAACACGAAACTCTGCTTATTAAATAATTATAATAATTCTACGAAAATAGACAACGTCCTTATCTAAATATCACGCGCGTCTTTGATGGCTCATAAAATGAATGCACAAAAATATGCATTTTGCAATTGTATATTCATTTGAATTCAGGAATACAAGTGCATGCAGATTCTTCCGATGTCCATGACTCAAATGAGGCGCATACAAACAGTGGCGTGGAACAGTTGTTCGTTACCGAAATGAGGCTTTTTCAGAATAAGAAAATGAAAGAAACCAAAATGCTTACATAAATAAGATTTCCGAACAATGGGTCCGTTGAGAGTGTAATTCATAACAGAAAACTGGCTATTTCAATTATAAAAAGGAAAAAACGAACAACAATGAAAAATATAATGTGAATAGGAAAGTAAATAAATAAACAAAAATAGAGTCTCGGTGTCATTTTTTGGTACATCATGAAAGATAGAGTTTGACGAAGAAATTCATTGTGGACAGAAATGAATGGGAGTAAAGGAACAAAGGCACATATATCTTGGATAGAGTTGAGATTATTACCAAGATGATGGACATTAGTAAATGTTTTAAATGACATATCAGTAGGCAAGGGAGAAAGTGTGAAGGAGGTTAGAGCGTGCTTACAGCCGCCAGCAAGAAGGGTAAAATAAAGACTCTGACATTGTTAATGATAAAGCTGATAACTAGTGGGGAAATAATTAAAAATTACTTAAAAAGACGATAACTGAATATGTAAAATACCTGTCGAATATCATGATTTTTATTACAGTGCCACACAAAAGTTTACACCACATTACCTGTCCTGGGTATGACGATAAACTACGTCCGACAGCAAGGCCTCTGATCAGGAGATTTTGAGAAGCGTGGAACCAACTTTTAATTGCTGGTGTTCCCAGTTCCATCCTGACAAGTGGTTGTAGCACCTGTTAGGGTCTCAGCTATGGGAAAATAGTTAACCACGAAACTAGGGTCGAAAAAATATTAAAGTGTAAAAATACTTCGTAAAAAAATTATTAGCAGTAATACATTTTCGAAAAAAACTATTACCAACGTTACATTTAAAAAAAAATATTACCAGCTATATATTTTTGAAAAATAAATATTACCATATTTTGAAAGCAAAAGAAAAGAAAGCATTACCAACTATAGATTTTTTGAAAAAAAATATTACCAGCGAAGGAAAATTATTATTAGAAATATATTTTTGAATGAAAAAAAATTTCCAGAAATGGATATTTTGAAGGAAGGAATGTTACCAGAAATAGATTTTTGGAAACAAATATTCGCAGCAATAAAAATCTTGTAGGCATTAAATGACCCATAGAGGTTGATATGCCGTAAAACAAATCAAACTAAACAACACATTGCAAAATATATATTTTTAGGTATTTCTCATACAGTTACATTAATGAAACTTTTACTGCTCGTAGAACATATAGTTAGGTATTCAGTCAAACAATCAGATTTTTTTTTAAACTTCAAAAAAGTATCGAAGAATAACCGATATTTAGTAACTCAAAAGTTTACAAAACATTTTTTTTTATTTACAACAGCTTTTTTTTTAAAAAAAAAAGGTTAGCATTTTATTAGAATGTTACAAATTAGGATGGGGTTATTTTTTAGAAAATTCCAGATTAATTTTATGATTACTTTTAGGAATGATTAAAAGTATTGGATCATTATTTTTCTGTCAACCGCCCTTTAAACATTGGCAAAATGGGGAAAAGTGAACATTGAAGTCAACACTCAGAGGCGAAAGTCTGTTTCATGATGTGGCCTGATGATTGCGTTTAGCATGAAACTGTCGCCTCTGAGTGTTTACTTAGGTTCAAGTGTACTCAGTTAAGAGGCCAGACAATTCATTTTTAGACAGAAAGAGAAAAGGAAGAACATTACTATATATACATTACTATATATATATATATATATATATATATATATATATATATATATATATATATATATATATATATATATATACATATATATATATATATATATATATATATATATGTGTGTGTGTATGTATGTATGCATGTATGTATGTATGTATGTATGTGTGTGTGTATGTATTTGAACTTCTGTACTTGTTTTCAATATGGACTGCTTTTTCTGCTGACAATGCGACTGCGGTCAGATAATCATTTCCTCGCGCTGTAACGCATCAATATAAAACGTATTCCGTTAAACACAAAACATGTGATCACTAATAAGGCTGAGAAGTTAAGGATATTTCAAGTTTTCTTCGTTAATAATAGACGACGCCGAACCTTAAACTCGAGTACGACCTCGACTAGACTAAAAGAGTGACAAGTCAATCATTCTGAGATACGGGATAATCAACCAGGAAGATTCAATATTCGAACGTTCGACAGTCAGCGAAATTGGGAAAAAACCGGACGAGATGCTAGCACCAACATCAACTTATATTTGAAATTCATGGCCGTCTGTCAATTAAAGTGAAAAGGTATTCTCACTTACGTTTCATTACCGACGTGTTTATAAACAGAAATTAAAATATCGTTTTTTTTTTAATTTAAAATTTAAGAACGCTCATACACATGAAAATGTTGCAAACCTAACGATGTTTTTACTTCTGTCTTACTTGTTGCAAAAAAAAAAAACTTATATTCTTTGATAGAATTCTTCATAGGGCGAAACGCGTCAAGTAAAGGACAGTTTTCATATATATATATATATATATATATATATATATATATATATATATATATATATATATGATAGATATATAGATAGATACCTCCACTAATTTTGTATACATAAATGAGTTTTTAATAATTAAAAAGCTTTACTGAAGCTTTCATTTTTGCTTTAATTGAAAGGATTTAAAATTTACTATTTCCAGTAAGCAAAATACTTTGTGGTGTATTTCAAACGGAAATTAAATTGATCGGAATCGATTTTTTTCAGTAAGTTAATTCTCGGTTTTAAAAATCTTGCAAAAATAAAAGATATGGTTCTGAAACGTTATTTGAGAAAAATTAGGAAACTGAAAGTTAAATTAGTCTGATTTGAAACAAATATTACGTATAAATTCTGGATTTTTTTTTGTTTCGTAGGTTAGATGAGTATTTATATTGTATTTGGATGTCTTATTGATTCATCTTTTGATAATTTCTTTATTATATATATGGGTACCTCCACGAAAACGCTAAAAAATCAGCATACCATTTTGGAAACATGCTCCAGACTTAATGAAAACATGTTTTTAATCGTCAATATCGTTGTTATTATAAAAAGGAAGGATCAAAATATTTTTTTGATTATTTAATTAAATATTTTACTCTTTTTTTTTCATTAAAACTTTTTCTTGCATCAGTGGTTGTACTAAATTTTCTCATAGCAAATTTTAGCCTCTTTTTTTGCGGTGACAGACACATTAATTTTGAAATTCTTGCAAAAGTCAAATAATTGTATGAATTTAATCAAATTTTCAAGACTTATTTACAAATGAATTAAATTAATTTTGGATTTTTTCATTAGGAAAATCTTTCTAAAAATATTTTTTAACATGATTTTCAGCCCCTTATTTAATTTTATAAAAACTTGAGAAATTCAACGTGATAATTTTTAGTGACTATATTAGTTAAAAGCAGAATTCCTTGAAGAATTTAAATCACCGAGTTTTTTTACATCGGACTCTGTATTACTGAAAATCTATTATGAATCTAAAAATAAATAAACGTAATAGAGCTAAGACATTATTTAATTACAGAATCTTTTAATTGCTGTTATGAATAATATATAATACTGACCGAGGAAAAACAAATTCGACGAAAACTAAGTTTATACAAGATTTGTTTTCAGTTTTTACAATTTTAAATTGAATAATCTATAAAGTTTTTAAATCTTTTAAAATTCATTTTCATTGTGATAATTCTTAGGAAATATTGTTATTAAGTAAAACTATATTTACCAATTATATATTGTAAAGCTTATTACAATCTGACCCCAAATATTTTTAAAAGAATTTAGATTTGTCTTTGTGTGTGTGATTGCGTGCAGAATTTCTGAAGTATGGATGTATAAACCGATAAATCTATCATTAAAGGGTCACATATTTTAAGGATTTCCACCCTTATAAATTTAATAAATTTAACTATGAATACGTTCGTCTGTCAATCCGCATTCAATAATTCCATTAACACGTCAGAAGAACAAGACCCCTTAGTTACAACCATCAAAGACAACAATATCAATTTCACTGTTGCGCATTCCAACCAACAGGAGTATATCATTGATAACATTCGATGCGTGCTTTTAACATCTCCATTTAAATGCCAACAAGGAAACCGAAAGTTCGAGTTTAAATACATTTTTTAAATAGATGCACACATTACAGAACTAAACAGGAATCTAGGCTTGCTCAGAGAATACAATTTCACAAAAAGCCCTGTACATATCCTCTACAACACCAATCGAAGCTAAAAACTAGGGCAAAACTATCAAATTTCTTACGGTAATACAACAAGCACATCAAAAAACCGACAAGAACACTAAATTCCCCGTAAAAGAGAGTCCTACTTCATTGTTTATTTCTTGTCCCGTTGATAAAGGAGACAGACGTGTCCGAAAAATCCGATTTTAAAATCTTTCTGATCATGCTTCCTACTAATATAAGGCCTACTAATATAAACATAAATATTCTTCTTCTTCATCATCTTCTTCCGATTATTATTATTATTATTGTTGTTTTTATATTTCTAATTTCATTAATCGGCCTATTAACTATACATACATACATACATACATATATATATATATATATATATATATATATATATATATATATATATATATATATATATATATGCGTGTATGCATGTGTGTTTTTGGTTGTAAATTATTTTCAGAGAGAGTGTATATGTAAAGGAACAAAAAGAATGAAAAAGACAAGAGGAACTTTATTAAGACAAATGCGCCTTTTGCCCTTTGATTTTGCCTTAACATTTGACTTAATAAATGTTCCTCAGAGGACGAAATGTGTCGGCTAAGAATAGTGTTCCTCTTGTCTTTTATACATATATATATATATATATATATATATATATATATATATATATATACATATATATATATATATATATATATATATATATATTGTGTGTATTTAAGCAGCATTTTTCATTCATACATGTTTCATTAAATAATATTGCTTAATATATTGTGTAATTGTCATCTTTGCTAATGGCTTATGTAAGCCGAAAGCTTAGATTGGATTAAAAAATATGTATCAATATTGTGATTTTCTTTCATTGTTTAATATATATATATATATATATATATATGTGTGTGTGTGTGTGTGTGTGTGTGTGTGTGTGTGTGTGTGTGTGTGTGACTGGAAAATTATAACCCATTCTATCTATATATATATAAATGAGCGTGGCTTGTCCAGGTAATTCTGTATGAATAAATTGGTTTTGATGCAAATTCGTGAAGGACTAATAACTACAAATTATCATTATTTTGTTAAATTATTTTTCTTAAATGCGACAATACGAAGATGATGCTTATTTGAAAGATTATCAAACTTTTCAATGTTCAATTTTAAGCACGTGAAACAATTTAAATCATTATTTCAATAGAAAAACAAGTTATTATTTGGTCTTTGAAAAAGAGTTTTGGGTATTTTTCGTTTTGTCTCTTGTTTAGCCTGAGCTTTAATACAACTGGAAAATACACAACAATCTTAATCAAAAACCAGGTAATAGGTTGCAACTTACTAGACTAACAATCAACGTCCAAATGAACTCGTGACAAATTAATTTGGCGCCTTTTTTCTTTAAAATCTGCGAACTAAATTATACAGGTATCTCCCCGTTATCGAAAGTCTACTTTACACGTCTTCACTCTGAAGTGCTACCATCATTAATGCAGGCTTTCTTTATTATCCGAAATTGCATAAAACGTAGCGTCAGTCACAATTAATTTATGTGGGAATAACATTGAGCCTTTCTAACCTGTGTCTATGTTTGCCTGTCATAATGTTAAAGGTCAAGGTTCATTGGCTACTGTGAAAGGGTTAAAACATAACTGTAACAATTTTCTTTCACACTGTTATTTTTAGGGTCTCAAAATATCCTACAAACGTGATTTCAGCCTTCGTGTCCTTTCAAAGTTAAACTCGAAACTTGGTGCTAATCTCTCCTCTGGTCACGCCCCTAGCAGCTTAATGGATGAGGGGACTGCTTTGTAGCTTTCAGTACATCAAAAACCAAACTAGTAGTTTTTTGCCCTCAACGTTCAGAAACTGAGTTTTTTTGTCACGATAAACGACTGCAATCTCAGTGAGGTTCCAAGTTTTGAAATTATACTGTATCCCAAGTTTATACCAAACCTCAAATCGATCTCATAAAACAAATCGACAAAAATGCAGGAAAAACTATCTGCCCATTCTATCACTCTGATATCAGTTTAGTATATGATTTTTTTTCAACCATGCGTGATCTTTAAAAGATTCAGATTAGACCAGAAATCTAGTATTGTTATGATACCTGAACTGAAGGTGCTTAATCCTCCTTCCTTGGTAGACTACAAAATTGTTTTTGTTTTTTTTGGTCTTGTGGAGGAAGTTTATTTTCCACTCTGCCAAGTCCGTTCTATAAAGGAAACATTGTTAGTCCACAACTTCTTCATCACTATTTCTATGATAAATGTTCAATTGAGTTTCTTTCAGACCTTTACAAATAGAACACACCGAGATACTTCCACCGCGTCGAATCAACCCCATTTCCTTTGTGTTCCAAATGCAAGAAGAAGCTTTCACACAGTGAACTTTGTCACAAGAACTGCCACTTTGTGATACCTGCAAGAGTGCATCGCAGAATGCTTCAATCTTGACCCTTTCAAGTCAAGGGACAATCATTATCTATCCTCCTTATCCGCATATGCTTCGCTCTAACATATTCTCTTTCATTTCTATCACACACCTCATTCATCCTTACTATTTCGATTGTGACCTTGCGTGGATCCTTACCATTATATCAGGGGAGGATTTTAAATGGTCATTAAGGAATTGTATTCCTGATCAATCAAAATTCGTAAATAATTATATAGGCCACACTACAACATACTCACTCTACAGCTTTCTGACCACAGCTCAATTAGATCTCAATTATATATTCATGGAGACCTACGGGACACTACTCGTAAAATGCTTGTTGACAACACTAATATAATAGCACCATCTACATGCAAAAAGGCTAAAAATAATGGAAGCTTTATTAATAAAAACAAAAAACTAACACTTAATAATATTGAGTATGAACATGTACACAATATCTTGACCGTGTTTTGAAAAATGAAAACATTTTATAAAATATACATGCAACAAACTATTTCTTATTTATTAGTTAAAATATTTAATCCTTGAAAATAGCTAAATGTATAACCGAAAGCGCTCGGATAAAAAGAACATTGGACAGTTTTTATATAATTTATCATCTGAAAAGAAAACATTATTAGATCGCTTGAGGAATTGTATAAAAACCTAAATAAAAGCACCTTCTGTAGTCTGTAGTATTCAATGAAATGTGCATGAAAGAAGGATTGCTGCCTAAATACACAAATATATATATATATATATATATATATATATATATATATATGTATGTATATAGGATTGTAAAAATTACAAACATCATTTTGTCTTATTTTTATCATAATCCTTTCATATTCATGAATATTTTTCCGTGTATTACAATTAAATAAGGCAAGAAATGGACTGTAACAGTGAGAATCACTTTTATTTCCCAAGTACTTTCCATCTCTTTCTGATGTCATCATCAGTGGTGCAACTGGTGAGGCAAGTAGCTATCTATTACTGATTTTTTTTGTTTGCGTTTAAATGCTATGGTTGATAATTAGGCTTTAGCGTTCATTAGAACGTGAATAGTTATTCACCCAGTTTGGGGCATAACTTTAAAGAATTCAATGTAGATAATGGAATTATCTATGTCATCCAGCTCCGATATAAACATGCCACCAGCGCAGTTCTTCTGGGAAAACAAATGACAGGATTCTTCCGGACAATTGTCGGCTTGCGATAGGGATGCATACATTCACCCACATTGTTCACCCTATTTCTAGAGAGAACCATGCAAGAAACCTTGAATGGCCATGATCCTTGAATCTCTATCTGTGGCAAACCCATCTGTAATTTACGTTTTGCAGATGACACTGACCACATAGCAGGTAGAAACAGTAAGCTCCAGGACTTGACCAACAAACTTGTCGAGAGAACAGGAGCGTTTGAAATAGAAGTCAGCTCCGAGAAATCCAAAGTAATGGTAAATAGCATAAACAGTAAGACCTGTGTCAACATTATCATGAATGGGAATTCACTGCAGATAGTGTCCAGTTTTAAATCCTTAGGAGTAATCTTGTCTAAATGTTTTCACTGCAACTCGGAAATACGGACACGGATTGCCGCAGCCATGGCAGCTATGGCCAAATTGACAAGAATATGCAGGAGCAAAATCAGTTTCAGACAAAGTACAGACTATAAATCGCTGGTAGTCTCCATTCTCTTATATGGATATGAAACGTGGACTCTGTTGGAAGACAGAGAGAGAAGAATCGATGCGTTTGAGAACAAATGCATTAGAAAACTCTTTGGTATCTTTTATTGGAAACAAAAACCAATGGGTTTGTGCGGAAAAGGGTTGAAAGTTTTGTGAGACACCAGGAACATCTTCTCGCCACTGTCAAACGGAGTAAAATGGCGTGGTTTGGACGCATTACATGGCACGACAGACTGTACAAGATCAGCATGCAAGGCATCGTTGAAGGTGGACGTAGGAGAGGACGCCAGCGCAAAAACTGGATGGACAATGTCAAGCAATGGACAGGTATGAATGTGCCAGACTTGCTGATGGCTGTCTTTGATAGACCGTTGTGGGAAAGAGTTCGTGTGGCTTCTGCATTCGGATCCGCCCTATGATTAAAAAACTGTTCTTTTTATAGGTATTTTAGAATATTATTATATTATTCGTAGCTGATTCGGCTTTGAGAGAGAGAAAGAGAGACAGACAAATACAGAGAGTGACCGACCGAAAGAGGGACTGACGCCTCTTACATATATATATATATATATATATATATATATATATATATATATATATATATATATATAATTCTATCAATAAGAATATTAATTTAGTTAAAGGAATTCCTTCTAGAATTCAAAACACGTTACATAGTACTTTTCCATTCAATTCCCCTACATATTAACTATACAAATAGCAGTAACCCTCATATCTTGATCAGTGTTTCATTTTATTTTGTATGATGTCATTATTTTCCTTTCCATATTTATAAATTATTAGGATTTCTTGGGAAAGATAGTGGACTGTTTTTACTTTGCCTTCCGTATATTCTTTTTCTGAATTGTCTCTCTACTGACATTTCCTTAGATTCGTCGACTTCCTAATAATCGACAATCTAGTCTAATCTGTTAGTTAATCCATAGCTGATGGGGAAGGGGAGATGGATTCATGCCTTTCTTAAATATGAAGTGAATACATTTCCCCCATTGATAACCTTTACGTGAACCCATTTCCATATTACTGACATTTTTATTAATATTAATTAAGCTTAATCAAACCCGCAATTTAAAACGAGTCTATTGCTCTATAACAGGAGGATTCTGAGTTTGAAAATGTAGAGGAATTTTCTTAACACCATAATTATCATTCCCCTTACTAACCTTATTATTGAAATGACAATTTTTAACGTGTTTTTTTTTTTGTTTAATGATGGTGGTGTATAGCGGAAATTCACAAGGGACATGGGTGTGGTGAATGCGATGTTGGCAAATGGCGAATGCGAAAATAACGGAACCTTGATGTTCGCAAGAAATGATATCAGAGTAGGTATGTCAATAATGTCGACGGTGCACGCGCATGCGGGGAGGGGACAAAATATGTGTGGCATTGTTTATTTCCAGCCATTGAAGTTAATAGAGAATTAACAATCAGCACATATATTCCGGGTGCACAAATGTGCCTGATCTTTCTTTCACGATCTCTCTTTTTCTATCTCTTTCTTAAACACACGCACACATACATATTTTACACTTTCTTTTCACACACTCATTTATCTTGTCATGCAGATAAAATGCTGCACCATTGTCAAAATCACTCGCTAATGCATTCATAGATACTACCGTAGAGTTCTGTTTAGCAAGTTAAGCATTTATGCACGAGTTCGAGCCTCGCTGTCTTTCCATTTATTTTTGGCTTGTGATAAGCTTTACTCGTTTTGCGATTATTAGCAAACGTCTTCTTTGGTTTAAGTTCATGAGTATAACAGACTTGGCCCCGATTTCAGTCATACACGTGTTAGGACGACCTGCGCTTACGATCGCCAAAGGATGGTTAGTATTCTACGGATATCATACTGGAAGAGATATTTCGCACGGCTGTCAGGAATTCCTTTGCTTGTTTCGGTTTAGTTCGCAGTAGTTGCTTACTAATGATATTAAAGAAGCCCGTAGTCTGGTTTTGTATGTCTAGTCGCTTGGAAAAGCATAAATGTATATCATTAGATACTCCTCGTTTTTGACAACAATGAACTAAAAAATATTTAGTCTGTACTTTCTGTCGCTCAAAAATAAAGAAATATAATTTTGTTAACAAGGATACTACTACTGCTACTATTTACTATTAGATTAACTAATTTACGTCTAAAGTGAATTATATCGTAGTGGTCCGAAGGAAACTCCGTCCCAGTTTGGTGATTGTCTTTATTATCACTCTTTGTTGTAATAATCGCTGTGTTGCAATGCGTTGGTCCTCTAAATTCTTCATCATCTGAATTTTAGGTAAAGTTATTATTTCATTATTCCTTCACTATACGGAATTGAATACTCCGGGTTGAATTAAAAAAAAGAATCCAGGCTTGAAAACAAATGCTTGCGAAAGCTCCTTTGCATCCACTACTGGGAACACGAAACAAATGACTATGTATGGAGCAAGGTCAAAAATCTCCTTGACCGACAGGAATATCTCCTCCCTACTATTAAGAATCGGAAGATGATTTAGCCACATCTAACAGAATAACAGCTTCTACAAGACCAACATACAAAGCACTGTTGAAAGTGGACGTGCACGGGGACGGTCATGCAAGGGTTGATCAGACATCATCAAAGAGTCGACTGATATGACAACACCAGAACCCCTGAGAGCTACCGCCAACAGATCATCCTACTGGAGGTTGTCTGTTTCTTCTGCCCTAAGGTACCACCCGTCCCATCGGTTAAAGCAGTCGAAGGACCGATGATGATATATTTAATTTGCAAGTTATCTGTAACGGATTATTTATGAGTCTGACCATTTTTACTAAATGTCGTTAAATTTTCAGATATAAATTGTCCAGTGACTGAATGATTTCTCCCTCGCAAATTATTAATAAAATATTTGTTTTTTTTTTTGTGTTGTGTCGGTTACTTCATTATCAGATATCGCGTTTCCGCCTTTTCATGTAACTTTTCGTGTTATCTTTTTTTGTCTTTTCTTGTTTTTACTGTTGTTGTTTGCTTGTTTTTTCAAATATGTTAGTATGGTTTTTCCTAAATTTGGTTTAACTTTATTGATGTTGGGTTGCTTTTTCTCAAGGTTTAATGCTTGTAATATTCGTTTTGTACAGTTTGTGTGATATACCACCGCTATACTATTGGTGAATATGGGCGAGTGGTTAGAACGTTCGCTTTCTTATCATGAGACACGGGTTCGAATCTAAACCATGGTAGATTTGTCAGAAAGAGGACTTCCTGATGCTATCGGCGTGCGAAACGTTTGGAAAGTGCCTGAAAACTTGATCCAAGCCTTGACAGTCACATTAGGTAGACGGAAACTTTGGAAACCGTCGGTGGTTGTGCTAGCAAGAAGTCACAAGTCATCATGGCCGAGTGTTTGAGGGTTTGTTCATTTCCATCTACCTCATTGTGTTTGTGTCTCCGGCAAAATAAATCGTTCCTAGCCTTTTATCTATCACATTCTGTTCGTCGCATGTTCAAACTAATGATCACAGTAGATAACGCGTTCTCTCCCAGAAACTAAGGTACGCTCAGCGTATTATAAACCACAGATGGCTCTGCAATGGGGATTAGCTAGCCGCCCTAGTAGACTGGCATCCTCGATAACGAGCTCTCTCCCAGAAACTAAGGCACGCTCAGCGTAGTATAAACCACAGGTGTGCACTGTGGGTATTGAACAAACACAAATGTGCTTGAACAGGCATCTGCAATGGGGATTAGCTAGCCGCCCTAATAGATCAGCATCCTCGGATTCGAGTGGTTGCGCCATTTACGTTTGGTGAGAAATTGATGGATTTGTATACATGTTTAGATTTATGGAAATCTCATAGTAAACACGATTTAGATTTTTCATGGATGGGCTTAATTAGACACATGTATGATTTGCATGAAGAATATGTAGAATTTTCATGATAAATAAATGCAATTTAATCAGTTAAAGAAACAATTACCATGCATAAATCTGTGCATTGATTCGTTGAAGTGCGTATCTACATCTCAGTTTCTTCGTTTATATAATTACCAGTTATTATATATTTCTAACCCAGTCAATTTGCATATATGCCAAAACTCTATTTATACAAGAGTGTCTATCGATCTATCAATGAATCATTCTGGCTATTTCGTCTGTTCATTTCCATCTACCTCATTGTGTTTGTATCTCCGGCAAAATAAATAATTCCTAGCTTTTTATCTCATCACGTTCTGTTCGTCCGTCTTATGCTCTCTATCTATCCATAGTTTTGTTTTAGTTTTTTCGATTAGCACTTTGAATCAATGCGGCTTTCTTCAGTCGAACACGTATTCTTATCCAGAAATTCATATCTTTAACGTTTTACTAGCATATAAAAGTCGATGAAAAAACTCCTTTGAATTGTATTTAGTAAATATGTCCTATTGAAATATTATTATTATACACGGTTTGGTATTAAATTAATATATTAATATTAAGAATGTTCATGGAACAAGATAAAATAATTAATAAAACTCCAATATTGTGCTGACTTTATAAATTAGTTTTCCTTTATCTTTGTCTTGCATGATTTTTTAATCGATTCAACCTAAGCAAGGCAATAAAGCCACTAAGATGCAGGTGGTTACTGCGTATGAAAGAATAAAAAAGAGAAAATAACACGTTAAGGAAAGAGAAGAATAAAAGAACATGAATTAAGAAGATAGCGATTGACATTGAATTTAAATTTTTGAAGATCAACGTTGACTGGAAAGCATGGAGCTGGAAGAGATTTCTACAAGCGTGTGAAAAGAAACTTTTAGCATAGACATTACGGTTACATCTAACCATTTCAAGAGCAAGATGATGAGACATTGCTCCCAATCCAGTAGTACGATAAAATTCACAAAATCTAGGTACGAAAGAGGAATGCTCATTAGAACAATTACAATGAAAATATATATAGCAAAGGCACAGAAAAGCTATAGTAGGACAGTGGGAATGTGACTAAAACCGAGATACCAGGTCAGGAGCAATAACGTTGCAGATTCTTCTTTGGAATTTATCAAGAATCTCCAAGTAGGCTGAAGAAGCACTAGATCTCGTGTAGCAGCAGCATCCAATGCATGGAAAAATGGGAGAATTGTAAGGTTGTAAGATAAATTCAGGCGAGAAAACTTATATAGCACGCCAGTTGAATGAATCAGATTTTGATATTTTCGGTATGTGTTATAGATATTTTAATCGCTTTCTCAACAATTTACTGCTCTATTTCGAAGATATAGCTCTCCTATGTGTTATCCCAATCCTGCCAAATTGTTTTACGCTAGCCATGATCAAGGAGGGTGGATAAGGCAAATTTCTGCAATTCTTTAGGTTTGGTAAACTTTCTTGGTAGCTTAGCGAGACAAGACGGCTAAGGCAATTGTCAATCTGTTCGCCTTTGCCAGAAGGGTCTTAGACGTACTGCATTAAGTGTCTTCAACCCATAAATGTAGACTCTTGATATATATATATATATATATATATATATATATATATATATATATATATATATATATATATATATATATATATATATATATATATTATTCCAGGTCCATAAAACACAAATCAGGTACGTCACATTATTCATAGAGAAGAGTCTAACTAGAGTTTCCCAGCCATTTTTACCTCTCGCATCCTTTTCACTATATGTCCTTCCCTTCTCTTTCCAAGATTTCCATTTTATTCTTTTAACCCGTAAACCTCTAGGGTTGGAGGGCGATTCACTGTAGTAGCAGTGATGTATCCTGGACGGTGTCCAACTCTCGCCAGGCAGATTTGAATTCAGAGTTTTCCTTCTCTTAGACCGGTTGCTAACTCTGTCCGGCTATTTACCCGTAGTATGGAGAGAAGAGAGGGATTAATGACTTTCCTCATTGTATTAACATATAAGTGGATGTAATGAACTCGACTGGAATTTGAACTCCGATTTCTCAGTCCGAGACGCTATCCATTACTCCACCTCTCCAAGATTATCCAAATCAAAGTTTATAATTTCGGTAGTATTATTAAAACGCATACAACATAGAAACACCACTGGCAACAATAATTATGTCAGGCTTTGTCAATTTTACAAACATTTTAACTGTGGTAAGCACAATATTTTTTTTCAGAAATGATATCAAATGACCCTCAATACAAATGATTTTCTTGAAACAACCAAAAGTTTTTAGAAAGAAAGTTTTAATGAAGCAAACATATGTTTGATGTATCCTGTTACATCAAATAAATATTTAATCTCAAAATTGAGAAAATCCTCTATTTGTCGTTGTAATATCGTTCACTAAGATTATGTGTTTATATATGATTGTGTTACAGAATGTGTAGGCTAGACAAAAAACGGCGAAAGGATAATCCCAGTGCGTGCAATTTCAAACCCAACTATACTGATCTGAACTTTAACGACCCGAACTGAGTGCGGACCCATGGAATCCTGACATTAATTGATTATCTGTGTTTAAATCTTGATATATAAGACCTAAGAACGCGCTAAAAACCAGTAATTCGGTCGCGGCAGTAGAGAAGACAAGAGCAGCGATATTATCCTTTCCATTATGTTTCTGTGCTGTTGCTTCAAAAGTGAAACAAGGCACTACATGGAGACGATGGCTAGGTGGCCATCTGTGAAAAACCGTTCTTTTCATATACATCACCCTTTCGCTTCCCCTAAGAACAAATGCCTACTCGGAGCCGCACCCACCGATAATAAATCGGGTAAAAACACACCCGAAGAAAATGTTCTGCAGTTGTCTGAGTTTCTTACTGCAACGTTGGGGTCCCGAGTGATGTTTTGCCAATAGTCTATTGGCATTTCCTTACTAGGGAATCTATCGCTGCAGCAAATGACTCAGAGACGACCTGCAACGCAACATGTATCTGTTTGTCCACAGAGTTTCTTCCAAAAGATTCAATAAGGTGACATTTTGTGAAAGAAAATAAATTTATTCAATTTTAGAATCGAAACTCGAATACTTTTTTTGATTACGAAATGATTCATATATTAGAACAATTGTCAGGATTATACGAAAAGATCGAATCTTATAATTTCATCTGGTTCTTTTATCAATGTAGAAAACTCTGTAAATTTGTCTTCTTTACAAACCTATGCAGGCATTCATATCTAAGTTTAACATAAAATATAATTGTTTCTGAGGATGGTTTACTGCCTAACCTCAAATGTTCTATGTTCGTTTCTTTGTTCATAAATCAAGTTCTTTTAACTGATTTCGCTTTTCTTATTATTCGTTTTAAATTTGAGTATTTATTTGTATGCAACCACACGCACATATACATATATGTAGGCATCTACAACCACGCACACGCGCGCACAAAAACACATACATATATGCCTATGTAAATATGGTAGAGTACATGCATATTTGTGTGGATGCGGGGGTGGTCTAAAGAATAGTAAGAGCCAAGTTCGAATTCCTGTCGGATTCGTTACATTGACTTACGCGCCATTAACCGTTCGAAAGTATCTCGTCTTCTCGGCTATGGGTTAAAGAATAGTACTTATATCTGGAAAAAAGCATTGTCATCTCCAAATTTTCTTAATGCAACGTTCCATCGCAAAAGAATAATTTTATTAGAAATATGTTTCGATTATAAATATCCGACAAAGGGGTTGATTAATCGTAAAAAGAAAATCAATCATTTAATAAGGATTAATATTTGTTCATATATATATATATATATATATATATATATATATATATATATATGTAGTGTTGAATGTTAAAGACAACATAGTCTTACATATTTTCTTTTGAATTTTCTCATATTCTCTAATGAGACTTTTTATTTGAAAATGGTTTCGAAATATGTATTGTCCATACGATGACCTAGCGCTTTCGAACATCATTGTTCATCTTCAGGGTCAATATTTTAGTCAAAAATTTTTTTCTTTTTTTTTTTTTTTTAAACAAACATTTGCCAATTATCTTGTAGCGTAATCATGTTGCTACTTTTTTACAAACTAAAAACGTTATAAAAAAAAAAAAATTTTTGACTAAAATATTGACCCTGAAGATGAACAATGATGTTCGAAAGCGCTAGGTCATCGTATGGAAAATACATATTTCGGAACTATTTTCAAATAAAAAGTCTCATTAGAGAATATGAGAAAATTCAAAAGAAAATATGTAAGACTATGTTGTCTTTAACATTCAACACTACATGTTTGAAAGAAAAGTTGCTGCCAAATTACACACATATATATATATATATATATATGAAGAAATATAGTTTATAGGTGTGCTAAATTTATGGGATAAAGTGCTCAAAATCAGGGATAGAGCGTATGTAAATATAAAAGTGGACATTGAAGTTAACACTCAAAGGCGACAAACTATTTCATGCTGACGATTGCGTCTAGCATGAAAAAGTCTGTCGCCTCTGAAAAAAATGTCGCCTTTAAAAAAAATAATTATAATATATAGATATAGATATATATGTTACAACAATTACTCTGCCGAATAATGATGAGAAAATAATATATTTTACATAACCGATATTTATCTAACAAATTAATCTCATTTCTCGTCAATACCACCTCAATATACAATGAAAATTCCAGATCAAAATTCAACTAATAAATGCCTATCAGGCAATGAATTTCCAATATATAGATTTTGGCGTTTTCATTCTATCATACAATTTACTTTTTCTTTTATATATATAAAATAGATGCATATTTTTTATCTTATCAATAATACATTATTTATTTTTGATTTTAAAAGAAAATATTAGGATTGATATGGTAATAGCTCGAGGGATTATATCTGTATGGCGATATACATATATATATATATATATATATATATATATATATATATATATATATATATATATATATGTATATACACATGCGAGAAATATGGATTCGTAATTCACTTATACAAAGCTTCTCTAGATGAGAAAGTAAATATACTGAAATTTATTCATTTGTTTCTTTACACGCAGTCACCCACCAGATAACTGCTTACAGGAGGTTTCAATATACGTATAAAAATATACGCAAAAGACAAATTATTTATGCCTGTACATACATACGCAATATTATAATTATATAATACAAAATGTATATATATATATATATATATATATATATATATATATATATATATATATATGCATATGTGTGTATACTTATCATCAGTTAGAAATATGGAAGTGATTGAAGTATATATCAAGATTATTACTCGGAAAAATGTTTACTACTTACAAGATATACTTTGACAAATATGATGAGCCTATTGAAAAAATGTATATATCTATATATGTACACATATGTATACGTCCATATGCATCCATGATTATAAATATATATATATATATATATATATATATATATATATATATATATATATATATATATATATTGTATTAAATACACATGTAGTTAGCAGTTATTGATATACAACTGTATATGAATATATTTTGTGAAACTATATTTTTTGATTACATGTTTGTGTTGTCGCACAATAGAAGGACTAGAATAAGAAGAATTGAAGTCTATTTCAAATTCAAAATATGGAAGATATAAGAAAGATAATTGCGTTCTTGTGTATTTCTGTTTGTAGATACAGAGAGATCGATAAAAAGATAACATTTCAGTTTAGGGTAAATACACAGAACGAATAAATAAGGAGCGAGTGATGTAGATGAAGGAGAAAGAAAAGATCATAACAGTTAATTTTTTTAAAACATTTTTACAAGAATGTATACGTAAAAAAAGAACAAGTTATTAGTTTGAACCTCAAGGCATATCCATCAATCAAGTTCCTGTGTCTGACTAAATTACTACTAATGTATTTGGTTCAATACTAATAGAATTCCCCCAAATACACAGGGAGCTGCAGAAATAACTCCCACATATGCCTCCCAGAATTATCTCCCACATAATGGTAAGATATTAGTAGCAATGGTGTTTTCCATTAACTAAAGGATATATTATGTAGGAGGTATTTTTTTGGGTACTTCTGGATTGTATTTCTCGGTGGTATATGTGGGAGTTATTTCTGAGGGTACATTTGGTAAGTATTTACGGGTTTACATGTCGTATGTATTCCTTGAGGTATGTAAGAGGCATTTCTGGGGGTATATGTGGGAGGTATTTCTGCCTCACCATGTATAACCCTTGTACGATACTCATCTAAAATTCGGAAAAATACGGCCTGACCTCTCGTGTATGAGTATACCTGTTTGCATGAGTAGCTAACACATTCCTGTTGCAAAAACCTTCTCAGTCATATTTCCGTTTGTTCAACACCCACTTGTGGTTTCTACTACAAATAAGCTGAGCGGACCTTAGTTACAGTTTCTCGGGGAGAGGTCGCATCATCTGGCGCAATTTAAAGTTTGAACATCATTACGCTCACAAATATTGACAAAAAGTTCATCGACATAATTTCATTTATAAGGCTTGTTACGTGCTAATACCCTTGGGAAAGGTATGAATACTGTTTCCCCCACCACAGCTCTGGGTAAATAGCAGGACAGACTGAGTTCTATAACGCAGAAAGAAATGGCAACCTACTGCGGAAAGAAATCTGCCTCGTCAGTCATGTATCGAAAGATGCATGATCGCCTAAGCGTGTATCATGCATGGCAAATAACTAAATGTTAGTTTTCAGGCATATTACAAATGCGATCGCTTCTTCTAGCCAATAACATCAAAACTTAACATTTCTGAGATTTCGACAATGATGAGATTCGAAATCGTTTCGAATGATCGAAAACAAACGTTTTAATTTCTCTCTACGCGGAATAATAATCAAACTAATATACAGACATGTGTAAGCATTCAGATAGACAGAAATAAATAGATACATATATATTGTATCAAAAAATATATATATATATAATTATGAAATGGACAAAGTCCGACAATTATTTTAAGACATTTTTATGTTTATACATTCTTGTTATAGATACAAATATTTAAGTAAATAAATATTATAAAACAGCATTTACATAAATATTTGTATGTCTAAAAATATAAATAGTCATCAACAGATACACACGCCGGGATCGAAACCCAACCGATTTGACAACAGTCAGATATCTTACCCGACTAGGCTATCGTCGCAATACTTAAACGAATAAAGGGAATTTGAACATTTTTCGCTATACGAAATAGGCCAGCGGCTCGGAGATCTCAATTCATTTCTTGAAGTGTAATGCTTAATAGCACATATTACAAACTTATTTGAGTTTTTTTCCAGGTTTTCAGATAAGACGTTTAGCCATCTTGCCACCATCTCTCGTAAAAATCACTGAAAAAACATTTGAGTTATTCAGCTAGTAAGAGAATAGGTTTAAATCCTTTTTATAACAGCCCTACTATGTCTTCCCAACTGAGTAATGATGAAAGGAAGATCATTCAAGCCTTCATTAATAGTAACAAAATTCATACTCTGACTTCCATCTTCAAAATCTATTTATTCAAGAACCATCAAGAGAACGGTGTCTATATATATATATATATATATATATATATATATATATATATATATATATATATATATATATATATATATATATATATATATATATATATATATATATATATATATATATCAGAATTACATGTATACAGCGTTCAAACCATCCGCACTCAGTTCGAGTTGTTAAAGTTCAGGTCAGTATGGTAGAGTTTGAAATTGCACTATTTTTTTTTTCAGAGAAAGAATTTCTCAAGTTTAACAACATTTTCATCGATGGAAACAGTCTTATATATAACACGCATTGAGAAGTTTAACGTTTAGATATAAACTTTAACCGGCATTTGCTGAATCTTCTCAACGCATGTATAAAGACTGGTTTCATCACTGAAAACGTTCTCAGTCATAAGAAATACTTTCTCTGTACGAAACGCATTTTGTATATGTTCACACGCACACACACACACAAATACATACACACATCTACACACACATGCGCACTTGTATAGTGAAAATTTCTTGGCTCGACCAGGAAGATATTCAAAGAAAAATTCTGATGTTTGGTCATTTGGTCAGATTTTTGGAATTGGTCCAAGACAAGGTGGATTTTGGATCAAAGCTTCAAAGCAATATTCTTGAAAATACTTTCATATTCTTACCAAGCGGGTTGTATCTATGCAGCTGTAGGCCAACACCCTTTCTCGTATGCCATACCGCTAGTATTCAAATGACAACCAATGTTTGAGTGTGCACATGTCAATATTTCTATGCACAATCAGGTATGAAAGGAGACGGCTAAAAGGAAGCAAGTATGACGGGCATTGTGAATAAGCGAAAGAATCTGCTACGAAATATGTATTTTGCCAGACAGGGAGCAGGAAACATAAAGATGAAAAAACGAGCAAAAAAAACAAAAACAAAAAGAAATATGTGAGAGTTACACACAGAGATACACACACACGCACACGCACGCACAGACACACACTTACACACACACGCACACACACACACACGCACACACACATATATATATATATGGAAAGAGAGAGAGAAAGAGAAACAGACAGACAGAGAGAATTAGAGAGCAAATAAAGGATGAAAGAGAGAAGGGGAACGTCTATACGAATAAGATAAGAATGTAACCTTATTGAAAGGTTTCTACCGTTTTTCCCCTTTTTATTATGTTATTCCATAATGGTGTATTTGCTAATGCCAATGAAATAAAAATATCAAACATAAAATTCATAAAAAGAGTGCGACTGTTTCAGCCGCGTAGCAACACATTAGAGTTTCGGTGTCGTTGTTCGGTTTGTATCACTACATTTATTCATATTTTTCATGTCTTTTTCAATTGTCCTTGCGGCTTCTTACTCGCTGGCTGCAAGTTCAATCTTTGCCTAGCGCGTCTCTCCCCCTCCTCCCCTCCGACTGCCACAACTATTCCTGTTACGCCACCATCTTCTTCACCATGCCCGGGTCCGTGCGTGCCTTCGTGCTTGCACGCATCCAGTGCCCTACCCATAATCAGCAGGCATTGAGACCGCTACCCAGTTTATTGGCGCTCAGCTTCCGAAAGATGACGAAAATGAAAAAGAAAATTGGTCTTTGAAGAAACATATAAGTTGGACGCCATTTTGTTTTGGCTTTTGTTTATTTATTTATTTTATTTATTTATTTTCATTTTTTCGGTATTATTATCTTCCATTTTTTTCCAACTTTCCTTTAGCGGCATCGACAATGCTCATTCGTTATGATTTTGTTTGTTGTGGCATTTATCATAAAACTGGTTCAATGATTGTACTTGGTGTGTATACAGTCTTTAAACTCAAATACATACTCGGACAACTGTTTTGAGAATTTCAGGCAGCATTTAATTCAAACAGTATTATTATTAGGACTAATAATAGCGGCTGAAATATATTTGTTACAAAATTAAATTTATTTTCTCTTAGCTGTTTGTGACATACACACAATCATAAAAGTGTAAGCACACACATAGATGCATAAGTACAAATATACATATATATATATATATATATATATATATATATATATATATATATATATATATATATATATACATATATATAAGACATTCGAAAATACATGCGAGCTTATATATATATATATATAATATTATCTATCTATCTATATCTATACATATATATATATATAATCAGATGGATATATATACATCTATATACAGACCATTCTAGAAATGTATACACACACATATATAT
This sequence comes from Acanthosepion esculentum, assembly GCA_964036315.1. Taxonomy (NCBI): domain Eukaryota; kingdom Metazoa; phylum Mollusca; class Cephalopoda; order Sepiida; family Sepiidae; genus Acanthosepion; species Acanthosepion esculentum. The sequence continues at coordinate 104,292,918 of OZ038493.1, read as the reverse complement.
ATATATATAGAGAGAGAGAGAGAGAGAGAGATAGATAGAGGGAGAGTGAGAGACTTTTACTTCAAAATATATGTATATTCATAATACATTAATTTATATATATATTTATATATATATATATATATATATATATATATATATATATATATATATATATATATATATATATAATTTGCGTATATTTTGATAGCATTCTTTCATTGAGATAAGTTCCATTTAATAATTTAGACAATTTTTTTCTATTTATTTTCAATTGGATTCCCTCATATTCACGGACAAGTTTTTGCGTGTTCTTATTAGAGGAAGATTGAAAATTACCGTGTTGATAGATATTCGTTTATTCCGCTTACTTTCGACATTATCACAGTCATCATCGGGGTGTTACTTTTTTGTCATAGAAAAAAAGAACATATATAGGAAAAAGGAGATATATATATATTTATATATACCAAATTAAAATAAAAAATAATACAGATATTCAAACATATATTTGTATATCTATATGTATAATTTTATCTATCTCCATCTCTCTCACACTCTCCCTTCATATATATATATATATATATATATATATATATATATATATATATATATATATATATGAGAGGTGTGTGTATATTTGATGCATAAATGTATATACAGATTTTTTCTAGATATGTTTATATATATATATATATGTATCTATATATATATATGTATCTATCTATCTATCTATATATATATATATATATATATATACATATATATATATATATATATATATATATATATATATATATATATATATATATATATATATATATATATGTCTGTGTGTATATGAGATCAAATATGGATCGGCATCAGAGAGAATGATAAAATAAATAATAAATAGGAGACGTATATCAATCTAACATTTTTCACTTTTATTACATCTTTGTCAGAGATTGAGGGAAAATAGACAAAAAACAGAAAATCTGGAACTTTCAATTTTGTTTGGTTCTGTTCTCATTGGTGAGACACATGTTATTTGCATTAAAATTGTAGATAATTCTATATGTATGTAAGTTTTCGAAGATTCCTTTATGTCTCTGTGGGTATCAAATGGTAATGCTTATTTACAACACCAATGAAACTACACTAAACAGCAGATACATACGGGCGCTAAAAACGTATCTACGAACAAAATAGCCATCATTACTCCATCCAACAAAAGAGGCGGAATAGTTGTAATGGACACCAACGTCTACATTGAGAAATAAGCATCCCTCCTAAATAAATAAATAGCCTGCATAAAAAACCAATGAACAAACAATAAAATAGGTACGCAAAGGTTTAACAAAACAGTTAAAAAACTATTAGAAAATGAAAGCCAATCATAAACCAGTCATCCTTAATATTAGAATCGTTACTACCACCTCCAAGGCAATCAGAGATCTAATTAGGAAGATAAATAAAAGCAACACCAATTCAAATGCCTGGATTAATCAAATAAATTGTTTACAATGCAAAACTGTTTATGTGGGTGAGACATCACATGATCTAAAAGCCCGCATCTACGAACACAAGAGAGACTTGCGTTTAGACAATCGATCTAACTCTCGTTTTTAATCGAAACGATGCTGGGTTAACTTTGACTTCATTAATACCACCCTAACGCTCACACTACAGCCAAAACACACTAACACAAAATAGCCATCAGACCCACTATGTCCAGAATCAACAGTGCACCCCACCAATTATCTAGAGACATTGCAAAATTCTTAACTCGGTTCCTACGAACTATCACTTCAACATATATAGTGACTTAATGCAGAGAATTCGAAAGGTAAATATGGATAACATGGTTATGGAGAGCCTAGACATCAAATCAGTATACAGCAACATACCCATCACAAAATGTCTCAACATATTGAGATGTCCAAAGAAAAGCTTCCTCTACCCGTCCAAAAAGTATAAAAATACGCAAACTAATCACAAACCACTACTTCTTCTATTTCAACCATATTCTTTACAAGCAAAAATTCGCCTTGCCTATGGTGTCACCTATCGTTATTGTTCTCACTATTTCTAGAAAGCTTAGAATCTGGCCCATTTCAATACGTCATAAAAAACAGATCTAGTTACCTAAGATATATAGATGACGTCCTCTTATTATATCCCCAAGATACAAACCTATTAGACATAATAATGAAACACAATAAGGCTGAAACTACTAATGAATTCAAACACTAATTTGAAATAAACAATTCTCTACCTTTCCTCGACATCT
>OZ038493.1:104275667-104283167 GCA_964036315.1 Acanthosepion esculentum | reverse complement strand
GGTAGGGCTCTGTGAAGCTACCTTATCAGGAAACAGCACTGCTACTGCGTCTGCAGTACGTATGGTACTTTTACGTCCCTACTGGGTTAAGGACAGTTGTGGCATCCTACCGGTTTCCATCGATTTGCATGAAGCGTTTCTTAAAATTATACAAGGTAGCCAAAAAGTTCTGTCCGTTTTTTGATTAGTCATTGAATGAAGTTGAAATATATACGAAATGCGTGTAGCAATTGTTTTCAAATTCGGACAGCCGGAAGTAAGAACATCAGACGTTATAAAAAACACGCGCACCGTGCCCGGCCATCAGTTATAAGCCGGACAGTTGTGAGAAGGATGGAAGTGTCTAGAGACCTCGTTCGGGGCTGTCTGCTTTACGGCTTCAAAGTGGGCTTATTAGCAGCTGCATCAACTCGCCGCATATGTCAAGCGTTTGGGGATAGTGCTGTGTATGAACGTACTGCAAGGCGTTGGTTTCGAAAATTCAAGTCGGGAGATTTGTCTCTCCATGATGAGCCTCGCAGTGGACGACTTGAATGACGGAGTCCTGAAGGCCATTGAAGAGGACAGTAGTCTAATGTGTGGTGAACTTGCAAGACAGTTCAACGTTTCCGATAAAACAGTTAGACTTCACCTGCACCACCTAGACGTACAAACTGAGCAAGTGGGTTCCGCAAACGCTGTTGGAGGTCCACAAGGGACAACGAGTGGCAGCCTGCGTATCGCTGCTTTCTCGCCACCGTACCGCATCCTTATTCAATTGAGTGCTTACCAGTGATGAAAAGTGGGTTCTGTACGAAACTTTCAAGCGTTCCAGACATTGGTTGTCTCCTCAGGATGCTGTCCCACACACCGCAAGACCGCCTATGCACCCACGCAAGATTATGCTTTGTGTCTGGTGGACAGGTCGTCAAGTGGTTCATTATGAACTGCTACCAACGTGCCAAACCACTGGAGACCTATACTCGCAGCAATTGAAACGTGTGCAACAGACATTGTGCCAGAAGGAGCCAGCACTGGTGAATCGCAAAGGTGTGCTTTTCCTCCATGATAACGCCAGGCCGCATGTCGCGCGAGTGGTCAGGGATACCATACAGCAACTTGCGTGGGAGACTTTGTGCCATCCACCTTATTCACCTGACCTTGCGCCATCCGATTACCACCTCTTCCACTCCCTGGATAATCATCTTCGTGGGAAATCCTACACCCATGAAGCAGACTTGCGCAAAGCCCCCACGGACTTCTTTGCGTTAACCCCCCCTCCGAGTTCTACCGCAAGGGCATTGAACAGCTGGAGACACGCCGGCAGAAGGTGTTGGATGCCGATGGCGATTACTTCGAAGACTAAATATAAGTTACACATACTGTGAAGCGTTTTCTTTTTTTTTTCCTTTAAAAACGGACAGAACTTTTTTGGTTACCTTGTAAAAGCTTACCTATCCGCTTGTTGGATTATCCGAAAATAATCTCATAATTTGGTCTCGGACGCGCAACTAAGGAAACTAAGGACACATTTTTCCAACCACAACAATAAACATCACTTAGCGGGGAGAAAAAAAAAATAAAAGAAAGACATAGATAACGGTAGCTGTCCAAAAGGCTAGAAATATAACTAATACCATTGCTGTAAGTTATGCGGAGCTGAAAGAGGACAAATCTTCTTGTTATCAAATAAATAAGTACCGAGAAATTACCATAAACATATACCCAAAACTATCCAAAGAGCTAAAAGTGTAATTAATACCATTACTGTGATTTCTGCAGAGGCTGAGAGAGGGTTTTCTGTGATGAACATAATTTATTCTGACGAAAGAAAGCGTCTTGAATTTAAAAATGTGTCAAATCTTCTAGTCATAAATGTGATAGGTCTTCTATTGGATATTTGGGACTGCAGCCATTCAGTTCGAATGTCGCTAAGAAACCATAAGACGCCAGAGGACGCGAGAATCAAAAAGCATCATAATTCTGAACAGAAATATAATGAGAACAGAATTTCAATATGGAAATATCTTAATAAATAAATCTTTTCTATTAAATTATGAAAATAGTTTAATTCTTTTTGATACAATAAAGTGATTTTTTCGATTCTCAGATTAAAAAGAAAATAAGTAGAATAGGTTCCTAAAGATTACCTATCTTTATAGAACCAGTTCCTGAAAATTTGAGATGTCATTATTGGTTACAGGTCACGTGATCGTGATATTTTTATTATAAAATTGAACAGAGATTCATTTTAAATCCTAATGTTAAAAATGCTCGTAAAAATGATCCTTGATATTTCAATATGCCACCCTATGAATAGTATGTGAAACAGACAGAATAAATATTTCATAGATCCAAATTGAAACGGCTGGAGGCTACAGTGGCAGAGCATTCAACGAGGATCGAACATAGTACACTAGATAAGTAACCGTAGTAAATCATCAATGTGAAATGTAAATATTAAAGGACAAAAGGCCCACAAATATGACACACGTAACAGATTAAGTGCGGATGAGGTGATTACAGTTCCAGGATTCAAATACGAATGTTTCAAAATTTCCAAGGCTTACGGTCGTATCACATTAAAAAACCGCTTCTCGTACGATCACCGAAGTTAAGCAACATGGATCCTGGTCAATACATAGATGGGTAGCCGCATGAGAATACGAGGTGCTGCAAGCACGAATATGAGGTAGTGTAATGGATAAGTTCTATTTCCAGTCGGGCTTATTAGATTTTTGCGCAAATACCCTTGGGAAAGTTATGAATCTACATCGTCTCCCTCAGCTATGGGTTAATTAGTAGGATTTATACCAGTAAATCATAATTTTTTCCAAAAATATTCATACAATCTAAAGATATTTCCCTGCTCTAAGTAACCTGGTAAAGGTTGATAAGCTGTAAAAATTTAAATTAATCGATTAAAATTTCTACTCTGATAAAATGGTTAAAATGATATACAATAGTCCAACGAACATAAATGGCGAAATGATTTTTTCAGAGAAAGAAATATGACTGAAAATGAAGATCTTTTAATCCGGGGGAGTGATCTCGAGAAATGCGTAATATGGTCGTCAAGACACGAATGAGGTTGATTTAGCGTTCTAGATGAAAACACTGACCAGTCTATACACTGAGCTTTTGGGTATCACCACCTCCAAACATGTATGCTAAAATTTGATATTCTCTATCTTAAACTACACGAACGCATTCACATTCTCCAGAAACACTCATAGAGAGGTATCAATCAAACATTAATCATGCTTAAAAACGAGATTAACTTGTATATCACAAATAATGAACATCTACTCAATTTTACATATGACAATGACCTTCTGAGTTACCAAACGTATTCATTATTATGTACCGAAGTACCATTAGTCCGTGGGATAGAAAAATTGAGTAGGATCCCCTGTAGTATAGGTGGTCGAAAAACCTCTTAAAATATGTTGAACCATGTCCTCTCGATAGCTATAACTGATATTTGAAATGCAGGATTTAACGCGAGAATATTATTCTCCTCTACGTCCCATATATGACCGATTGAATTCCTGTCGGTTGAACGTGATGGCGACAACATTCACTAGAAGTCTCCAGAATGCTTATTAAACCAATTCCTTATAACTCAATATCGATGACACTGTTTATCAATACTGGGGAACATGAGTCCACGAGATACTACACAGTAGCGGCCACTGGTCACTGATGTGATTAGGCAGACGAGCAGATCATCCCATACAACGTGAATACACCTCACACAATTAAGGGGCGACAATCAACCTGTAAATGTTGACAACTGTAATCCATATATTTAAGGAGATGTGTCACATCAGAACCATATCGTCAGCTCGAAACAATTCAAACTGTACCTCTTCGGACAACAGTATACGCTGCCAGCACTACAGGTTCTAATAAGCTACGTTACTCGGTCGGATGACGAGCTGCGCCTAGTGTCGTGATGTTAACAGGAACACAGAGGTAGGTTTTCTATTCCCAGAAATTACGGATGCTAAGGAATGATAAACTGACTTTTAAATATGTATTTGATTTGAGCCAGTGACGCTTGTCTGGTACCACAGACAACTCAAAGCCAGAGGCCTATGTCCATGATGATTAAGGACCAGAGGTCGGTCACAGTGGATGATAATTCTTACCGTCCAGTATCCCAGGTTCTGAAAAATATCTTACGTGACTCCTGCTTGACTTCTGATATTTGAGCCATTTCCGTCGTCAATTAAAGCACTATCTCGAGAGTTGAATATCTACACCTGCTTATCCCCCCTCTCTCTCTGTCTACATATATATATATATATATATATATATATATATATATATATATATATATATATATATATAGTGTAACCCGGATATAAGAGACCGGATATAAGATAAACCCGGATATAAGAGAGATTTTATCTGGTCCCAAATTAGAGCCATACTTACCTAAACAAAATAGACCGAACCCGGATATAAGAGAAACCCGGATATAAGAGACTTCTTCTCAGGTCCCGACAACTCTCTTATATCCGGGTTACACTGTATATATATATATATATATATATATATATATATATATATATATATATATATGAAAAGAGAGTTCCAATAACTTGGACCGATTTTAATGTGAATTAAGTTTAAGCGTCTAATGATTTTTTTTCTTTCAGATTTGGCGGACATTTGGGTAATATTATTTTTGACACATAATTGTCATGACTTAAATAATATAATTCAATAGAGAAATAAATTAATTTTTACCAATAACACTGATTTATTTACTGCTGACTTTGATCCGTCTTAATGTAACACCCTTATATAATCCGTCTTAATGCAAAACCCTTTATACACACACACACACACACACACACACACACATTTAATACAGTGTGTTGTTGCTCGGATGTTTGGATGGTGAGAGGGATAGAAAATATTTTAAAATATTTAATTCACTATTCCCTCGCCAAAAATGATTATTCTTACAATTTCAAAATACTTTTAGCCTTTAAATAACCAACAAATATGTTGATAAGTCCTAAAAACATTCAGTCAACCAAAAGTTGTTGTCCATTTTTTAGCTGAGAGATTTAATGTTTTTGTAAATGTTATAATTTCATTTTACAGTCTGGATAATATAACGGATTAAAGAAAATTTGATCGCTATATACGAACGCACATAGTATTAGGGAACGATGTCTTTCCGAAACTAAGCAAAGTATTAAGAGATATTTAAAGTCCTTAGAAGCAAATAAAATCGTGCTGAACGGCTATATAATATTTGATCTCCTATATGACAGTAACTGCCTGACAAGAAATAGAGATATTGTTCTCTAAAAGAATCCCATTGTCCTTCCATTTGTTTGTTAGCCCAACCGTTATGTCCTGCCAATACCTCATAAATAATGAACTATTCCGTCGAGAGGGGTAAAGACACTACGTAGTTTCAGTGGGAAAATGAAAGAAAGAAGGGAAGATAGAAGTGGAGAGAGAATCAGATTAACCTGTTAAGAACAGATACTGCACTTTGATCTCAGACAAAAGACCGTGGATTTACTTGACCTCCCACACGGTCAGGTTGTGACACAAGGTCGGGGTTTAACGTGGGACGGGAGGGGGAGTGGACCCGAGCTTTCACCCGGGCCGCAGTGCTTTAGCTGGTCTTAGCTAGTCTTAGCTGGTCATGGCTGGTCTTAGCTTGTCATACGTAGCCCCGATACTACCAGCGCAGGGACGAATCCCTGCGACCGGCCTGTATCAGTGATCGCTCCCGGCCTAAAAGCGATCATTCAGCGAGTTATCTGCGAACAGATACTACACTTTGATCTTAGCCAAAAGGCCGTGGATTTACTTGACCTCCCACACGGTCAGGTTGTGACACAAGGTCGGGGTTTAACGTGGGACGGGAGGGGGAGTGGACCCGAGCTTTCACCCGGGCCGCAGTGCTTTAGCTGGTCTTAGCTTGTCCAAGCTGGTCAGAGCTGGTCTTAGCTAGTCATAGCTGGTCATGGCTGGTCTTAGCTTGTCCAAGCTGGTCAGAGCTGGTCATAGCCAGTCAGACGTAGCCCCGATACCACCAGCGCAGGGACGAATCCCTGCGACCGGCCTGTATCAGTGATCGCTCCCGGCCTAAAGGCGATCATTCAGCGAGTAATCTGCGAACAGATACTACACTTTGATCTTAGCCAAAAGGCCGAGAAGCACAGTAACGAGCGATGGAAACCACGTAAGGCAAATTTCCAGTTATCATAAACAAAATAAAATCGTCTGCTGAATTATTTTAAAAATATTATTAAGACAAATGTTCGTAAGACGTGGAAGAAAGAATGAATGAATGGAAGAAGTGTTTAATGTCTCCTACTAATACCTCATAAATAATAGACTATTCCGTTTTGATTACGTCAAGAAAAAGGCACGCGAAAGAAAACATATGCAAGTGTTACACGGCTGTTTCAGTGAAATGGGAAAAAGCCGTCAATTTCAACTTCTTTATTTCTACCCATTTCTTAAAATAACGACCGGCATTCATATTTATGATTGTTATTGCAATATTTTGTTAAAGTTGTTGAGCTCAAATATTTTCACGTTGTGATTGGGGAATTTCTAAGGTTATTTTAATGTCATAGAACTCGCTAAGGATCGAATAAAATCATTTACTGAAGATTTAAGATTCATCAGAAAATTCGAATAGGAAACCGTGACTCTTTCTAGTGTTGAGAAAGCCATGGACGGAACACGTGGGTGGAGGGAATAGGAACTATAAGGAAAATGATACAAATCAGAAGGGGACTGTTGAAATCTCTAATACATAACGAGGAAAGAGAGTCTGGAGAATTTAACACTTACAGGTCAAGTGAAGCAGGAGGAACAGCAAGTAACTTACTCAAAGAGTTTGTAATGAACAGAAAAAGGAACAAAGAGCGTAGATAAATGGTTAATAGTTACTTAGATTAACAAAAAGTGATGGATTTGTGGTAACCCATCATCGTCTAGGACACGGTACATAAAATATAACAGTTGTCATCCAAGGCTATAGAACCCAGTCTGCCCTGCTATTTACCCATAGCTGGGGGGAGAAAAGGAGGATTCATACCTTTCCCAAGGGTATTAGGACGTAAGTGAATGTAATGGATTCGGCTGGATTTCGAACTAGGCTCTCCGATTTCTCAGTCCGTTATAACATGTTTGCTAACCATTACAAGTGTCTTTACTGAACTTAGCTTAGGTGTGTCACAAGGCCGCGAGTACGGAGCAACGGATGAGGATCGAATTTATTGCTAAGTTGTAATGAAAGATTTAGCGAGATATGTTTGCTAACTATTACATCACGTCGAAGAGCCCTAACTAGGTATTTACTCTGTCTCCCTACTAAGAAGAGTTGTGACACAAGGTCTTTTTTAAGGTGGAGAACCGAGCGCGTACACCCGGGCAGGGAACAAAAATTGCTCGCATCCCCCGCAACTGTCAGTTGCGCTGGCCTCTGTGCGAGCTCCGATCTCTATCAGAATAATTTTTCTGTTGTGACTC
>OZ038493.1:104230667-104270667 GCA_964036315.1 Acanthosepion esculentum | reverse complement strand
AACGTATAATCCCATAAATCCAGCCCTACCTACATTTCTCATCCACACAAAAACAGACATGCATACAGAGGTATTGAGGTGTCACACATATACACAAACACATACACAAATATATACATATACCCACACTCCCCAAAACCTAAAAGATCACATACTCTTAAGGCACAAATCCCATTCACAACAACCAATAACACTGTCAAAATGACCAAGGAGAGAATTCTGAGAATCAAGAATCTCTCAGCTTCTATCTTCAGAACAACTTAATAGAGACCGTTTAACTAAAACAAGGACTGACCAAGTTTATCGATAAAAAAAAACAAATGAATGCTACAGATAAATTTCATTTTCTTCAGAGAAAGTCATTCATTTCTACTGTTACTAACAAGCATGGATTTTTTTTTGTCATGATGATGACCATGCTGGCCGAAACTAGTCGAGGAACCTAATTGAAATAATAAAACAAAAAATATTAATATAAAACCCACTGTGTCTGAAAATTTTTAATTTTTTAACATTTTTTATTGTTCAGTATATATAAATATATATATGTATATATTGTTCAGTATATATATATATATATATATATATATATATATATATATATATATATATATATATATATATATATATATTATTATTATTATTATTATTATTATTATTAAAAAAAACACATTTAATTAAATTTTAATGATTGAAATTCGGATAATCCTTTTCAGCCTAGGAGGAAATTCTATTAGAAATTGTCCAAAGTCCATATAAAAATATGATCCAAGCTTTCGACTTTCTTTACTCATCACCAGTGTAGTTAGAAACAATTGATAAGTTTTCGGAGAAATAGTGTATTTTCACATAGGCAAAGTTCGTTTTGACGTAAGTGAAGTGTGACGTATGTTTTTTTTTCATTTTTTATATACATTTGAGGTTGCGGGTTCTTAAGTTCTAATAGTTTTTATTTATTTATTAGTGGTTGCTTTTGTATTGTTTCATGGATCTTAAGTCTGTTTTTATTTGTTTGTGATAGTGTTTTTGTATTGTTTGTGAATGTTATTATGATGCTTATTAATGTGTTTTGAGATGATACTATTGTCCGATAGGTAACAGGTGAGTTTCCATGAAAGTGTGGTTGTGGTATATCCTGTGTAAGATGTTTTGCTTCTTTTTATTTTTAGAGAAACATTCTCCAAGTAGGCAAGTATATTCATGCACAAAATTAGTCCTATATATGTAGCTTGAAGTTTGGGATATATACATAAATATTATTTTAAATAACTAAATTACTAGTTTTTAATTTTTTAAGTAAATAATAATTTTGATGTATTTATTTTTATCTGTTGGTTTTATATATCGAGGTATGATTTTTTATTGCTGTTTCGTCTTCTATGTAATATATATATATGTATATATATATTCTATATATATATATATATATATATATATGTGTGTGTGTGTGTGTGTGTGTGTATGTGTGTGTGTATGTGTGTGCGTGTCATCTTTTTAATTGTTAGATTAAGCTTTGAACCATTGTATCTTAGAAATGATTAAAGATATCTTACTGGAATTTTCCGAGATTTTTACACCACTATTGGACACTACTTTGAAGAATAAGTATGTATTTAGCTTTAAGTTAAAATGATCCCTCTTGCTGTTGTGAGCTTCTGATCCAGTTTCCCATTCTACTGATCCCTCGTTTTTAATCTTATTCACCATTCTCTTCATGGTTCTTGAATGGACTTGGTAGATGTAAGCTAGAGTATGAATGTTAGTACCATTACTGAAGGCCTGAAGGAACTTTTTCCTCTCACCATTGTTCAGTTGGGAAAATATAGTGGTGCTGACACAAAACGATTTTAACCTGTTCTCTTTCTAGCTGAATATCTCAAAGGGTTTTTCGGCGATTCTTAAGACATATCGTGTCAAGATGGCAAAAAGCCTGATCTGAAAACCTGGAAAAACAATCTTAATTAGTTTAGTGGTATTTTAGATATTAAACATTTTCTGGGATGGGCAATTATCCCATGCTGTTACAAAATTTGAACAATTTTGCTGTTATATATATATATATATATATATATATATATATATATATATATATATATATATATATATATATATATATATATGCATTCTAGGGTAGGTAAAAGTATTATTTCGTTTCCCAAGCTCAAACTGATTGAAATGCATGATATATATATATATATATTCTGAAAAGGAAAATTTCAAGGATTTGTGCATGTTTATGTAACGGTCTCTGTTATTCCGACGTTCAACGAAAAACAGTTACATAATCAAATACAAAAACTCACTCGTTGAAAACGTACGCAACAGCACTCGAAAGTACCCAGACAAAATAAGATAAAATAAATATAAAATTTTGTAACTCACCGATTATATAAAACAACTAAGTCGGAAATTTGTAAAAGTCAATGAAAATTTGATAGACAGAAATTTCGATATTATTCAGCCAAATATATCTATCTATGCATATGTGTGCATATATAATTACAGAATTTATATGTGTGTATATAAATTGCATGTATAATATATAAATACATATGCAAATATCTATATATATATTTACATATTATTTATTATAATTTTTACATACGGACAAAACAACTTACTACAAAGATGCATTCTTGTTTCGATGAGCATGCATCTCGACTCGTGAGAACCAAAATTGGTTATCTTTTTTGGTTCTCACCAGTCGAGATGCATGCGCATTGAATCAAGAATGCATCTTTGTAGTGAGGAAGTTGTTTTGTCCGTATGTAAATATTATAATAAATAGTTGTTGTTTTACTCTTGTTATTAAGCCTTCTTTTGAAGTAAGGCTGTGAACGTTAGAATCTATATTATTTTCATTCTCATTACATTTGGGTATATATTTACATATATGTGTGTGTGATGAGATAAAGAGATAATGAGAATGTTTTCACTTTTATTAAAGCTTCATCAGAGAATGCGATAGGGAGAAAAAGAAAAAAAGAAATACTGGTATGTTTTGTGCTGTTTTATTTTTATTGGTCATTTTCACGTGCATTCACCTCTTTAAATCAACGCTATTATAGTTTATGGCATTCCGAATTAAACGAAAGACGACGCATCCATCCAAAGTTTCAAAAACTTCCCTGAATCCAAACATAAATAGTTCCATATGTGTGTAAGTGTATAAAAACTCCTAGATTTTCTATGTGTGAATGAGATGATACTGTATATTCGTAAGTGTGTTTATGTGTATATCTCTATTATACATCATGTCTGCCGGTTTTTCACATGTTGAGTTGGGATCGTTTTTACGTACATACCGATTCTTTTAGATAAACATACGTTAGATTCTTTAAGAATGGATTCATTAAAGGTTGGCGATGTAATATTATATTTTTGAAACGTGTTTATAGTTCCTAATATTGTTATTAGCAGGCTCTCAAAGTACTTTCACCGTAAATAATTCTGTTCTTTTTTTATTTTTTTAATATATATGTATATATGTGTGTGTGTGTGTGTGTGTGTGTGCGCGCGCGCGCGATCGCGCGTGTGTGTATGTGTGTACAACCATACGTAAATAATAATAATAATAGCTGGCCACTCGTATTCGAGGATACCCGTCTACTAGGACAGCTAGCCAATCCCTATTGCAGACTCTTGCTCAGGCACATTTGTGTTTGTTCAACACCCGCAGAGCCCACCTCTAGTTTATACTGCAACTATGCTGAGCAGACCTTAGTTACAGTTTCTGGGAGAGAGCGTGTTCTCTAGAATGATCAACTATCTGAACTACACCAGCACACTCACACCCTCGATCACAATGACTTGTGACTCCGTCTACCCAATTTCACTTACACGGCTTGTGTCAACCCGTAGTATTGTTTTCAGGCACTTTCCAAAAGTACCGCACGCTGGGTTCGTCCCTCCTCCAAACCAATAACATCAGAAAGTCTCCTTTCTGACAAATCGACCATGATGAGATTCGAACCCATACGTTAATACATATATGTATACATGCATACACATAGCTGAAAGCGATGTTTTAGTTCGAAGTAATCGCCGATTGACCTAGTGAAATAATATTCACAATGATACCGCACAAAATAGATATTTAGTGACAAATGTATTGTTTTTAAGAATAATTCAACAAGATTTATCATCAGAAAAGGATAAGCATCATTAACTCCCAAATCCACCTGATATAAGTTGCTTTTGGAATAAAACAATCCTCATAACAATATATACTCAGAAAGTCAAATTTTACACCGAATCTCTTGAATCACTAACACAAATCTTCTCTGTGTCTATGTTCTTAAAAATTTAATACCCTTTTTGTTCGTTTAAATAAACACATTTCTTACATTGAATAGATAAATTAAAATAAAACTTGAGCCATCAATTACATACACAATATAAACATTGTAATCATAGCTTAAAAATCCTTTTTAATAACCTGTCTTATATCTTTATGCATTCAGAATTGTATTACTCTAATCTCTTTCTTTTATCTTTGTCTAGCGATGTTTTCCTACTTATAAAATAAATAAAAGGATTTCATTAGCGGTGTATGTGTCTACTAATAACCGCACACCGAGACACACCAGACTAGCAGCTCCGTGTTAGGCTACAGGGAGGGAAATTGCGAGTTGTGTCTTTAACCCGATTGCTTCAATACAAAGGGTGCAGACCGCAAGAATAATTAAGCATGTAAAGGCGGTTCCCCACGTGATGCCCCACTGAATCTACCCCCTGGCCTTTAAGTTCAGTCTCTGCTTGTGCACTAATACCTTCTCCTTACTTCAGAAAAACGCAACTTACTATAGAAAAAGAATTAAATGAATAAAATTAACCTGTACATTTTTATCCAGCCCTCGGGGGGATGTTAGAAAGATTCAAGTGATGCCAGGTGTACACGTGTCACCTGTATTAATATATTTAGATTAAAAGGAGGAAAGGCTAACTTATTTAAATTAGATTTACAAATAGGAAAAACATTAACAAAAAACAAGATATTGTTTTATTTTTATTTTATTTTAATCTATACGATAATATAAGAATGATATGATTTATACGGTTTTTAAAAACAGAAAATGATTTTAGATTGTAAGGAGTTTTTACAGTAATAATGATCTACTGATACAGTTCCTACTAATTAAACCATAGCTGGTGGAGAAGTGGATGCATACCTTTCCCAAGGGCATTTGCGCGTAAGTGAATATAAAGAACTCGACTGGAACTGACTTCCGGCTCTCCAATTTCGGATTCCGAACCATTATCTATGATACCACTCGCGCATCCACCTGGTATTCTCAAATGGTCATCCATTTTGGTACTGGCCAGGCTTGACATTGCTTAACTTTGGTGATCGTACGAGAACTTGTGTTTCATTATAATATGACCCTAATCTTATGAACATTTAAGAGGGAACACATTTTTATATCTGTCTATATTTCTTAGATGATACATTGTAATTGTTTACATTATTTACATTGTTCGGACTGTTGACCTCATTTTTATTGTCATATTCATGACGTTCACTAGAAAATATAAAACTTAAAGAATCAGCACATGTGCTAGGCCACAAAAATCTCCTAAGCCGTCCAAGCATAGAAATGAATACAATATGGGAACCAGTAATAAGGAGTGCTTAAGAAAAGGCAATTGTATTATGAGCTCTGCTAAAAAAATTATATGTATTACAAAAATAATATGTATTACAACGTAATTGTATTATGAGCTCTGCTAAAAATATATTGCAACATTATGTTTATAAGTCGCTAAAATTCGTACACTGATGTACTCACGGACATACGTTCCAGTGGATAAAAGCGTTGGTTTAATCCAGTGATTTCACCCAAAGTGTTCTGAGTTCAATACCAATACTGCTTCTAAGAAAAGAAGGCAAACTATATCTAAGAACAATAACTAAGAACAATGCCTAAACAAAAAATGGATATTTGAGTTAGAGGAAGATAGCTGAGACAGCCGGACGAGGCATGGCACGTGGAAATAAAGGGTCCAGTTCGAAATTCCAATCACCTGAAAAGGCCGGAGCGCACGACGGCCAAAATGCTATGAACGTGACAAAAAGATGAGATCATCAGCCGAACAATGTAAATAAACTTTTTTACAGCTTCATAAAAGCTAAAATAGAACTTACTTTCTGGAGTGAGGAGTTATCTTTATTTGCATTATACCTTCGGACTAATATCCTCATCTTCGTCGTTATTATCTCAACGTTTCTGTCGTTGTCTCCTCCAACCTTCTTCAAGTGTCTGTTGACCCATTTACCCTTCAAAAGGGCGAACTCTAACTAAAAACAAGACGAGACATCCTTCATCATAAACTGCGTAACAAGAACACTCTAACCCTGTAGATTAAATAAAGGGTCCAGTTCAAAATTCTCTGATGGTTAAAAGCGAAACATGATAATATTTGGACATGATAATATGAGGACATTTTTATGTAAATTAATCATCTTTGTTTACTCATGTTCTTCAGACAAACGCTGCAGTTGTGAAATATTCAATGAGTACTGATCTTACTACACTTGTCCTGTGTGGCTGCTGAGAGATGATCTAGTTAAACATTACATAGGATTGCTATAATGTTTATACGTGATGTTATATTAGATACGATTGTTATAATGTTGATACGTGATCTTATATTAGATACGATTGCTATAATGTTTACACGTGTTATTCTTGTTGTTTACACGTAAAATGAAAAACAAACAAAAGGAATGATCTAAGCTTTATGTTGAAAAAGCAAGAAAAATCCGAGAAAAATATTGTCAGAGATTAATAACAATAATATCAACCGGACATTATTTAAATTTCCTCATATCTTATGGATGAATTCCTATTTATGTCTCTCTCTCTCCCCACTCTACCTCTCCCTCTCTCTCTCTCTTTCTCTCTCCCCCTATCTCTCAGAAAAAAGGAAAAGAATGTAAAAATATCAAAGTACGAGGGTCATTCAATAGATAAGGTGAATTTTTAGGTATAAGGACTTCTAATACAGATAGAAGGTTACTCTTTTTCATTTTTTTTTGTTTTACTTCTTTTTCACATGGATTTAATTTCTTTTGCAGATTAAAAAAAAAATTTCAGAGTTTTGGCGATTAACAAAGATGGCCGACCAAGAAGCATGCTCCAGGATTGAACAGCGGTCAGTTATCAGTTTTTTGATTGCTGAAGGGTGCAAACCAGTTGCGATTCATAGGAGAATGTCAACTGTGTATGGTGCCACATGTTTCAGCCAAAAAATGTCTACAAGTGGGCTAAATTGTTTAAAGAAAGACGGAGCAGTGTTGAGGATGAAGACAGGCCTGGGAGGCCTACAGAAGTGAGGTCCCCTGAGGTAATCGAATCAGTCAATGACCTCATTCAGTCTGACAGAAGGCTGACAGTGGATGACACTGCAAGGACTTTGAGCTTATCTGTTGGGACAGCACACAAGGTCAGCTGCCGGAGGGTGCCAAAGATGCTTTCTGCAGAGCACAAACAGCACAGAAGCCCAAACGGTGCAGACCATCAACGAGCTGGGCTGGGAACTGCTCCCTCATCCCCCTTACAGCCCAGACCTTGCCCCTTCAGACTTTCACCTGTTTTGTCCCTTGAAAGCGTGAGCGACTGGCTGAGACATCAGTCCAAAGATTTTTACGCTGAGGGAATACGGAAGCTTGTGCACAGATGGGAAATGTGTCTGACAATGCTGGGAGACTACGTTGAAAAAAAAAGTAAGCTTCTATCTGTATTAGAAGTCCTTATACCGAAAAATTCACCTTATTTATTGAATGACCCTCGTATAATCACTGAAAGAAAAAAACAGAATACACAAGAAAAGAATAGGAATTATGAAATTTAAAGTAGTAAGAAAACTAAAGAAACGTTTACGACCGCGAAAATAAATGAAATCTATTCTGTAATATAAAACAAGGGACGTAGAAATAGCGAAGGAATCCTTCATAAAAGCTAAACAAAATATTATGAAACAGGAGAATTTCCTTGGAAACAAAGAGTTCTAGACTTCTGACTGCTGTCTAAACTTCTAATTGGAGATGAAGAGTAGACGAGACAATAAAGATATGGTTATACAGAAGCATGCTGAGAATATCTTGGCAGAAACTTGTGAGATTCTTTAAAAAAAACTGAAGTAAAATCACACATCAGAAAGAGACAGTTGAAATTTCTGGGACGCATAACCAGGAAAGAGTGTTTAGAGAATTTGACACTCATAGAATATAGGCAAGAGATCAGAAAGAAACACCGAGTATCCTATATAAAGAGTTTATATGGATGGTAGAACAGGTGCAAGGAGAGATATTGTAAGGGGACACACATTGCTTAGACTTGCGTTTCTCAGTCGGTGTACGAGAGCGCACTAATGCACCCTAAAAGTTAGCTAAGTGCGCTCCAAATTAACTGAAGTATAATTTATCAATTATTTTTATATTTTAAAATCTTTATTTTTAAAACGCTAGAGACACCAAGCACAAGGTTTCCATGTCTACGTCAAGTCTTTGTCATTTGATATTCTAAATTGGGTACTAAATTCATTAATCTCTAAGGAGTGGATAATCCTTTCTCTTTTTCCTCCCTCGAGGGATTTCAATAATTCACTCAAAAAAAAAGAATTTTCATACATTTTCGTAAATCTCTTTAAATGAAAACTGTACCGCTAATCTTCATTGGGGATGCTAATCCATAATTTCATATTTTAAAATTTGATGACTAATCTTTCTTTATTAAAATTTAAAGTGCGCCTCATAGATTTATTTATCCTACAATTAAAAAAAAAGGATTGAAAAACACTGGATTGGACCTTCGAAAGGACAATAAAGGAGAATAAAAAAAGGTAACTTTATGTATTTATCCTTCCCAAACCTGATGTTAGTAATGAGATATTCTGCTGTTATCTTAACACGGACGAAACACTCAAAGCTTCAAAGAGTTGGACCAGATTGATAATACTTTGCTTTTTTATTTATTTCGTTTTGTGTTAGATTTCTTTAAATATTTTTGTTTTACTTTTAATGCTTAAAAAGGCATAAAATATAATTGTATATTCAGTACGTCGTAACATTACTCAACAATATATTAATTTAAACAAAGTGAAAGGTTTATTTATTATATTGCTGCTCAGCTTCCACTTTATTGTTATTTTCCCCTGTGAGAATTAAGGTAACATTACCACCACGCTACTGTGTTTTTATAGCAAATACGTTAATACGGATTGAAGTGGCTAGCCCTACGACTAACAAATCTGTAATTCAGAGATGTCTTTCTCTCAACTGGTCGCCAATCACGGCAAGGGAGTCCAGTCTACTTTGCTGTTTAACACATACTTGCTGCGAGAAAAGTTGATTCATGCCTTACCCAAGGATATTTCTGCGAAACTCGGTCGAAATTTGAACTTATCAAGCCGATTTCCCTTGCTGCCTCGATAACTACGCTACCCGAACATTTTTTGGTTACCTGTTTGGGAAAAATTGTAAATAAATCTCCTGTAGATATCAATAAATAGCTGTCAATATCTTATTGATTTTCATTTTCTTAAAAAGCTCTTCTTCTAAACATTCAGCCCTATCCGTGATAACTCGTAAATACACAAAAATGAATACGAAGGAAATTCTTAATGATCTGGTGAAGTACAACATTACTATTGTGAAGCGATTTCGATCCTCACTTGATGACCCAAGCAACGTAAATATCTCTAAATAAAATAGTGAAAGGACCAATATAAAAATGGAAAAGCGAACATATTGGACAGAACAGGAGATTGAATATTGATATGAATCAAACATTATAGAAAAAGAAATACGAACGAAATATTCAGCAATAAAAAAAGAGAGCAAATAAGAATAGAACGCTTGCCTTGGAGGTGAAGCAAGGATAAAGCTAAAAAAACATAAAATGATACAACCAGAAAAAAGATTTTAAAAAATTCAAGAAAACAGTAACAGACGACAAAGAAAAGAGTTACTGAGAACAGAGAAATAAAATTACAAATAAGTGATATTCACAAAGCAGACAATAACAAGAAGAAAAAGCATAAGAGAAAACAACGATGTAAAGAAGATCTAAGAGAACGAGGAAAAAAGAAAGAAAGAAAATTAGTGAAGAAAAAGCGTACAGCACCAGTAACAATTAAGTATGGAAAGGCTTTATCTTGATGCAACTAAATCAAACGATTTGATTGGTCTCTGGTCTTGGTTTGACATGCCCACAGACACCTAAGAGCCGGAAGAAGAGACTCTTTTGCCATTCAAAGGAATATGCTCTGGGAATGTTAAACAATTGTCGGTTTCTGGTGGTTGGACTTGCTTATTCGGCTTTCTTCTAACACATCATCTTGCTATCGAAGCAGTGAGTCACATCAAAATTGTTTTTGAAGGAAAAAGAGTTTTAGAAACGAAGAACTGGATATCAACTGTCTAACGTCATGAATAAAATAGTATAATGTTAAAAGCAATAATGAGATTTTGTTGTTTTCTTTGCTGCCTCCTACAATGAATAAAAAGGATGAGGATTTTATCAGAAATATCTGGCTATCGATCTATCTCTTTTTTTTTATTGAGGACCCCTCTTTCATGAATTCTTTTAACATATTTTAATGTCTTCTCTTTTCAGATTAATAATGTCAGGTATAAAGTTGACTCAGCAGATGAAAAGTCACGCTGTTATCGTTGCCTTAAAAGCGCAACATAGAGCTAGTTTCTGAAAATTTCCCGATCACTCATTATCAAAGTTCGAAAGGAGATGATGGAGATACAATTACAGCGGTTGAATTCAAAACGGATGCTATGGGTCGTGATACTCCGCCAGTAAACCTAAAATTTACGAAAGGTCGTAAAAAATTAAAAGGAAAGTAATTCAGAGCCAGTGCAACGTACCGCAAGTTGTCAAAGTGGACCTTCAGGAGAGTTTTGAATGAGGGCATCTGGTAGCAGTCATATGTGACGCAGAGAATTCACTTCATGTCGGAAGAGACAAGAGAGAATCGTCTAGTACGGGCAAAGTGTTCGCTAAACAAACTAAAAACTAAGAGGCTGGGATATTTTTTATTCTCTGAAGAGATAAAATTTGATCTTGATCAAAATGTAAACCGACTGGACGACAGATGGTTATGCAGAGACCCGACTGAAGTATCATGCATGCCAAGTTCCCAGCAAATGTAATGGTTCTGGCAGGCCTCAGAAACGAGGGAGACGTCATATACCCTCACTTCTCTTCTCGGAATCAATGCAGTTGTCTACCTAGAGGTGCTTGATAGAATAGTATAGTCCTTGATAAAGGGTGTACGTGTACAAAGTTGATTATTTCCTTTTGATTGAGATAAATAACGTGGGTTACGTGAGGGTTGCTTAGTGACGTCACTTCATACAGTGACAAAAGTGGTCAGTAAGTCGTACATATCGTTTCCAGGAATTAAATGAACCAGTGACTAGATCTGCCTCCCCAACAGCTTTTGAGCACAGGGTAACATTTCCCTTTTGGAATATTTCTTCCCCAGATATAGAAATCTCCGCCTAGCTGTTCCCAATTTTCGAGGGATATGTCCTCAATTAAAATATATTAGATGAATCCGGCACGTTTTAATCTGGAGTCCTAAACATGGTTTCTTCAGAAACATAGAAGCATCTCCATTTTATATATAGGAACCTATCTTTTCGTCTACTTTCACTTTGCTTGCCGTGTAGACATATGTGATATATATTTCTCTGCGTGGGACACGTGTAATATATATATATATATATAGTTATGTGCATATTTTAGTAGTATAAAAATCTCTCTGAGAACAAAGCATGTTTGTCATTCATTTTCCTTTCAGCCTTTCCGTTTCGTCCGTGAAGTAAGGTGTTATTATATCATGGATATTATAATGTCCATAATGATGGAAATGCAAAAAGGAGAATAAAGCATTCTTCCAATAGCTCTCACATAACTGCGTATACAACAGAAGACCGTATGTCTTCCAACAAATCTCTCCACTGTTTCATAAATTTAGCACCAAGCATGGATGCTTGGAAGGGCTGTTAAAATTCTATAAATTTATTTTTACATTCTCAAGAGTCCCATATATGATTTAACTTAAATTTTATCATTGTTTTATTTCGTTTTGTTATTTTGTTTAGTAGTCCAGAATCCTTCTTTGACAACTTGTTTGAATGGTGTATTCTAGTTGATGATATAGAATCAGTTAATATTACACATTGTTCCCACTGATTTGTGTGTTGTGGATAGCAATTTCTCAATTTATTGTGTCAAAATAACGTTGGTAAAGCTTTATGATGAAAACTGTGAGATAAATAACAGAACTTTTAACATTGTGTATTCGCAAAACTTATATGAGTAGATAAAACACAAACTTTCAGTAAAAATACAAGTGAAGCATTAATTTTATTTGAAAATTCGGACTTTTTTCTATGAAAAATTAATTCTGTCTTGATTTCCATACACGACTACACTCTTCTTCATTTTACAAATACGATGCAGTTACAAATCAAAGAGCTTAAATATGATATACGTTGTATTTTTCCATACTTTTTATTTTTAGATTTTGTTTGGGCAGCAATTCCAAGATATTAAAAACATCTTGAATAACTGAATTGTGCACGCCCATCAAAAAAGAAAAAACTGAATTGATCTTTAATAAAAAAAGAAGAATTTAGTTCAAATTTGAAGGAAGGACTTTGTAAGCCAAGATAAATAATTTGATGACTATTATGAATAGTGGGTTATATGAATTTGTAATGATAAAATATTTTTCATAAGAATGGTAGAAACAAAAATGTACTAAGTCCCTATATCAAAAGCAATTTTCGATGAAATTCAGTTTCAAGTTCATAGAGTAAGAATTGTCTTTAAAATGTCAGACATTTATCCACTGTAAAAAAACATTGATATTACAAAGATCTTGTTTCATGATTATTTTTACATTAATATGTTTCATAATTTTAACCATTACCAATATGTAGTACGTACGTGCTTCCTGCGTGTAACTTCGTCTCTAAAAGAAGCTAAGATTAATAAATAACAGCAATCCCCCTTAGTGTGCAATAATGTTTAGCAATCTAGTCTGGTTGATTATTACTATCGAATAGCTTTAAAAATGTTACATTAAATAATCTAATAAGTATCGACACCTAGGAAAATAAACCAATCAGGCATTGTAGGAGCCCCGAAATGGGGTATTGATTAACAAGGCTAACCTAGTAGACGCTAACTACTGAACGATGGGCTTGGTCGTCGTTGTGTGCTCCATGAAAAATTGATATTAAATAGCGCAATATGAATCGGCATTTAATAAAATCAAACAACCAGCTATAGTAAAGGCCTCGGCATAGGGTAATGGTTAAAGAGGCTAATCTAGTTGACCATTACTAATCCTTAATGATTTCGATCTTCACTGGGTACTGTATATAAAATTTGATATTAAATTACCCAGTAATTGTTGAAATGTCTTAAAATCAACCAACCAACCGTTGCAATCATCTCACGGAAGGTTAATTTTTAATGAGACTAGTTTGTTTGGCTATTACTCTAGCCTCACTGGTGGTCTATATTTGCGATATTATCTCTAAATGAGGCTAAGTTTAGCCAATAATAATGTGACCGTCAATTTGTGATAATGGTTAGTTGAGTTAGCGATTACTCGTGTGTATTTTTGGCATTCAGATAAAGCTAAGCTTATTAAATAACAAAGGAAACTTAATTGCTTTGAGGTTTGAGGTTTCACTCTTTTCATGCATGTATCAAGATGCTGCCCTGTACTACTAGACAGATTATATCCCCATCTTGAAACGTAGTTATATCAAGTACCATAGCACTGAGCAGTGTCAGAAACAAGTAACATTTAAACTTTCAGTTTGTTTTTTGGCTGATACGTTTGAGCCGTATTACCTGATACCAGTTTTCACTGTTCCTGTCCAGATAAAAAATAATAAAAAAAGAAAACAAAAAAGAGGATTTCGGATGATGATTTGTAAAACAGGTAAGTTGTAATGTGTTAGAAGATTGGCGCAACTAAATCTTCCTAAACCGTATAAACTCGTCACTCATCTGTAAAGGTGATCTCTCTCAGTTAAATAAATAACGAACATTAAATTTTTTTTTTTCTGTATTCGGGACAAATTTCTCCGTAGGATCAGCTTTTACGTCGTCAACACTGAAGCAGATTTCCACTAAATAGGCTATTTATCGTTGTTTGATTTTATTACGTGGCCAATTCCTTTCCAATTCGCCTTTCCCACCTTTTCTCCCTTTCATAATGAAATTCTCTTTCTTTCGGCCATTGTCGCTTTTTCTTCATTTTATGGCCAACATTCAAGTTTAAATCAGTCTTTTGCTTCTCGTGAGCAATAGAATTTTCATAATGTTCTCGATTTATACGCTTCTTCAAATTTTCTTTATTTCCTTCTGTTTCATTAATTTTTCTTCTTTTCTTAATTTTGTCTTTAGTATATTTCTTTGTTTTCTTTCTGTCCGTTTGTTTTGCCAGTGTTTTTTGTTTAAATACGATACAGTATTTCTTTTTCAATGTTTTTATTTTTTTATCTTCTTTTTTTTTGCTTATTTTCTATATCTTCTCTGTTTTCTAATTCGTCTTCTGAAGTATTTTTTCTTTTCTTTTATTTTCTTCCTGTCCATCTTTTCACTATTCTTAAATATTTTCTATTGTTTCATTTGTTCCCCACGGACATTTCGAGAAATAAATCTTATTCTTTTTTTATTTCTCCCTTCTCTACCTTTTTTTCTCACACTGTCTACATATAACTTTACTTTTAAATATTTTCTATTCATTATTCTCGTATTCCTTTCCTTATCCTTCTTTTTGCGCCAAATTCTTTTGTTTGTTTTATGTTTTTCGTTCTTTTTATTTCATTCTTTCTTTCTTTTGTTAATTTTTTTCTTTGTATTTCCTTCTTTTTCTTTATATGTTTTTCTTTCTTCTTACTTCTTCTTCCTTAGTATCTTTGTTCGTCCTTTCTTGTGAAGTGTTTCTTCCTCTTTTCCCTTTGATTTCATTCTTATGTTGCTCTTCTTCTTTTCAGTTTATTTTTCTTCCTTCTTACTGTGTTCTTCTTCATCTTCTTTGCTTTTTTTACTTTGCATTTTCTTCTTCATTTTCTTCTTACCGTTGTCCACCTCTCTCTCCTCCTCTCTCTAAACTAACTTTTTCTTCAACTTTCTCCCCCCACACCGTCTCATCTCGTTTATATATCTTTCTTTTGCTCCTTAACTTCAATTCTCTTTATTTTATGACTTTCCCTTTTTTTTCTTCTTTTCCATTTTTATTTGTCTTTAAAGAAGAACAAAATCTTTCTCTGAATTGTTCATCTATTGACAAATTCAATCACGTAGACCAGATTGCTTGGCTCGCCCTTGAATGCTCTCAGCCTAACCAATGCAAACAATGAAATACGTTCGTATTACCAATCATTGACTCCTCACTCCACCCATTTCATTCGTTTACTGATTCTTTATCTTCCACACAAAGCCACATCACCTCTTCAACTATCAAAAACTCATTCCGTGGTCCACTCTATTTTCAGCTGAACCCCGTTTTATTTTCTACCATCTTGTAGCCAGTTTGCAAACACTCTCATCGCATGATTGGACCAAATCCAATTAAGTTTCTGTCTTTATGCAATCGGCATATCTGTCTTTATTGTAATGACGCCGGTCTCTGAAAAGAACTTGCATTTCCTGTTCTTTTTAAGCAGATATCTACATAGACGTACATATATTTGCATTGAAATCAAGTTTTACTTTTTGGTACAACTATACTCTAGACAAGTGTTAGAATAGAATACTAGAACGTTTTAGATTTCAGGTTCCGTCTTTTATTCCGAGTAGCTTAAGATCCTGAAAGAAATACATGTTCTCATTTTGCTAAAAGCAAACGTTTTTACAAGTGGAAAGCTGTTAATTTTTAAATAAGTCAGGGTTTAACATGTTGCACATAGAATTTTAAAAGAACAATTCTGTTTATTTTTGCTTATTTTGTAACTATCTGAACCCGTATAATATTCAGGAATGTTGATGAATACGATAACATTATTCTCTCATTAGAGTTCGGTGCTGAAAGCTTCCCGAAACACTTGCTAAAATCAGAATCTTTATGATTGCTCATTGAAATATGGATTTTAGACAATGGGGTGGGGCTGAGGATGTTAAGTAGCTAATCATAAATTTATTCAATTTAATCATTTTGCCCCAAGCAAAACGTTTGTAATGACAAATGTATGCAGGTGTAAGCTTTAAGAAAGCTTTTTTCAACTGAGAATTCGCGTATAGTATCCTTTTATAGCCCCAGTAAACAAAAATAGCTCTCTCAAAGAGGAGAGTAACAAAACAAGGGGAGACCACTCTTGATTATTCATAACAGCGATGATTCCACTTAGGGGCAAGGGGTTACTGAAAATGAAAGGCGACAAAAAAAGGTTAGTGAGGAGAAAATATAATAACAGGATTCGGGAAAACATAAAATGGGGATTGATGTAGCATTTAAAATTTGAAGATTGTAGGTGACAGTAAAGCAAGAAGTCGGAAAAAAGAATTACAAGCACATAAGTTATTAAAATAGTACTTAAAGTAACGTCTAACTATTTCAACAGTAACACAATAAGATCTAGTTGCCAGCTTAGTACTACGTCCAAATTCATGCGGTCGAGGTACCGTAGATAAATACTCATTAGAACAATTGCCGTTATAGTTTATAATTTATAGAAAATACGCAGAAAAGCTACTGCACGACGATGAGAAAATGAGTGAAATCGAAATTCCAGACCAGGAACGATAACATTATGGACCTATTTTTTAGATTTTATCAACAATCTCTAAATATAACGCAGCCTCACCATCCCAAACCTAGAATCAATGTTCAATGCACGGACGAATGCTAGATTTATAAACCTGAAAAATGATAGTTATCTAGTACGACACAGGGACGAATCTTTACTAGCTGCAGATCTAACAATTGATTCAATATAATCATTCCACTTCATCGTGGAAGACGTGAAACCGAGAAAGCGCAATGAGACGCTTTCCTGTAGGTTAACATCAGCCATGCTGATGGCAGGCAAAATGGTTCTCTAAGTTGATTAAAGTATCATTTTGGAGGTCCTTAAGTTTACCAGCCATTACTTGCTCCACTTAACAATTGATTGGAGGTCATTTTTAATATCACCTGCCAATTTTACTTTATGTCCTATCGAAGACAGAAGGAAAACAAGACGGATCATCAGTATAAACACCGGGCTGGGAATTGATGACATCGCGAAGGAAAGAGTACTGGGGGACGCCCGCAATAATGTGCAAGAATCTAGAAGAATAGTTGTTAAAATCAACTTCAATTGTGAACAGAATATAACTTTTGCATGGATATGAAATTACTAATCATATAATCATTTATTTTAGAAAGAAAGAAAGAAAGAAAGAAAGAAGGAAAAGATGTTAAATTAAAAGAAAAGTTTGTCATGTCATTTTACCGTCATTTTGCCGTGATGTCGGTTGAGCAACGTTTATCCAGCACTATCCTCTGTTTTAAGAGTAAAGAACATACAAGAAAACGAGCAGAAAAATTAGTATAATCCCTCTTCTTATTTAATTTATGGTGCAAGCTAAACAGTGCTCAATGTAGTTAAACATAGCTATGAAGTATATATCAATAAATACACATATATCTACTTTTGTACTGCAACTTAACGTTTCATGGTTTCCCAAGTCGTCAGGCACATATGGCGATTAGTTCCCTTATTGCAGTTGTTTTTTTGTTTTTTTAATACTAAGTCTCATGGGAGGAACGCTAAATTATACGCAGATTCCAGGCTCAAAGTTAATATAAACGCAATATATTATCGGGGTGTAAATTCAAAATATAGAGTGTATGAAGAGAGATATTAGGAAAAACAAAGCAAAAAAAAATAAAATAAAAAAGATGCAAGCTTAAAGTTTATATGGTACATGATTTTTTCCGTTGGGTTAAAAAGATTTAAGTTAAAACGTTATAAAACGTAAGGCGCAAGTAATGTGACTAAAAAGGAGTGGGTAAGTGATGTGAATTGTATGTTTGTTTATAAATAATCTCTATGTTTCAAGGGATTAACAGTGTACAATATATAAAGCTAACGTTTAATAATATTAGGGTATAAACTTGAAAAAAAAAGTGTAGAAGTAAAAGGTGAGAAAAAAGTAAAAAATGTAAAAAAAAGAACGCTGTGTAACCTGTTACGTATTAATACACGCTTAAACGATTAAAGAAAGGTAATAAGTATTTAAGCTAAAATATTTAATAGGAAATTGAAGTGGAGTAAAATAATTTAGCCAGAATCTAAATATTTTACGGTGCAAGCTATCATGAGCTCATTACGTTTATCAGCATGTTGGAGATCATTAAAATGTTTGAGAATGAATCTGTTTAACACCAAAAACAGGTTACATCTGTCGCCGCGACAAGAAAAGGGTGTAGTTTTATATATATATATATATATATATATATATATATATATATATATATATATATATATATATATATAAATAATGTAAAAATGTATTTCTTTTCTAAAGTTTATTCTTAAATTTATTACTAATTATCATCGGTAGTTCAAGTCCAACCGTAAGGCTATGCAAGTGAACACCTGACACGAACTCTGCACATACCTGAGTTGAAATCTGAAAATGTGTAGCGTGCTTTAGGCATGTATACCTGACGGAACCCATCCCTCTCCATTAGGAATCCCTCCACCCTAGCCGTTGACTTCAGTTTAGGAAGACCTCCAGCGATGTCGTGTCACCACCGCATTCACTGTATATATAGCAATGGATATCAGCCTAACCCATTGTCCTAGAAGGCCGCTAAACTGACACCCTCCTAGGTGCCTAGCCACCATTCTCACCAGAAAAGTCACTATTGACCCGATAATTCAGTAAATTGTATTGGGTTACATGGTATATATAGCATTCATCGAGTGTCTGATCAACTGTCTGCAAAACAATTTAGCAATAAACTATTGGAAAACTGTTCATTACTAAACAATTTTCACGGTTTACTTGCAAACAACTCCAATATCGAAAGAAGGATTTTAATCTTACTATGCCTATTTCAATTTCGAGAACAACCAGGTGACTGGCGGCGTCTAATTGGGGATGTATGGATGGTGTACATTAACTGTGAAATACAGTCTTCTCGACATTTCTCACCATTTCTTGACTGAAATATGTTTTTGATTTGTAACGATGTAGAAGAAGAATTATTTTGTCAAACTTTATTAGTCTTTGTTTGAGTGATCAGAATATTTTTTTGATTTAATACACTTGTAAAATCAACAATAAAATGACCTTACCATTTAGTGCTGGTTTCTATGTAAATGGGACGTCGTACGCATGACTATTTCTTGATTCTAACTTCATGATCAAA
The DNA here is from genome assembly GCA_964036315.1 of Acanthosepion esculentum. Classification (NCBI taxonomy): domain Eukaryota; kingdom Metazoa; phylum Mollusca; class Cephalopoda; order Sepiida; family Sepiidae; genus Acanthosepion; species Acanthosepion esculentum. Next base: position 104,251,257 of record OZ038493.1, on the reverse strand, counting down.
ATGCTACCAGAGCAAGCGATACAAATGAAATAAGATCTATACCTAGATTTCATAGATTAGGCATAAGTACTTGAAAATTTACGACACAATATCTAAGGAGACTCCTGGGCCAGCCCCACTTAAAAGCGATAAGAATAATCTGCAACATGTACTGGGTACAAACCGTCGAATCAGAAACAAGTGAAGCAAATGTTCAAATAATAAAGGGCGAAGTAAGTTAAGGATGAGTTTTCTCACTGGATGTATTTAATCTTTAGAGGGGGGACGAGTCTAAGAAAGTTAGAAGACATACAATGATTGACAATGGTACAATTGAACGTCATAATGTGGATGGAAGTGTCGATGGCAGACACAAAAGGGAAATTGCAAGAGCTCCTAGAGAGGATAAAGGAGGAGGAAGTGAAGGAATGACTAACTACTGACAGAATGCACGGTCATCAGTACGAAAAACAAGAATAGAGAAAAACAATGATAAACCTTCTTGATGGGATTGTGTGAATGTGAATAACATTAACCCATCAATCTGGCTCTAATTACTTTTACAAGAGAAGTGTACATAAACAGAATATATATTCAAGTATGTTACTATTAGCGTCGCTACACGGTGGGATGTTACTTATCAATCAATGTGTTACATACACACCCACACGCGTTTATGTATGTATGGAAAAGTATTTAAATGATCCTGAATACTTAGTCGTTTAAAATGAAAACCAGTTAAGGAAAGAAGTGATCGCTGAGTGGATAAGTATTCAGTCTCCTTCCAAATCAAAGCAAATCAGGCGAAACTAATGCGTCGCCAACGAAGATAATAAAAACAAACTCTGGTAATATTTCGTTATTCCATTCAGTTACTGACTTTGCAAATGTTGTTTGAGTCGTTATCAACTCTATAATAGACATTGTAAATGAATCGTCCATGCAAACGCGACTATTGTCTTCTTCTAGGGATATTATATTAGCTGCTGAAACGGTGTCTTGACAAAAACACTTAAAGCTGAAAGTTTAAAAGAAAAAAGTGAAAAAGAACCAAAAAGTCAAAGAATCGAATAAATAATCGGAAGATGAATAGAAAAAGAAAAGAAGGAAAGGAAGAAAAAAACAAAAAATCTAAAAAGAAGAAAGAGAATAAGAATAGAAAAAGAAGCATCAAAACAAGAATCGAAAAACAAAAATCAAAAGAATGGAAGAACCTGAATTAGAATGGAAAAAGAAGAAAAAGGGTCGAAGAAGAATCAAAGAAGAAGAATAGGGGTCGAAATGTAATCAGAAGAATAATCGATGAAGAACCAAAAGAAATATCTGCCAATAAGATTCAGAAAAATCGAAAAATCCGAAGAAGACGAAAAGAAGAATTAGTAAAGAAGACTTGAAGAAGAAGAAGAAGAAGAAGAAGAAGAAGAAGAAGAAGAAGAAGAAGAAGAAGAAGAAGAAGAAGAAGAAGAAGAAGAAGAAGAAAAGAAGTATCTAAGAAAAACAAGCGAATATAAATCGGAGAAAAATCAGAAAACGAAAATAAGAGTCAATGAATCTGAAGAAGAATCTGAAGAATCTGAAGAAAGAAAGAAGGAAAGAAAGAAGAGAAAGAAAGAAAGAAAGAGAAAGAAAGAAAAATGTGTCGTTTTGTAATTTCGACGGTATAGCTCCATCCTTGGAAGATTGAAAAGAACGGAAGAAGTGGGAATAAACTTCTGAAAAGAAATTGAGCTTTCCGTCAAAAAGTTTCTCACTTCTTCTGTTTCTCAGTCATTTCCTTCGTTCATGAATATTAATCTTGGAAACCTTTTCATTCAACCTATACTTTTACCCTATACTTACCTATCTACCTACGTATGTCAACCGTCACACAAATCAATACGGTCACCAAACATCGTACTCGCAGTAGAGCAACACTTGGCAACAAAGTTAAGCAGTGTTTCTTATTTTAACGTGTGATTCAATATCGTGCTTCTGTGCTAAACAAGTCTAAGAGTTTAAGCCATCATCCTATTTTTACCTACAGTGCTCTACCTAATGTGGGCGACTATGATTCTTGACCCTTGCAGCACTAAGCAACGTTTTTTTTTTAATTTTTTGCTACACCTCTCTGCCATCCATACACACAAACTAGTTAGGTAGGTTGTCTCAGAATCACTCTGCTCTTACAAATTGATTTTTCTCATTATAGTTCCCATCAATGTCAACTGCCTCTTTCTGATTTTACCCTTACTTCTATTTCCCATTTTCCTTAAAACGTCCTCGTTGCTCACACTTTCGGTCCATATAAAGTTTCCGTGTTTACAACAATATCCTGTAGATTTGAGTCTCTTCTTCATATGTTAGCAAATTGGCTCGCATTCACCGCCATATATAGGAGGATATATGTTACATAGTGTAATGACTAAAGTACGCGGGTGTTGGCTTTAAGAACTCTTTATTCAACCGAGAATACAAGGTTCGCGTATAGTGTCCTTTTATAGGCCCAGTAAACAGAAATAGATCTGTCAAAAAGGAGAGTAACAAAATAAGGGGAGACCACTTTTTATTATTCATAACATAGTGTAGTACTCTTATCTTTGTTTTGAACGAAAGTTTCCTTTTTGTTAATAATTTACATAGTTTCTATAAGGTAACATTTACTAACCAATGTGTCTTCGAATCTCTGTGTCATATTTTCTGTAGTCGTTTACAACACTCACTTGTTAATTAAATATATTTATCTACTTGATTCTGACGTCTCCAATTTGAAGCCCACGGCATTGCCCGTCTCCCTTAAGGACGACGACACTTGTTATCCTTTTATAGTTAATATTTATTCCTCTCTTCTTTCTTTCTATCTCTACCCTGTCCGAAATATCTTACAGTTTTCTTTCTGAGTCTGATATCAACTGTGTCATTCATGCCCAGCACATTTACAAACACAGATATAAAGAGATAGATACTGACCATTTAAGCATGTCACCCCACATTTCAAACCAATGTAACAATGGAAGACGGCGCCAATGAGGGACGGGGCTATGCTGATGACATACGTATTCATAGTTGGGATAAGAATGATCTTGAAACGAAAATTAATATCATCTACTATGCGTTCCACGAAATAGGGCTCAAGTTAAACATTTCCAAATCGACAACTATGATCTGGAATTGGTATGAAAGCCGTGATGGCACAAGAATTCAGGATGTGGAATTAGTAAAGGCTCGACACTTCAAATATCTCAGTGTATGGATCAGTTGTAAAAAGGGGAAAGGAAATTGAACATAGAATAAGCGGCAAAACCAAGACATCAACTTGAAAACTAGATTCATGTACTTAAGTGCAGGAGCTTCGCCAGATCGAAACTTGCATATGGATGTCATGAATGGCGCCGAACCCGTTCAGAAATATCTAAACTGCCAGCTATATACAGCCGCTTTCTAAGATCAATGGTTAAAAACAACTTTGAGCGTGTAAAGCCTGAGGGTTTTGATAATGATCATTCTTCTTTGAAGATTGTGGACTGGCGCTACAGAATCATAAAGAAATGTACCAATAGACAAAATGAAAGAAAAAGAACGAAAGAAAGAACAAAGACATGATGAAAGAAAGAATGAAAGAGAGAATAAAGACGAAAAAACAAAGAAGACACGAAGAAAGAACAAAAACATGACGAAAGAAAAAAAGAACAAAGACATGAAGAAAGAAAGAAATGAATGAATGAATGAATTGAAGAAAGAAAGAAAGAAAGAAAGAAAGACGAAGAAAGAAAGAACAATGACAAGAAGCAAAATTAAAGAACAGACATGAAAAAATGTAAGAAAGAAAGAATAAAAGAAAGAACAGACATGATGAAAGCAAGAGGACATACAGCCAGACCGATGGACAGAAAGTAGGAAAGAAAGTACAAAGACATTAAGAAAGAACAAAAGAAAGAATGAAAGAAAGAAAGAAAGAAAAAAAAGAAGACATGCAACCAGATAGAACGAAAGAAATAACAAAGATATAATAAGGGTATAAAAAAAGAATGAAAAAAACAAAGATATGAACAAAGAAAGAAGACATGAAGAAAAAAGACATGAAGAAAGAAAGAAAGCAAGCAAGAAAGAAAAAAGAACAAAGACATGAAGAATGAAGAATGAAAGTAAAAAAGAACGGATAAATAAAGAACGAAGACAGGAAGAATGAAAGACAAAATAACAAAGACACGAAAAAAGAATGAAAGAAAGAAAACTACACGAAAAAAAGAAAGAACAGAGATGTAATGCAAGAAAGAAGACAAGAAGAATGAAAGTAAGAAAGAAAGAAGAAAGAAAGAAAGAAATAAAGAAAGACATGAAAAAAGAATGAAAAAGAAAAAAAGAAAGATGACACAAAGAAAGGACAAAGACATGAAGAAAGAAAGAGTGAATGAAAGAAATACCAAAGTCATGAAGAAAAAAGAATGAATGAAAGAAAGATCAGAGACCTGAAGATAGAAACAACACAAGAAGTAAGAATGAACAAAGATATTAAAAAGAAAGAACAAAGAGATGCAAAAAGAAAAGAATGAACGAAAGAACAAAGATGAAAAAAGAAAGAAAGAAGACAAGAAGAAAGAAAGAACAAAGACATGACCAAAGAAAGAACAAAGAAGTGAAGAAAGAAAGAAAGGAAGAAAGTAAGAAACACGAAGAAAGAAAGAACAAAGACACGAAGTAAAAAGAAAGAACAGACATGAAAAATGTAAGAAAGAAGACAGGAAGAAAGAACGAACAAAGGCACAAAGAAAGAAAGAAAGAAAGAAAGAAAGAAAGAAAGAAAGAAAGAAAGAACAAAGTTCAAAGACATGAAGAAAGAATGAATGAAGTAATAAAAAGAACAACCGCACGAAGAAAGAACGAAAGAAGACACGAAGGAAGAAATGAAAAAATACAGGAAAAAAGAAAGAAAGAAAGATAGAACAAAACTTGAAGAAAGAATGAAACAAAGAATGAAAGAAATAACAAAGGCATAAAAATGAAAGAAACAGTAAAGAAAATCAGAAAGCATACAGCCAAACGGACCGACTGAAAGAAAGATAAAAGAAATAAATAAAAAAGACACGAAAAAAGAATGAAAAAGAAAAAAGAAACAAGACACGAAAAAGAATGAACAAAGACATGAAGAAAGAAAGAGTGAAAGAAAGAAATAACAAAGTTATGAAGAAAGGAAGGAAGGAAGGAAGGAAGGAAGAAGAAAGACAGGAAGAAAAAAGAATGAACGAAAGAAAGAGCAAAGACGTGAAGGAAGAAAGAAGACACGAAGTAAGAGTGAACAAAGGTATGAAGAAAGAACGAACAAAGACATGAAGAAAGAAAAGAATGAAAGAAAGAATAAAGACGAAAAAAGAAAGAAAACACGAAGAAAGAACAAAGGCATGTCGAAAGAAAGAAAGAACAAAGAAATGAAGAAAGAAAGAAAAAAAGAAAGAAAGAATGAAAGAAAAGAAGAAAGAAAGAAACACGAAGAAAGAAAGAACAAAGACACGAAGTAAAAAGAAAGAACAGACATGAAAAATGTAAGAAAGAAGACAGGAAGAAAGAAAAAAGACAGAAAGAAAGAAAGAAAGAAAGAACAATGTACAAAGACATTAAGAAAGAATGAATGAAACAATAAAAAGAACAACTGCACGAAGAAAGAATGAAAGAAGACACGAAGAAAAAATGAAGAAAGACATGAAAAAAGAAAGAATGAAAAATAGAACAAAACTTGAAGAAAGAAAGAATGAAAGAAATAACAAAGACATACAAATGAAAGAAAAGGGAAAGAAAGACAGAACGCATACAGCTAAACGGACCGACTGAAAGAAAGAAAGAAAGAAAGAAAGAAAGAAAGAATGATATATGAGGGTAAATAAAAAGTTACCTCTCTTTCGCCATAACATATCTTTAGACAAGAGTGCGAATAATTTTTGCTTTTCCTATGTAGGTAATAGAAAACTATGAATCAAGAATAAAAGGATATAAATACAGTAAAACAGTAGACAGAAGAAGTTATCATTGATTACGATTGGAAAAGAAAGAAAAAAAGAAAGAAAGAAAGAAAGACCAGAACAGAAAAAGAAAGAAAGAATGGGTGAAAAATTAGAAATACAAAAAAAAATGAACAAAACTGTAGACAGACAGGGGAAGTTATTGATTGATGACAAGTGGGTGAGGAATGAACAGTGACTAAAGGAGATAAGTGTAGCAAAAATGAAAATAACACAAGTAAATTTCGAATGAGCGGCTCGGAGGAAATGGCGGGAAAAAGAACTCTTGCCAACAAACCAGACTATGGGGAAAGCGAGTGATTAGACTGAAATGAAGAGACGTTATCAGGTTTGGAACAAATTGAGGGCCTGAGCAAGTTTATGAGTTGGGGGCTATAACGGTGATAATGTCATAATGAGTGTCTCAGTTTTGCAGATGCTGAAGATGACACACCAATAGTTGATGAATATCTTTTCAGGAAAAAAATCCTGGCACGTTGACATCTTTATGAGTCATCTGGAGTTAGACATCAAATTAATTATAATACTTGCTAAGGTTATTATTGCAGTATTATTTTTTGGAGTTATTTTATGGATTATTTGTATTCATGCCGTCAAAATAATGACTGTTAAGAAATAATTTAAGTCCTTACTATAGCTGTGGCCAAATGTTTTCAAGGACACATGGCACAGTGGATAAAGGCGTTAAATCCAGTGACAGAACCCAAAGAGTGTGAGTTCAATACCTGGTTAAGGCGGTGGAGAACTTGGAGAGGGGAATTAACAGGAGGTAATTGATAACTGACATCCATTAGATGTCTAGAACTAGAACTAGAACAGTCTACCCCAGCGAGCGAAATAAAGGGTTTCATTTCGACATACCAACCACCTGAAGAAGGCCGGAGCGTATAACTGGCGAAATGTGATAAATATGGCAACAAAGATGAGGACAATAGTCCGAATAATGTAAATAGTGTACATAATACCTCATCTCAGAAATATAGACAGATATCAAAATTAAGCAATTTGTAAACTTTACATATTTAGAAAGTGTTTCAATAGAGGACGGGAAATGCAACGCCGAAATCCGAAGACGCATTGGCATAGCGAAAGATGCCTTTTAAAAGTTACGAAAAGTATTAAGAAACAGGAAAAATTCGTTAGAAACAAAAAAAAAACGAGTACTGGACAGTTATGTAATATCAATACTCCTATATGGCAGTGAATATTGGCCTATCTGCTGACAGATGAAAAACGGACAAAAACAACAGAAATTTGTTTCAAGCGAAGGTAACTGAGAATAACATGGACTCAACATGTGAACAACGACAAAGTTTTAAAGAAAATGGTAATAAAAAAAACACTTATGCTTAACATCAGAAAGAATAAGATGAAATTTCCAGGTCACATAATGAGAAAAGAGGGCTTAGAATATTTGACACACACAAGGACATATTGAAGGCAAGAGGGACAGAGAAAGGAAGCGCATTACCTACATAACAAACTTGCGTAAATGGGCGACAAAACAAGAATTCGGAGATATAGCAATAATACAAACTTCGCTTAGCGCTACAAAGGCTAGGAAATTGTGAAGAGCAAGATCGCTCAAATCCCGAAGGGACACCGCATATGACAGAAGAAGAATCAAATCAGTTCACAAATTCTAAATAATAATTTTTTTAGAATTCAATTTATTCTTCTTAAAAGTTTCCACAAAATTAATCAGGATGCTGGGATTTTTTTTTCGAAAAACTTAATAATTTGTGGAGGTACAATTATTCCAGCCCCAAAACTAAGGTCACTTCGTAAAGGGCAAACGGTTATTAAGATGGCTATGGCCATGTAACTTATTGCTACTATATTAAGTGAATGATATTTTGAAAATTATGTATTATGTAAATTTCAGAAGGAATCAATGCGATTGCAACAAAAGTTCATAAAACGTTTTCTAAATTTAGTAGCTCTGCATACAACGATAAACTATATCCGGCAGCAAAGCCTCTGATCGGGAGATTGAAGGTTTTCAGAAGCGGGTAACCACCTCATAATTGCCGTTGTTCCCTGGTCCACCCTGACCCTGGGGGATAACACTTGATAGGGTCCCAGCTATAGACAAATAGTGAACGCCCAAGCAAAAACAAAACACTATGGAAGTATAAAAATACATTTTTATTTTATAGTAAAAATACGAGCAATAATATTTTCTATAAAAAAAATTGCCAACAATACATTTTATAGTAGAATTACCAACAATACAATTTCAAGGCGAAAATGACCAACGATACATTTTATCTGTAGTTGAAAGCATACTATTGGTTTGAAAATATATTTAGTTGAAGCCATAAAAATTTGTTCAAAATGTTTAAATTTCAGCATTGAATTACTCATGGAGTCTGATACGCCGCTAAACAAAATCAACCATCCAACTAAATTTAGTTTGTCAAGATTCTAAACGCTGATTTTCTTGGCAAGCAGACACTACTGGAAGATTAGCGTAATGGTGTTTTCTCATCTTATATCTAGCCTCATCTTTAATCAGCCTCGATTAATATCTATAGGTAGGAAAAGATTTAGATCACGGAATAGATTGTATTTGCAGTTTTACAGATAACGAAGGATAGGATATCAGTCACTTCGTCGTTGTATAATTCTTAGTAACTTGTCTCGGTAGATCAATTACGATTGAGTAGTTAGTTCGATCCTCTCTGGGTGCTCTATAATTTTGGCCTTGTATTAAATCTAAGCTACACTGTGTAAAGGTATATGATAAAGGATATTTGTGTTATTAATAAATACAAGTTGTAAGCCTTCATCATAAAAGTAACCCTATTTCAAAATAATTTAATTCAATTTAAGAAGAAACATATATATATATATATATATATATATATATATATATATATATATATATATAACACAACAAAGTAAATAAACACTGTCCGACATTTGGATATTTTTTATTATGCTGTTCCTTGACCTAAGCTTTCTGCTTACATGAGCCATCTTCAGAGTGGCTATATGTACATTTAAATAAAGATATTCGCCATCAAAGATGATGTTCTGTTATGTTGACATAGAAGAGTGCTATGCGACGATAACCGTCGCGGAATAGCAAACGCAGGTCGTAAATTCGTGATGCAGTACTATAACGTTGTACCACGTGAGAGAACGAAATATTAACAACAGAACCATATGTCTATATGATATATCTGATGATGATGCAATCTATACACACAGGAAAAAATCATAATGATTAAGTATAAAAATGCAGATGAATTATTGAACCAAAGGAACGAACTTATCTTCAAGTGTAAACACAAGAACATATTTCAAATTAACCAATAACATTAATTTTGGAGAATTTACACTTGAAGTATTGATTCTGTTTTAGCATGTATACGTACATGCATTCACGTTTTTGTATGTAATCATTTGTGTGATTTTCTTGCCTACATCAGTTATAATCTTAAAGTATTATTATTATTATTATTATTATTATTATTATTATTATTATTATTATTATTATTATTATCATCTATATATATATTTATGTATATGCCCTCGCGGTCATTGGCGTGTTTATTCGAAGAATAAGTACATAAAAATCCGCCTCCCTCTCTACCGGGCGCTGATAAGGGGTAAAATCTCCCACTGATGCCAAATCTGCCGGGTTTCGAACTCGGCTTGAGGCAATCTGAGTCTAAACACACTGATGAGCTGTGATACAGCGGAACAGTCTGTCTGAAGTTGACAATATATATATGCATATTTTAAGTTCCTTAAAATTGTCCTTTGTTTATCTCTTAATTTTATTTAATCAATTTAATTATTTTATTAATTAATATTTTTATATATATATTTTATGTATATTTTTATGTATTTTTATATTCATTTTTATTTTTTATTTTATTTAACTTACTTTATTTCATTGATGTCAAATATTATTATTATCATCATCATCAATTTGAAATTGTGATGATTATAATGCGATGATGATAGTTTCGTTGCCGAAAATGACATGAATTCAATGTATCTATTTTAAATTTGATCACTCCCCTTCCTTACTCTGTATTTTAAATTGTTCAGTACTTTACGAAAAAAATCATTTCTACGTCATCTTAGCGGCTCATGTTTAATTCTTCTTTCTTCCATTTCTTTCCCTCCCTCTCTGTCTCTCCTCACTCTCCCCTCTATTCCCCTTCTCTCTTTCTCTCTCCCCCCAATTATTTAAACCTTATATTGAAATTGTTATTTTTATTTCTTCCACTTATAACATTAAAATAGTTTTCTTTTTTCCTCTCCCTTTTCCTTTCGTCTGGATAAATTGACTCCATTTATTAAACATATTCGGTCTGAAGAGATGAATATTTGTATATTCATGAAATAAACTATAACCGAATGGATTTTTAAGGATCGTCTGTAGTCATTATATATATATATATATATATATATATATATATATATATATATATATATATATATATATATATATTTTTTTTTAATTCGTACAAGCTGTATTAAAGTATTTTTTCAAAATTTGGGGTGGTTTCCTCACACCAAAACAAGGACAAAAGTCCATATAAACAGATGTACGCAAATCCTTCGTTTTTGAGCTATTAAATTTAAAGAAAGTTTACGTTTGTTACTATATAGACTGGGTTATATTTGTCATTCGTATACATTGGTGGCTAGTCTTCAACGTTTAACGTGTGCAGTTGTGAGTTAACTGAGAAGTGTTCTGTTTAACAATGGCAGGAGATTCATATCCTTAGCAGGCAGATATCGTTTTTAGATACGGCTGCGCGAACGGTATTGGGCGTGAGGGTACAGTCTGTCAGTGATGAACAGTTATCAGCACTCGTCAAATGGCCCCAGAATATCGTACCGCATTGTGGGTACTTCGAGAAGTTCCCGTATCCATATTATTTGCAAACTGATCACACCCCACGGGGACAATTCTTGCCGATAGTTTATTGCACAAAATGTCGATCCGTTGTTTGTCTCTTCAATTTTGATTACGGGTCAGGCAGCATTTGGAAAAGATGGAATAACAAATTTTACACAACCAATATTTGTGGGCGGATAGAAATCATCATGGTAGAATGCGAGCTAGACATCAGTTTACGATTAATATGCGGGCTGGAATTGTAGGTGACTGATTGGTCAATATGCTCTCCGAGGACGTCTTACAGGAGTGTCTACAGGTAGTTCATTTCGAACACACATCCAGAACTGCTAGAGGATGCTAATACGAACACGCATGTGGCTCATGCATGATGGGGCTCTATCACATTTTAGTCACGTTTTCGCGATGCACCAGCTTACATCTGCCATGAAAGATGGATAGGTAAGGAAGGACCGGTTCTATGACCTAAACGTTACCCCGAACTCAATCCTTTGGATTTTTATCTGTGGAGGCCACCTAAAAAAATTAATTTATGCATCAGACAGTAATAATGCAGAGACGCTTCAGCAACGTGTCATGGGGGCCTGCAGAACGACGGGTACATACGTGTATAGCAGCAAACGGAGGACATTTTGAACATTTGTCATGAGTTGCTGTGCTGCACAACGATGACCGTTTGTCCATATTTTTATAAGGACATTTTAACTTGTTTCAGTGTCAGGAAGCCGCCCACAAATTTTGTAAAAATATTTTTCAGAGCAAATTGCATCTCTCTCTCTCTCTCTCTCTCTCTCTCTCTCTCTCTCTCTCTCTTACACACACACTCTCTCTCTCTCACCCTCTGTATCTCTCTATCCCTCTGTCTCTGTCTCTCTCTCCTACTCTCTCTTAATATATATATATATATATATATATATATATATATATATATATATATATGTATGTATGTGCGCGCCTGTGTGTGTCTGTGTGTGTACGTGTGTGTTCGCAGTTTTTGGAAAATGAACAACGGACACGCTTTAAGATGTACACGCGTCATTGAAACTTAGAACTTTCGGTTGCAAATTATTGTCTGTATAAACTCGAATCTATAAAGTTTTCTCAACTATGCGAAATATTTTCTGAATTTGCTTCAATTCCATCCACGCCGCCTTTCTCAGATATAAATGACTTTCATTTTGGTGGCATAAATGCAATATCGGTCATATCACCCAGACAGTCCCTAAAAAATCTTATACTAACAAGAGCATACGAATAAAATTAGGGGGTCTTTCAATCAGGCATCCCTAATGAAAATCGAAAGGAAAGTATCGAAAAGACAATCACGAGAGGGTGGTTTGCTGTCTCCGAATGAGAGACCCTTTCAAGTCAATTGAAGATAAATTAGGTAAATACATTCGTTAAAGGAAACATCTTAGAAATACATATATATATATATATATATATATATATATATATATATATATATATATATATATATATATATATATATATGTATGAATGAGAATATATTTATTGAGAAAATAGGTATAATGTAAAGTACAATAAGAAAGAAGAATAGGACTTCAACAAACGATCATGAAAAGGAATAATTAAACAAAAAATCCATGGAAAAAGTCGAGAGCCAAATGCGACGGTAAACGATTCTAGATCGTCTTCCGAATTGAGATAATGGCCTTTTTCTGATGCGGCCTATTATCTGCTCACCTCATCACAAAGATTGATCCGATCCCGTGTCATTTAACCTGACCCGCCCTGTGTAAATCCAGATGCCTCATTGTCGCCGGCCACTGATTCTTTTTGGAGCAGTTTCTTTCTTTTTTTATACATATGTTTTTATTTATTTATTTCGAAATCGGGGATATTTTATCTCGCCTTAAAGAAGGTTTCGTATTTAACATTTCCAACCAGTCTAATCTGCTACTCTTTCGACCTTTTGCTTATTTTCTCGGACGAAAAATAAGCTCACACATACACATACATATATTCATACAGACACACACTCACGCAGACAGACATACGGTCAAAGGGATTATGTTAAGCGTATTCACTATACTGCATCAATGAAACGAATTTAAAACACGTGTTCACACGCAAACATATTCTCTCATCATTATGTGCACGCGCATGACTAATAACTTCTCCTTCAATGTGCTGTACCCCTCCAGGACCTAGGCGATAATGGCTCTCCACAACTTCCTATACTTTGTTCCCTTAGCAGTTTTCATGCATTTGCTAAGCCTCTCCACTTTCCGCCATCCTTCCGCACATGCTCGTCAGTTAAGTGGTTCGCACCCCTGTATAACTTGCCCTCAATATGCCACGTGAAGGTTAAGTTTTCCAAGCCGTTCTTCCTTATTATAAGACTTTCTTGTTATTAACTCTCTCCGTCCATGCAATTCTCAGTATCCTTCTGTAGAATCACAATTTCTGATGCCTAGATTTTTCTCCTCATCCGTGGGAAGATTATCCAACAATTACTACCATCTAAGAAGATGGGTATTACACAACAATCTTGCACATTTTTCTTTGTTTGTAACAAAACTTTTCTATTTGACTTATCGTAATTTTCCTTCTGAATGTAAGCGTCTATAGCTCTCTACATATTTTAGGAAAGATAGTTGCGTGGTTTCCTTTGACTTTTCCAGGGTTTTGAATTCAAAATAATCTTTATCGTAAACAAGCTGCTACTCAAGACTAGAGGTCTCAGTTTATCCTTTTATTTAACCTACAACTGTGAGAAAAAATATCCGCACGTGGAAACATGGAATAAACAATTATATAAATAATTTATAAGTCTACCATTCGTACTTATTTTGAATATTGCTGCCACACCTGGTCTGGTGTCCCTGCTATATATTTAGAGATATAAAATATAAAGAAGAATTTGCAATGTTATTGTCCTGACCTAGAATCTTGTCTTCAGTCATTTTTCCATCGTCGTAATGTAGCTTCCTTATGTTTTTTTTCTATAAATACTTTCCTGGTAATTGTTGTGATGAACTTTCATATATAGAAACTAGACTTTATGAATTTAAGCGCAGTACTAGATTGGCGGCAAGGTCTTATCAATCCACAATTAAATTGGCTCGATGTAACCGTAAGTTCTATGCTAACAGTTTCTTCTATCGCACTTCTTGAATACGGAATTTTTTTTCGGCTTCTTACTTCACAGTCATCTTTGATCTTCAAAATTTAAATTAATTGCCAATAGTTATTTTCTGCCCCCTTATTTCTCGTATTGTCTTTAATACTTAATGCTTTTAATATTTATAGTTGTGCGATTTAATTAAATTATTATCGGATAAACGCTCCGTTAATCGGCACAATAATGTAGTAACCAATATAGATGGTGTTTGAATTATTATTATCATCCGGCTTAGGGTCTACTTTGATTTTCAAAAGTTTAAATGCAATATCAATCGTTATTTTCCGTTTTAATTCTTATTCTTTTATTGTCCTCTCTTCTTAATAGTAGTTTTTTCTGATATTCTCTGACGCTTGCATCCTAGTGGCTTTAATGCCTTGCGTGGTTCGAAATGACTAAAAAGAAATTAAATTGATTTTCGCCCTCAGTTGGATGACTGTGATCAAATCAGTAAAGCAAGCCCATATCAGGACCTAGGCTCTCCACAACTTCCTATACTAAAAATTAAATTCATAAAGGGGTGTTAATTCAAATTTCCTTCAACCTTAGTTTATTTCCTGTTCATGCAATATGATTAAAGTTTTTTTTATCTCGTGACCCGTAAGATCGTAAGGGCACCATGTGTACTGCAACCACAGTAGAAGTGGTGTGTCTTGGGCAAGATAGCCTGACGGAGCCCAACCCTCTTCAGGACGGTTTTGAATTCAGAGTTTTTCCTTCTCCTAGACCGGTTGCTACCCAAGGCTATAAAACCGAGTCTAGTTACCCATAGCACCTAGAGTTGGGAGGATAAGGAAATGATTCATACATTTCCGAAGAATATTAGCACGTAAGTGAATGAAATGGATCCGATTGGAATTCGAACTCGGATCTCCGATTCCTCGATTTGAGGCGCTATCCATTTTCCACCGTGTTTAAATATAGGAGAATGTAAAAAAAAAGAATTTTAATAATGTTAATAATAATATTTATGAAATTCGGCAAGTCGAGGAGAAAGATTACAAATATTCCCAGGACCGGTCTGAGTGCACTTGAATTCAGCGCAAACAGGGAGAGAGATAAGCGGGTAATACTAAAATAAGATCTATACGACAAGAATTAGACATGGGTAGTGGAAGGAAAACAATCTACCCATTTAGATTAAATAAAGGCTTCAGTTCGGAATTCCATGCACGATACCCGGATCAACATAAACCTGATGAAGGTCGGAAATTACTTCGAAACGCTGTAATAACAACAAAAATGAGGACAACAATCCGCATGTACATAATACAAATAATATTAACAGTTTCATCGATTCATATTAAAGAACGGACTTTGAATAATACCACAATGATATCTTCATTTATAAGCCAAGTCGCTACAAGATATGAACTATTATCGCACTCCTTAAACTTCTGACACATTTTGTTCAAAGAAATATGCGTCCCTTTACAATTTCTCTCTGTCCTTGTTCGTCCATTCATTTACATAAGTTTGTTAGGCAGGTTAATCAATATATCCCTCGGCACCTTGTGAGTATCAAATTTTCCAAACCATCTTTACTTATGGAATCCCAGTTGTTCAAATTCTATTTAAAAATGTCCTTTTTCATATTTCACATTATTATACAAGTTACGGAAACGTAATGTTGTAATTGAAAATTATTTGTTTGGGCGTTCTCGTGATTTCTAAATAAAATTGAGTACTATAAACCGCGTGAATTTTCCTTCCAACCAGATATAATTATAGAATTTACGCCAAATTTATAAAGACAAATGATTTAAACAAAAACTGAAAACCATGTCATCGTAACGACGACAAACCATCATTAATGTAAAATGTATGCTGCATGTTCTGAAGCTATTTTTCAAACTATCGATTTATGTATATAGAATAGACTGCATACAGCCAGAATCGTAATTGAAAGTCCGTATTTTCGGACAAATTACTGTCCAGAAACGTAAACACTTCCCTTCAAAATAAGCCACGAGTTTTTAGTCGGGTTCAACTTGTGCAAACAAGTCACACACTTCATCAATCGAGGTTTGTTCAAAGCCATTTTGTTTAAATATTCATTAGAATTTTTACCGAATGTAATTCGTAAGTACCGTGCATAAAAGATAACTTCTTTGTGAAAGCCATAAGCTTCTTGTAGCATATCTCTAGGTCTGTCTTCAAAAAATCCAATGTATGCTTGAACTTCCATCATCACACCATTCGAAACACGTCAAGATTAAAATATTTCAACACCTACACTTTTTTAATGTCTCAAAAACTGCACCATCCCCCTGACCTGTCAAAAGTGGGATAGTATTCTTCAGGAGAAAGTACTTTTACAGAAGTAGGTTTTAATGTATTCTGTTGTCATTTCATTCAGTTTTCTTTACGGATGTCTAATAAAAATGGTCGAATCAATTTTGATTTATGATACGACATTTTGTGGATTTCGCCACTTTCCTCTCAACAACACCAAAATTATTCAACGTTAAGACAAAGACAAGCATTTTAATAACTTCTCTTCTGACACTGGAAACAGATGGGTGGGATAACATATTCACTTTATCTTTATCAGAAACGCATCGCAATCGTCAAATACCTTTAGTGGTCTTCTTTAAATATCGGTGGAATCTTCCGATCGATTTTCTAGTTTTCAGCGTAGTTTTAACTTATACAACCCGAAGTAAACATAAATAACGGAATCCCCCTTTGAGGCGTAATAATTGATTCGAATCATGAAAACTGTAAAAGTTCTGTCTATAAAAAGACAACCAAATCCATGCATACTTAACTTCAAAAGTGAATGACAACACAGATAGAAAATAGCCATCGAAAAGTATTTAATGAAGGACATTAAATATCTTCTATACGCACAATATATCTTAACGAACACAAAAACATGAATTAAATGTTAATTAACAATAAATGCCCGCAACATAACTTTAGAAAGAATAAAAGACAAGGATACAAATAATAATAATAATAATAATAATAATAATAATAATGATGTAAAAACTATTATTAAACAATTCTACAGGAACCATCTACACATTAACCACAAACAAAATGTAAAAATATAAAAAAAACTAATATCAACATGCATATTACATAATGACAAAAGAGTAATGAACTCCTCACTTTTTATAAAAAACTAAAAAAAATTGTCATATGATCACAACCAACGAAACAAGAAAAAGAATCAAAATATCAATAAACCAATGTCGTATATGTATTCGCTTTGTCGCTTGTAGAATGTTATTCATTTTTCTTTTGTTTTAACTCATTTCAAGCCAAACAAGGGGCTACTGTTGGAACATATGAGAAAACTACTGTTAAGGAGAGAGGACAGTAAAAAAAAAAAGAAGAAAGTAGATAACGATTGATATTTAATTTAATTTTGTGAAGGTCAAAGTTGACTGGAAGCAAGAAGCCGGAAGATAATAAATGGAACATATACATTGGTTACATAACTACTACATTATCGTGCCGTTTAACGGATCGTTTATTCGATAATAATTAAATTAAATCGCACGACTGTAAATTTTAGAATTATTTTTAAAAAAACACATCAATAAAATGTTATGAAATTCATAGCAAACTGTTTGTATTTCTTAAACAAAGACACAATAATAGGAATTATTACATGAAGACGGAATAGTGCGATATTTGAATATGACGAAACTGATAAGAAACAAAAAGACGCAAAAAGAAAATCTTGGCTTGCGAAAAGGAAAATAACTGCAACGCTGGACAGTTTACATTTAAATATGTACCAGAAACCAGTAAAAAATCTTTGACAAAGAACTTTTGTTTGTCTTTGACCAAACTCATATGTAAGGTTGATTATATATATATATATATATATATATATATATATATATATATATATATATATATATATATATATAGTGGGCAGTCTAACGACTTCATGAATTCTTTACACCCCCATTTGAACACTTTCCCATTTTGATCACTACTGATTCATGCCTTTTCGGTGGCGTCTTTGCAGATGACTCTTTAGTTCCTACATTGAGTTGCACTTGACGCCAAAATTGGTGCATGTTAATCGATCGCTAACTGTTGGTTGGTCGGAATGCCTCGATTTAAAATGCCTTGTCAAACCGGCATCATTAATGCAGACCTTTCCACAGACCGTACAGATGAAATTCTCGAGTAAGACAGCAGCATCAGGCAACCGCCGAGAATCATATTATATATATATATATATATATATATATATATATATATATATATATATATATATATATATGTGTGTGTGTGTGTGTGTGTGTGTGTGTGTGTGTGTGTATATATATATATATATATATACCATAGTATTACACAATAACATAGGATTTGCGGTTCGTGATAGGCATTAATCAGTCTTTTCTTCCCACAGCTTTGCCTTGAATAGTAGTGTTGACTGCATTATCTAGCCTTGAGTGGCAACAATTCCAAGAGAAGGAAGTCTCCTAATTCCCAACATTAAAGAAGGCAAGTGCAGACTGCACCACTGTATTTCCGAAGAATACATTGCAACTGGCAAATAATAAACGAAAAAGGATGTGTGAAGAGTCATATTCGCCTGATCCCTCAAAAGACACGGTATTTTAAAATGCTTTAAATAAAATATGGTATATACAAATTCAGTCTTTAAAAGTAGAAGCTCACAATAGAAAAAAAACTTTAAATCAGAATTTCAACTTTTCCTGACTTGATACTTATTTCTCACCCATCATCTTATTTCAGTCTCATCCATTCTTATCATTTTCATCCATCGCTGTAGTTCCCTCTCTCTATTTTTCTCAAACACCTTCAAACTTACGCTCACACCCACAATTTAAAAAAAAATGACCCGAAACGATCCTAAAACTGGAATATGACAGGTAACCTGCTAACAAGGTAACTTGCTTCATTTTCGGCTATTCTATATGAGTAATCATCTCTGTCCCTTAAAACACTGCCATTCATACTTTCGACACGGCCCTCTCTCACTTGGCTTTTTATTTGCCCCTCTCTATTTTATCACTTGATCACCATCCCTTCTTCAATACCCATCGGACAGGCCGACCGAATTTTCTCTTCTTTTTCAGGGGTGGGGAGAAGGGCCTCTACTCCGCTTCTTCTTTTCCCGCCATACTCCACTCCACAACGACGATTACCCTAAATTACACTTTTATCAACATATAAAATGTTTAAACGGCTTTATAGTAATCAAATGCGCCCGCACCATGTTAGCTCCTGCGAAGACATTACATGTTTTAAACCAGTTATCGCTAATCGACCGGAGAAGGCCTGCTTATTCTTTTTCTTTTCCCTTTCTTCAAGGGCAGGTATTTCGGACTATCACTCCCGACCCTCTCCCTAACAAACCCATCCGACTCCCCCTCCTCTTTTTCGTTGTTGAAATCGTTCAGAAGTAAATGAACATATTTGGTCGACTTCCCAAACAAGCCAGCAATTACCCTGCAACAAAAGCGCGCCAACTATCAAGAGGCCGGAGGAAATTATTTCCAAATTCGCCATTTTAGTCAGATCTTGCTATTTAGCGGTGGGAACGCAATCTTATCAAGTGTTGTAGTTAGGAACGGGACCAGGACTGCAAGCTTCCAATCACCACGATGTCTATTCTCTTACCCTTTTTTCCCCTCCGCCTCTTTTTCTACTCTTAACTTCGCCCCTTCCACCACCACCACCACCACCCGTGCATCGAGAGTTTGAGTTTTACAGAGAGTGGAGATGGAGGAGTAAAGAAAAGAAATTAAGGAAGTAGATGGAGGAGGTGGAGATAAAAGATTTCAAAAATGGCGGGAGAATAAATGCGAGAAAGAAAAGAAGGAAATGGCTAATAAAATAGGCGAAAGGAAGAGTCTTCTTTAACTGGCCAATTCGTTAACAAAACATGCACAGTCTTTGTGAGAGCAGAATTCCTTGTTTAGAAACATGCCCTGTCTTTGCAAAATATGCACTCACTCTCTTATTCTTACTCCTTTTCGCTGTCTGTCTTCTTCTCTCACTCTCACCCGCCTCTTTCTCTCACACTCCCGCTTTCTCCCTTCCCCTCTCACACTCTAATTCATTCATTCATTTCACTTCTTGCCTGCTTGCAACGCTTTCTACATAGACATATTTACATATTTTAACCAAACAAAGCTAAACTTAGTAAAAATCTGACCCGCGTTTGTGATTGCTTGCCTTGAAAATCAGCTTTAGAAATCCTAGCTGTTAACTAAGCTCGAACATTTTTATGAAATAAAAAAAAGTATTTTCAATGTAAAATTGCACAACGTACAAAGTATTTTCAATGTAAGACCTAACATCCGGTTCTGTGCTATATATTTAGATATTGTTTATAAATAATAAAAAAAAAGTATCTGCAATGTTATTTGTCCTGAACTGATATCTCGCCTTCAGTCATTTCCTGAGCCTTTTCTACAAATACTTTCATGGTAAATGCTGTGATGAAGTTTCCTCTATGGTAGTTAGCCTTTATGAATTCAAGCACTGTACTGGATTTGCAACAATCCATCATCATTTTACAATTGAAATGATGAGACGTAACTTTAAGTTCTATGTTAATAGTTACTTCTATCGCACTTCTCGCTTGTG
>OZ038493.1:104160667-104225667 GCA_964036315.1 Acanthosepion esculentum | reverse complement strand
TAAGTGCTCGGTATATGTCGATTCAATTGCATCTGTGTTATTCTGATTCGGTGTTTTGTTTTTTCTCATGGCATTTTCTTTAAGACATCCTTGTTGCTTACACACTCCTTCCAACATTGGGCAACTCGGCGTACTGTAATGGTTAGCAAGCTTGTGTCGCTAGAACAATTACTTACTGAGTAGTGAGTTCGATCTCCACTAGGTGCCCCATACTTTCGGCTTTGTGCCACACCTCAGCTATGCTTACAAAATCATTTTGGGGCACTTCGACGTGGTGTAATACTTAGCAAGCTTGTCTCACTAGACCATTTACGACTGAGCAGTGAGTTCGACCCTCACTGGGTGGCCCATACTTTCGGCCTTGTGCCACATCTAAGCTATACTTGGAAAATCCCTACTCACCCCATCCATGGAATTTTCAATATCCTTCTTTAGAACCACATTTCTGCTGTCTCTAGTTTTCTCTTCATCAGTGGGGAGACTTTAAGCAAAGGGCAATGGCATATCTCTCCTCCTCTATATCAGTAAATGCTTGACATATTCTTTCTTAAAGATGAAGAATAGATTCTAACAAAGATGTTATTCTACAGACATATGCTGTGAATACTATTGACAGAACATGTAAAAAATAGGTAAGTTATAAAGAAAATGACAACTAGAAAGATACTCAAAATTAAATTCAGAAAGAGACTATTGGAATTTATAGTACCAAGAAAGATCGACTAGATTATTAATTGAATGATTGATTTATTTTTTATTTTTTATTGTTTATCAACCTGTTCCAGGTTATTTAAAGCCAGAAAATATTTTAGAATGAACATGTTTTTGGATTGAAGAATGTTTTCGAAGATAATAATGTTTTACTGATAAAAGTCCTAATAATTAACCCATAGATGGGAGAGAAGATGTGGATTCATACCTTTACCAAGGGTATTTACGAGTAAGTGAATATAACGAATTAAAATTGAAACTCGGCTCTCCGGTTTTCAATTTCGAGCTGTTATCAATTACACCAGCCGCAAATCCAAGCTTATAGCACCCAGTATTCCCAAGCAACTGACTACCATGCTAGATGTTGCTTAACTTCGGAGATCATATGCGTCAACTTAGCTATGACGTTCTTCTAAATCAATGGTTCTCATATGAACACTGGGAATCCATGTAACATTACTGGGGTCAGCACAAAAGATAGGAAGTTGGTGGTTAATTACTCACATATTTAAAATTGGTTTATTTTGAGGTATTTTACTAGCGTAGATAAATATTCCATAGAATTTAGTTGTTAAATACGGGGATTTTTTTTTATTAGTTTTATATCAAAATAAATTATATAGATTTATTATCTCTATGATACAATTCTTAAACTTAGTAAAAAAATAAAATAAACTTTTTTTTTATCAAATAGTTGGGGGGGGGGTCCACCAAAACAAAAAGTAAAAATGACCCATGGGATAAAAAAGATTGAGAACAACTGGTCTAAATGAATTATAGAGCAGAGAAAATGGGATGGTATTAGAGAAGGGAAGTTGTGGAGAACCTTGTATAAGATATGAATGGAAATTGTGGAGGACACTGGTGTGAGATATGAATGGAAACGAGGGTGATAATATGGGAAGATTATGAGGATAAGAATAGATAACGATTGACTCTTGACTTGAAGAGCTTATCATTATTTGCTCAGAGAAGCACGGGACTCTGTTCCACAAAGTTGCAGTCACTTGGCAAAAAGGTTTGTGATTGTAACTTCCCACTTACATTTGGAACACAGAGGAAAATAGGGTGATTCGACTTTACAATTAGCATGACGTATCCAGCTGTAAAGGTGTGAACTTGTAGAACGAAAGAATAGAGTTGATCTCAACATTTAGCACGGAAATAGTGATAGAGCAGTGACAGGCTTGTAACTTTGCGTTTGTAGGGAAAAGGTTTTAGTTTGAAAAAGAAGTCCAGTTTTGATTTCTCTCAATGCTGGAAAATGAAAATTGAACAAATCCATCACAGATATGGCAGCAATATTTCATGGTTGGCTTAATGTGACTCTTGTAAAATTAACACATAGCAGAAGAAGCCAGATAGTGACTGGAGCGATACAACGGACCGACCAATTTTCCAGCTTCTTTTGCAATTAATTGTATATAAGATTTCAACTTAATGTCTATAGAGAACTTGAGGCTCAACTGATGTTCAACGTATGTAATTTTATTGATAGTACAACCTTTCATCCTGATAACAGAGAATTCGGGGCCTCAACGGTGATTACAATTAGAAACAAAATTTCATACACAAGGCAATCATCAGGTATGTACTATATGTCTATTTCTCAGGTGACAGTCAATACCTGGAGATTAATTTAGACATTTTAGCCAGACTTTTCTATTATTTTGTTCCTTTTTTAATGGAATGATGCGGTAAGTTGACACTCTTCAGTTAGTAAGAAGATGGCATGAATCGGAAATTAAAACGTAGCCTCTAACGAAATGTAGTACTTAGCTTCAGACTTGATATGGACAATAAAACTAAATTTTATTTTCGTTCCAAGTGGGTCTCCCTAGTAAGATGCTGTTCACATCACACGGGATCCCAAGAGCACAGGAATCTCGTTAGTGATTAGATTTTTTTGGAGGGGGAGTTTTATGTGTGTTTCTGTTTTAATTCCCGTTCCATACATCTTACTTGACGCTTGTAAAATAAAAAAAAATGATTTGAGGGCTGCGAGAATAAAAACAAAAACAAAATTAAGCTGTAATTTGAATGAAGCTAACCGAAAAATTCTCTGCCTAACCAATTAACCTTTGTCAAAGATTCTGACGTTTAGTCATTTGCAAGATTTTGAGAATTAGGTTAATAACTTTTCTGGGATTGCGCGGAATATTTTTTTCTTGTATTTTCAGGTATTTTTCATTTTACGACTGCCAAATAAGCCGTAAATATAATGTAGGCCCGACTAAAAATGGATTTAAAACCGAAATTCTAATATCTGGTTAGATTTGGAGATGCAAGTCGGGGCGAAAACCTTTTCAACATCCCATCACCTACCCCTGTATATATGTAAATATATATATATATATATATATATATATATATAGAGAGAGAGAGAGAGAGAGAGAGAGAGAGATAGATAGATAGATAGATAGATAGATAGATAGATAAACACACACACACACATACATATATACATATATATATAATAATTTAAAATATGATACCATCGCTACGCAGGAATTACCATGTTTCTAAAACAGAAACTAAAACTTTAAATATAATTATTGAATTAAATTAAAATCCCTAGTACTGTTTGACTGTTTCATTTTCAAGCGATTTTTTGATCAACACACACACACATTATATATATATATATATATATATATATATATATATATATATATATAGAAAGAGAGAGAGAAAATGAAAGAAAGAAAGAGAGAGAGAAAGAGAGTGAGAAATAGATTGATCGTTAGCTAGATAGATATGCAAAAATTATTCCTGATTTTCTTCCTTATTAGCAACTTAAGAATTCATTTCCTAATAGTAATAGGTTTGGATAACTGGTTTTCTACGTGCACATTTGCACGTCTCCGTCAAACATCGGGAGATTCTGTTTCTAAACAATATTTATCTCCTATCTCTTCCAGTTCCTGTTCTGCCAACCATTTACACAAGTTCGTTAAGAAGATTGATCATGGCTCTCCACAAGTTCCTGTCCTATGTAGCTCTAAACAATATCTGTCACCTTACTATCCTTCTTAATCCTTGTTTTGCCATCCATTTAAACAAGTTCGTTAAGTATTTTGGTCATGGCTCTCCACAACTTCCTAGCCTCTTGTACCTCTAAACCATATTTGTCCCCTTACTATCCTTCCTAATCCCTGTTTTGCCATCCATTTAAACAAGTTCGTTAAGTATTTTGGTCATAGCTCTCCACAACTTCCTTAACCTCTTGTACCTCTAAACCATATTTGTCCCCTTACTATTCTTCCTAGTCCTTGTTCTGCCAACCATTTTCACAAGTTCGATAGGTTGGATCCGCGTCGTTTTTCTATGCACCTCTTGTATCCATATATTCTCATTATGAGGTACATAAATTTGAACGGTCACTTTCTGATTCTAAGTAAATATACCATTTTTGGTTTAAATGTTTCATAAAACTTCCTCGTTACTCACATGTTCTGTACATTCTTAGCATCATTCTGTTTAACCATATCTCAGTTGCCTCAGCTTTCCTCTTCATCTGTGCGAAAATTATCCAGCATTCACAGCACTATAAGAGGATTGATATTATATAGCAGTTTGTTTTTTTTTTCATTTCTAATTATCATGTTTATTAAAATTTTGTTTAGCTTTCGGATTGCTGTTCAAATGTCTCTTCGAATTTGTCATATTTTTTTTTATTTTCATTGAACATTCATTGCTTAATAAACTTAACAACCTCTAGGACAGGTATATCGATATTTACAAAGATCAACCACGTTTAAATTACAGAAATACGTTGCGCAACTCGCGACAAAAGAAACTGTCCAAATGAGGGAAAATTTATATATAAATTTATTTTACGTTGATCCTCAAAGTTTAGGGGCATTGTTGAAATGACAGTTTCAAACACTGACATCTGAAATATATGCAGGTATTTCAGTCACGCAAGAAATCTGTAACAATATTATACCTATAATTTGCATGCAACAAAATTTCTTTTGAGATGTCATCGGGAAATTCAGAGACAATGCCTAAAAATAAACAATTCCTGCAATAAATAATATATTTAATACATTATTCAAATTTGGACACCATCCCTTCTAGACTATTCAAAACATTTCCATTAATGCAAACCTCCCGAGATATTACTACCCACAATTCCATTTCAAGTCTATCTACGATTTTGATTCAAGTTATGTGAGATATTGAATGGATTATTTGGTGATCCACACGGATTAGTTCATTAATATTTCCTTCATTTTCTAGTGTTTTGTAGTTGACTAATCAGTATTAACTCTCATCATCTTAGAACAACACTCGACTACCCATTAAACGCACATGCTTCTCAAAAACTTGTATTCGACCTAGGGAATATTTATCAGAAGCCTAGCAATGTATTTTGAGGATTTATATAGTAGATTTGTATATGCATTGTAGTGTAATGTATATCGGCTCGGAATGAAAAATCGGAGAAATGAGGTCGAACTCCAGTCGAGTTCGTTACATTTACTTACGCACAAATACACTTGGGAAAGGCATGAATCCATTTCTTCTCCTCTTAGCTATGGGTTGAATAGCAGGACAGAGGGTGTTCTATAGTCTTGGTTGGCAACCAGTCTAGCACAGAAAGAAATGACAACCAACTGCAAGAAAACTTTCTGCCTAATCAGTCATGAATCGAAAGAGACATAATCGCGCAATTGTGTATCACGAATGGCACTCACTGGCCGTTGATTTGCCAAATTCCACTCTAATGCAGGTACGTTGTTCAAATGTGTCAGCCATCGTAAAGAATGCCAAACTGCTGAAGACGAGGTAACATTAAAAGTATTGGTAGACTAACTCAGGAGGCTAGGCGAGCATGAGCTACGTGTGGGCATTTTTTAATCATTTCACCCCGAGCAAAACAATAAAGCCGCTAAGATGCGAGGGGGTTACTGCGTGTTAGAGAATATGAGAAAAGAAAACACTATTATGGAGAGTGGACAATCAAAAGAGCAATAATTCAGAAGACAGAAGATAACGATTAACATTGCATCTAAATTTTCGAAGTTCAAAGTTGACGGGGAAGCAAGAACCCGGAAGAGATTTCCACAAGCGTTACAATCGCAGCACTTACGGTCCGGAAACTTTCCGACCCCTCCGCGTCGTTTCTTTGAATTTTCTTTCTATTCACTTCGACATCTCCATACAAATTCAATGCGATTCGAGTAGCAGTTTAAAGAAATAAAAATTGTTTCTTAAAAAAAAAAGAAGTTAACATATATTACGGATCTTTTTTATTCACTAAAACAAGGAATAAGGGTTAATAATATGATAAAACTTTCACGCTACAAAATAAAATCATCAAATTAGCTAAAAAAAAGATTATTTTCTCAAGCTGGTTTCCTAAATTATTGGCAATTTTCTTTAAATTAGAACAGTAAAAAAAAACAAATTCTCGATAAATTACTTTTAAACTTATTGATTCATCAAATCAGTCCGTTGCGGTAAACAAACTGAATTTATTTCTTCATTTTATGTTAGGATAATCAAAAGCAAAATCTGTATAAAAAAAAATAAAAATTCGCTTTCTTTTCGGTAAATTAAATAAAAACACTCAGTTTCACAATAAACTTTAAGCTATCAAATTTTTCACGCTAAAGCCGTACAGTAATGTTTTCAATATTGTCCTCATCAACGAATTCTTCACACCACCGCCGATCAATTTAAGGAATCATCATACCACACCCCTATTTTTAAAATTGTTTTTAACTATCTCCCAATTAAAGGATGGCTCTCGGAAATTTGACTTTGATCAAAAAGTTGAGGGTTCGCTGGTCCACTGAGTGCTAGCCGGCGGGCAAGCTAAATTGCCTTCATCAATGGTACTTAGCCCCTCGCTGCCTGTCAGTCTGTTATCAAATGCTAAACAATCAACGAAGCATTTAGCGACGCAAAAGGCCAAGGATCAAACTTCCTTTGCTACCATTAATACCGTTTTTCTCAAGACGCTAAATCTGTAATCATATTCTCAGTTAAAAGATAACGTGTCGTAATCATGAAGCTCATTCGGAGACAATTTCTGATATGACCCCTTTTAATCTCACTATGGTGGGTAGTCATTTTGCAATTGTGTTTTATTGCTGGTCTAGCCCGAATCTGTTTTAAATGTTTCTCTTTAAGTGAAAATCGTTTTGTTTATTACATAAAAGACAAAGTGGGCTTTATTCTTTTAAAAAAATGTCATTATTCACTTTTGCAATTGGAGATCAGATGATCTAAGTTCAAAGTTCAATATGTCCGAATTTATTACGTGAAGCATTGTCATTATTATTAATTTCTGATTAGTTTATTTTTTCATCATATTATTTTATTTTCGTTTGTTTAATAATAGACGTAGTAATAGATGTAGTAATAGGCGTAATAGTCGTCAGCGGGAATTTGAAGTCAGTTTGCCGGTAAATGTTAGTCATAGAGATGGAAACGGAATTGAGTAGCTATAAAAAAAAAACAAATAAATGGGTGTGAGACAAGGATGTGTCTTCTCACCAGATTGGTTCAACCTTTACAGCGACACTATCGTAAGGGAACTGGAGACTCTACCAAGATTTACTATCTGTGAGTGTAGACTTAACAATATAAGATATGCATATGACACTGTGCAGATGGCCAACTCAGAAAGATGGTTACAGTACCTCCTAGACAGGGTAGTAAAAGAAAACGAGAAAAAAGAACCCATCATCAACTGCAAGAAGACAGAAAGTATGATCATCAGCAAGAGAAAAATCTCAAGATGCTAGTTACGAATCGGAGATGTAAACATTAAGCAGATACAGAAGTTTAAATATATGTGAATCGTTTTAACATAGGAGAGACAACGCGACACTGAGATCCATGCATTGGACTAGAGAAAGCTAAGCAAGGTTATGAAAAACGGCAAAAAGTCGTTAGAAACAAATAAAAGAGTGCTGGTTTGATATTAACCTCATATATTCCAGTGAATGCCCGGCAATCTCTCCATGAAAGAGGGAAAATTAGAGGCAGCAGAAATATGATTCTACAAAAGGATACTGAAAATCCCATTGGCGAAGCGAGCGAGCAAGAAGGAAACCTTAAATAAAATGGCAACAGAAAGAACACTTCAACTCAGAAACTAGCAAAGACAGCTGCAATCCTTGGATACATAATAAGGAAGGAGATCGTGGAAATCTTAACCTACACGGCGTTTAATGAGAATATGAAAGATAGAAGAAAGCAGTTAGCTAGTTATCTTGTGCGGAAAGATAGCGAAACGAGGGCGGGACCCTTAAGGAAAGGAGAAAAACTAATAAGCGACAAACAGAATAGAAAGTAGTGGAGAGCCATAATCGCCTATGCTTTGAAAGGACGTGGCACCAGGTAGAAGAAGAAAGTCTCGTAATACGTAAGATATAACTGTTCTCGCTAAATTCGAGTCCTTCCTGTTTAAATTATATATATTATAGAATATTTTTTATCGTCATCATATCCGATTTAGATTACCTTTGGATAGAATATGCGTCATATGCCGATATAGGCGTCATATATGCCGATAAGTTAGTAGCGTCACGGTTAACGGTGCGGAAATTGGAAGCCAAGTTTAAATTGTTGGCTGGATGCTTGTATCCGAGCATGCCTATCTCAGATGCCTCAACAGTATTTCAACAGAGGCCAACTGTTGTTGATACTTTAACTATGCTGACCGGACCTTATTTACAGTTTCTGCGAGAGAGGGCATTACCTATCGAAAACAACAGTCTGAACAAGGCCAGTACGCTCGGTTCCGATGACTTGTGACTTCGTTCCAGCACAACCATTGACGGCTCACAAGTAGATCCGTCTATACAATTTCACTTACAAGGCTTGGGTCAACTCGTGGTATGGTTTTCAGGCACTTTCCAAATATGCCGCGCGCTGGCATCGCCACTCCATAGTAACATTCCTTCCTGATAAATATGAGAGAATCATATCTCATGTTTTGGAAAGCAAACATTCTAACCACTGGGTATAATTGCGTAACCATGGGCGTGTGCGCCCATGGTTACGCAATTATACCCTTAGCAAAGGTATGCATTTATCTCTTCTCTTTCTCCGTCTCTAATAGGTTAAAATTGTAGCAGACTGGACTTTCTAGTAGTGCTTTTCCTAGATTTACTTGGATTTCATAGTTGTTATTAGTAAAATCTCCCCTTAATATTCCCCAGTCGTTCATCAAGTAGCATGGATTAGAAGTAAATGATTAGCCTGAAACGTAATCTTAACTCGCATCCCATATCCTTTTTTACCAGTCTGACATATACGATGCCATCCTGGGTTGGCTACGGAGGCCCAAAAAGAGAGCAAAATTTAAATGTAGTCATATATTTAAATTGCTATACCGGGTGTAACAGCAAAATTGTCCAAATCATGTAACAGCATAATTGCCCATCCCACAAAATGTTTAATATCTAAAAAAACAACTACGCTAATTTTCTTTTTTCCCCTTTTTTCAGATAAGACGTTTAACCATCTTTACAAGATTTATCGTAAAATTCACTGAAAAACCATTTGAGTTATACAGCTAGAAAAGAACAGGTTGAAATCGTTTTGTGTCAGATCCACTGTCTTCCCAAATGAGCAATGGTGAATGGTAAAAAGATCATTCAGGCGTTCAGTAATGGTACCAACATTCATACTTCCATCTTCAAAGTCCATTCAAGCACCATCAAGAGAATGGTGAATATACTTAAGAAAGAGGGAACAGTACAGAGAAAGATTGTATCAGGAGGTCACAACAGGAAGAGGGAACATCATTTCAATTTGGCGCTAAAGAGATCACTCAGAAAAGATCCAACTCAATCCATAAGACTTTTGGCACGTAAGGGAAGAGTTCCAGCTATGAGAGTTCAAAGAGCAGTGAAAAAAATCTTGAAAAATCGTACGTAAAACCTATGAGACAACTTGTTACTCCAGGTAAGAAAGTTAGAAGTTTGGAGAGGGCGAAAATCATCTTGAATTATTTGGAAAATGATCCTGGAATAATATATATATATATATATATATATATATATATATATATATATATATATATATATATATGAACTTAATTTCAATCCTTCATGAGTTTTCGATACTTAGCTCTGATTAATTAATGATGAACATGTTATTTTCGTTTATGAACGATTTCATCAACATTCTTCTGTTAAGCTTGGAGAGGAATTATACACTCTTATTGCTGAAAGTAGAGTCCAATAGTGTTATAAAAGTCTCGGAGAATTCCAGTAACATATCTTTAATCATTTCTAAGATACAACGGTTCAAAGCTTAATCTAACAAATAGACAATTTTGCCTTTACACGATTTGGGTAATTTTGTTGTAATACTCGGTATATTCGATTTTTTCATGTCTATTAATGATTCACCTATGGTATGTGTGTGTTAGCTAGAGAAAGGTATGAATCCATCTCTTATAGTCCAGCTATGGATTCAAAATCAGGACAGACTGGGCTTTCTAGATGTAGTTGATAACCAGTCTAGAAGAAGGACAAATACTGGATTCGAAACAGTATGTAGCCTTGGCGTAGCACATACTATGCAAGATCATGGTGTTCACAGTTATCTCGACTGCAGTTGACCACCCATTATGTGGCTGCATTATTAGTAGTATTAGCTAAATAACTGGGTAGAATAGTGTTACATAGGTATAGAGTTTGAACATAGATCGTCAGTGAGCAAATACAAGCGATCCCATTATTGAATTAAGTAGACCACATGACCATAGAGGAAACGCCTATTTATGAAGTCACGTGACGGTTAGAAATGATCGCTATTTTTAGTCAATCCTCTATTACTATACGGGCCGCTATTCCTACTCTATCCTCAATTACTATACGGACCGCTATTCTCTATTCTATTCACTATACAATTTCGCTATTCAGATCACTTATACGGTGATTACTATTCGAGCGAGTATTATCGAGCAAATACTATTAGTGCGAGTGATATTCGAAGGCGTCTGACATCAATATTGTTCAACGGCGTACTATAGTTGTATCTAGGGATTACAAAGTCTCTACTACAAGGAGCATTATGAAAGTGACAACGAGTATTCGTTGGCATCACAAGAGTGTCAACCGTGTGTTCATTGACATCACAAAAAATAGAATTTCTAGCTTTTCAATGCCAACCAATCTAAGAGAAGCACTATTTTATCATGTAAACGGGAAAATACTCCACTGTCTTTCCAAGGAGTGAATGGTAATTCCAATAATTAAAGAAATATGTAGGGACCTGAAATGCTACTTAAAAAATGTTGATTTTCACTCAGCCATTGTAGAAGTATTAGACATCAAGTTTTTGGATGAATCATTGTCATTATCAATTATAATTAATTTTCCTTTCGCATAGCCTTGTTCGTCTTTTTTTCTTTTTTTTACATTTTTACGTGCAAGTGTTTTTTCAATCGTTAAGCAAACAGTATGAGTCGGAAATAAATATGGAACATCCGACATCGTTCTCACATCCTTGATAAAGTCAAAACAACCTGTGAATTGCGATAAAAAATGCAATAAGTACACAAAAAAAACGAATTAAAATTTAATTAGGAAAGCAATCCATCTAAATTGAAAGAAATAACTCTAAGACAAGTTGTTATCAGTGGCAGGCTAAGGTGGGCACAAATTAGGGCCTGGGCATAAATTGGCCTCAATCCGATACTGGACAGAATTGGATTCTATTGATATTATTGAACATAAATACGCGTGCAAACGAAATAAATGGCTGTGTAGCGTGTAGGTTAATATCGCGGAAGATTATGGCCAAAATGAATGAAAGCTGTAATTACATTTATAGAAACGCCAGGTAAAAGTTTGAACTAAATAAAACTAATGCATTTACGTCAACTACTAGGTGTAAATAAACAATATAGTTAAGAGTAAACTCTATAAGAAAGAATGCACATATATCACTAAATCTGAATGACGTCTGAGAGTTTGTTATTCGTAGTCAAATCTACAAACCGCTGAATCACTTAGACAGATGTACGCGTTCAGCGGGACCTTCTTCCAGATAATAAGACCTGGAGTAGCGTCTCTATTCTCGTTCATCGGGGAAGACATGCTACAGGCCCACAAAGAAACGCAAAATGAAATGCAAACTCGAACCCTGTTTCAAATATGTCTCGTTGTTTAATTCAGGAATTCTCTGACGCGGTCCGGGTAGATAATCAGTTGCGGACCACCTCAGAAGACAACTTCTGTTATTTTTGATAACTCGGGCCAATAGATAAACTTTCCCCTTTAACCAGCTTGAACTCTGAATTTCTCCTACCGACGATCTGCTCACCTCTACATCTCGACTCGCGGTTGAAATCACTAACGCGCTACATCGGAAATTTCACAACGGTCAGTTTTCCCCTGGTAGCGGGTAGCTTGATACCACCTGAATCTCATCTGTGCTTGTTGTATTGCGAAAAGAAATGTGACAGTCACCAGAAATATAGCGACCGGAAATGTTTTCACTTGTCCTCTGAAGTTTTCATTTCATCATTTATTATTTTATTGTCCTGGATAAAACGATATAAAACTACATCCACCAGCAAGGACTCTGATCAGGGGGTTTTGAGGTGTATGGAACCATCTCTTAATTGCTGTTGTTCCCAGATCCACCCCGACCCGGGGGTGGTAGCACTTTTTAGCGTCCGAGCTATGGGCAAATAGTTGACCCCAAAACTGGGGTCAAAGCACTACGAAATTGTTATTGCTGGCAATACATTTTTGAAAAAATGTTGTCACCTTACATTTTTGAAAAAATTCTTACCAGCAATATATTTTTGAAAAAAAAATTAGTACCAGTAATACATCTTGGAAAAAAATACCAGCAATAGATTTAACTATCGACAAAAACCTTCTTTACAAAAATTTCGGCTATGAAACCTGATCTGCAAACTGATTTCTTACAAAGAGTACATAATCTATTCATACGAACCTATCCTAAAATATTGTCGGAATTAAATAACCCACTGAGGTTGATATACTGTAAAACAAAATAAACCAAACCTAATTATTTTATCCTTTTTGGTCAAGTGTGTGGCTGCCTTGAAACCCTACTTTCAAACTTTACTGCCGATCATAAAAACACGTTTTTTTCTTGTTTTTGTTGCTTGAGGTCTTTCTGTTCTTATTGCTTAAATTCTTCCTCTTTTTATTGCTTGAATTCTTCCTCCTTTTATTGCTTGAGTTCTTTCTGTTATTATTGCTTGAGTTCTTTCTGGTCGTGTAGCTGTTTCCTGAGCCGAGACTCTGCCCATCGACATAGCCTCGTCTGGGGATCCTCTCTGCCCGGAGACAGAGAGTTTGACCAGCAATGCTGGAGACGAATCTCGAACTCTATGATATCTACCAACCGCCCAAAGCGATCAGATGTGGCACAAGGCCTAATTTCATGAAGGGATCCTCTCTGCACGGAGACAGAGACTCCGACCAGCAAAGCTGGAGACGAATCTCCAAATCTAGACCAACATACGGTATTTACTACTGTACTTATGTGAATTGCAAACAGACCCATTATCGTCCGTAGGTATGCTACAGCACTTTAATAATTTCTAGTTCCTTTGCAGCCAGCTTTTTTCTTCTCACTAATGTCTTTATGGTCAAGGTAAAGTAAGAAATTTGAATTCTCCTATTAAAAATAAAAAGAACGATCACTTTAGTCTCCCTTACAGATTTAATTGTGATCGTTTGTTTTGTAGTATACCAAATCCTTATGGGTCATTAAAAGTGTTGTGTTAGGATCCACCTAATTTGCATAGCGGAGTACCGACGATATAAATATGGTTGGTACCGGAAGACATGGAGGCAAATCAAGAGATCCAACTAGAGACTCTGGCCGACTGCGACTTAGTCAACACATTCTCCAGGAACGGTCTTCCCAGAAATATACAAAAGACTATATGTAAATATTGTGTACACTTTCTTGTTTCAATACATTTTATTCTAACTACATTTTGTGTTTGCATTATTATTCCATGCATTAGTCAAGTTTCAACAAAAAGCTAAACTTTAATTTTCTTGGAAGCATTAATACATTTCTTTTACAAAAATGTATTACAGTAATTTTTTTACTATGAAATTATATTGCTGGTGTTTTTACAATAAAAATTTATTTTTATACTTTAATAGTGATTTGACCCCAGTTTCGAGGTTAACGATTTGCCTATAGCTGGGAGCCTAACATGTGCTACCATCCCGGGTCAGGGGCAAGTTAGGAACAACAGCAATTAAGAGGTGGTTCCACGCTTCTCAAAACCACTCGATCTGATGCCTCGCTGCCGGATGTAGTTTATCGTCATACCCAGAACGCGTAGATTCGGTTCCCTTCAACTTCAATT
This sequence comes from Acanthosepion esculentum, assembly GCA_964036315.1. NCBI lineage: Eukaryota > Metazoa > Mollusca > Cephalopoda > Sepiida > Sepiidae > Acanthosepion > Acanthosepion esculentum. The sequence continues at coordinate 104,211,611 of OZ038493.1, read as the reverse complement.
TTTTCCCAAATATAAAAACGATGTTTTTAAAGCCGAAATCGGCTTTTAACGCCAAGAACGAAATAAATCAGAATACGACGAAATAGCGAATACCGATCTCCATACAGGATTTTTCACACTGATCTGATAATGCAAAAAGACAGTGGGATCGCGTACGAGGTCCAAGGGGTGCAAACTGAAATGCACTATGTCCAAGCTGATTAATATGACACTGTACCTGATTAGTTAGTTTTCTATTAAGGCCAAATACTTTTTCCCGTTACATAATTTGCTCAAAGGGCTATTTGCTCGTGCTTAGAATTCAACCTGTTAGTCGATTAAACTGTTCGTATATGGAATACTTTACCAAGTATTCCACTAATGAGACACTGCACCTACTGAGAGTAACCTTAGTAACCCTTTATATAAATGAGAGTAAATGCTGTAACGTATTCTCAGGTATTATATTCCGAGTGTCTTCAATCTTCACCGGTTCTTCCAGCGTTAAAGAAATACCATCAGAAGCGTTACTTACTCGCGCTCTCCACACCTAGGGTGGCAAAGTGTGACACAAGGTTGTTTTTAACTGGGGATTGCCATTGGCCAATCGAAAAATTACCCGTCCCCTTCAACCATCGTCACACTGGCATTGGTATTCTACCGACCCTCCATCTTTAGTAAATTTCAGCATAGGAATTACTGATTCAGTATCGTTTCTTCTTGATCACAAAACCTATATTGCAAAATCTATTTTATTACAATAATTGTTTTTACCCTAATATCAATAACAATTATTAACACACACCGATGTCCCAAAAGTTATGACATATTTATATAGTGCCAAATTACAGCAACTCGATGTGGTATCGACAATTTTAACGAACTCAGCTTAAAGAGGTTAAGTAAAAATACTTAATAATTAATAAGTTTCTGTCACATGTAACTGAAGTTATAATACGTCATCTGCCCTTATAACACCAGTTTCCTAGAATCGGTCTATATTTCTTATATGAGTTATTGGAAATATTTATACGATTTACATTGTTCGGACTGTTGTCCACATCTTTATTGTCACATTCACAATGTTTCGGCCGCTGTATGATACGTCGTTTATCAGATTATATCTGTTTGAATCTCAAACCGAACCCAGAGTAGTCATTCTGTATGTTGGCGTTTCTGAAGATTGGTTCGATGACGTTTGTTCAGCATTACAATTACCAGTGCTACTTAAGTATGTGATATCACTGCAAGATTTTCTGAAATATGTGATCCATCTTAAAGAACATTATCCACATGAGCAAGAATAAATTGAGAGGAGTACCTGCACAAGCATTGCAACCTCATCTAGATTTCATTTTCTGAAAAATTATGCGATCCAATGCCCAAAATTTATTTATTGCATTTCTGAATGATGTTCAAACTGTTTACAGACAGGGATAGTATTATTAGGTTGGTGCAAAAATAATGTCGTTTTTTGACGTTCAACTTCATGTGAGAAAACGATATTATTTTTGCACCAACCTAATAGTTAAAATAATAATTTCCTTTAGTTTTTTATCATGTACTATTATTTGTTTAGTATATTATATTATATTAAATAAAGAGTGCTTCTTGTGTTATTCCGTATACATCTATTTTAATATATATTTTAATATTGGGAATTTTCTCAACGCGTAGATTACTTTATTTAGTGATGCATTGTTCTGGTAGATCACAAACTTAAGTAGCACCCAATAACCTATATCCACAAAAGAAAAATAACTCTAAACTGCATACTTTTGAAAAGAAAAAAGTGCTCGGTATAAATGCTATAATAAAATGCCGTATGTATATGTACAGGGTGTTCCAAAAATTCACTACGAAGAGGCCACAAGTTTTGGCTTCGCTTTCCGGGGTTCTTAATGAATCTCGCCATTTAAATCGTCCTGCGTTGTATACAGTAGAGCATTTTTTTCCTGAACGGATTGGATGTCGGGTATCAAGGACTACACTTGACCAAACGGAGTTCAGCATAGAATCATAATCGTGTTTGGAATATCATATGAGAGAATTATCGCTACAAGACTTAGTGTTTGAATCTAGCTCATCACAGAATGTACAGGGTGATTGAAAAGTAACTCCCTATTTTATATATGATGGACTTTCTGGTCACTTAAAAATTATAGTTAGATGGGAGAGTCCATCCTACATAAAATAGAGAGTTACTTTTCCATCACCCTGTATATATATACATGTTCACACAGACCTTTCCCAGAAATGGCAACGGGGTTTAAAAGTAACATTACTCCTTAAGTAGACAATATTATTGATTTATCTTTATGTAATAATAAAGATCATTAAATAGTAATTTAATTCATTTAACTATAGAAAATAACGCACGGTAAGTGGCCACCATTTTGAGTTTTGTATGCACAGGCTTTATCGTTATTTATTAGCTCTTGATTTCTTCCAGCTCAGTTAAACTGCTGCTCATTTATGATTATTTTTGCAATATTTTGATAAAGTTTTTAAGCACACATATTTAACGATGCAATAGGGAATTTTCTACCGATTCTATTGTCGAAGACCTCACCAAGAGCTTATTTTTTATTAAGAATTAAGATTAATCAGAAAATTCAAATGGGAAAGCCGTGAAATTAACGTATATTCTAGTTGTTCGTTCGATTTTCCATTGCTGCTTGGATTACTTATTAATGACCATCTCTTCCCCAAGTAACATGTACGGAGTTACACGGTTACCAGTAACGGGAAACAATCCCTGATTTCGCCAAATGGAAGAGGTGGGTTCATGTTCTCTGTGCAAACAACTACAGTCTGAATTTGAATTCATTCGCCGATCGCATTTTTCATTGTGTTCATTGCTCGGTCATTTTTACAGTTCCTTTCTAAAAGCAGGATAACTTGTGAGAAATATTCCTCTTCTTTCTAGATATGCTTATATATATATATATATATATATATATATATATATATATATATATATATATATATATCGCTTTTGATGCGCATAAATCAGTTCTGGTATAACCAACCTACTTTTGTCATTAAATGATGTTGTCCCAAATATTGCCTTTTGCTGAAATAGGAGAAAAAAGTTAAAATGGTTAAGAATAACTTCTTCTGGGTTTCTGTGATTAGGAATTATCACTATTTATATCATTTACACGTAGACTATTTTCTTCATCTTTGTTGTTGTCATCACAATCTTTCGGCAATTATGCTCCTCGGACGTCATCATTTCATTGTCGATCCGGGTAACCTACAAAGAATTTCGAACTGAACCCTCTATTTAATCTACGGGGATAGATTGTTCTCCTTTCGCTGCACCTGTCCAGGGATATCTTCTGATTATTTATTGCTCGGCCAGTTTCCAGTTATTCACACACTGTCTGGTCATAGTATTTGCTATTTCAGGTGGGAAATGTTTATAGAAAATGTTATCTGGTGAAAGTTATGTTGATCGGAACAATGCTTGGTAATTCATTGACTTAAATGAAATGATCGAAAAAACAAAATGTAGAATTCACCTCTGAACTATAATTCTTGCTTTCATCATTTCTTTCATTCTTACCGATTTTCCGTGTTTCTTTATTAAGTTCTTTCTGTTTTTATTCCTTGAATTCTTCCTCTTTTTATTGCTTGAATTCTTTCTGTTTTTATTGCTTGCTTACTTTAGATTTTGTTCGTGTTCTTTCTTTCCGATTCTTTGAATTCTTTCATTTTTTTTTCTTTCTTTGGTTTTCTTTCGAAATTTCTTTCGGGATTTCTTATCTTTTATAGCCCCCCTTCTTTCACATATAATTCATTTTATTTCAGTTTCATTCATTTTGTGTTCCTTGCGGACTTCCCTTCTTATCCTTTATCTATATTTTTCTCAATCTGTTCTTTCTTTCTTTCGTTCTTTCTTTCTTGTCATAAATGATAGTTTTTCTCACCAAATTATTAGGAGTGGATAGGTTCATCCGGTACATACCCCGCCATGGTCTTTTGAAAAAGAGTAGAAGTTTATCCCTCGTTCCATGTTTAGGATTAGGCTTCCGGTTCCCTTTAAATATTTTACTTCTAACGTCCCTGCCTGAATTCTGAAATGTTATCCACTAATTAAATCTTGACCTCTTCAAGTCTAGAATTGCTGTTCCTGGACAACCCCATGGACTTTACTTCTTGCCCTTTCTTACGTTCATACAACAACACACAATAACGCTCTTCCTTGAGTGACTCTAAGGTCTTGTTTTGGGTGGAAATTAGTAAAAAAAAAAATCCAGTTTTTCAACGTTCTCTATTTATTTTTCTGTACTTGCATGGCTTTCTTTCTTATCTTCTTTTTTGTTTACTTGATTTATTTATTTCTCTCTTTCTATTTTCAAAATTGCATGTCCTGCACAATTTCCTTTCCTTCTTCCATATACTAATATATTTTTCTTTACCTTCTTTCCTTCCCTTCTTCAATCCATTCGTTTTTTATATATTTGATTACTCTGTTTCATACTTCTTCAATTTTTGTCTATCGCAGACATTCTTTTATACAATTCTAACTTTTGAATACTTTCTTTTTTTCTTTTCTCTCTTTCTGTAATTCGTTTTTCTCTCTTTTTCTCTTTTCTCTCTTATTTTCTTTCTCTTTATTTCTTTGCTTCCTTTGCTACTTTCTTTCATATCGGTTCTTTTTTGCGTTTTCTTTTCTTTTCATTCAAGATTTCCTACCTTACATTTTCTTTCACATAGTTCATTCATTTTTTATTTATTTTTCTAGATTTACTTTCCTTAGACATTCTTTCTTTCTTTCCTTTCTTTCTTCGAAATATGATATTGGATATTATTTCCTAGTCTTTAGTTTGTTCTTTCACTCCCTTTCTCCGTTTAACTTCATCGACTTTCTTTTACTCACTCTCTCCGTCACATTTTTATCGTTGTTGTTGTTGCTGTTGTCTCTGTTCTATTCACCGACAATTTCCCTGTATTGTCCTTTCTCCTTTCTTTTATTAGGTTTGTCCCTCTTTCTTCCCACAATGCCTTTTTCTATGTACACACCCGCTATCTATTTTCCACTAAAACATGTTGCGGCCTTCACCAAACTCCTATTCTCTCTCCACTATTCTCTCCACATACACTCTCGTACACAGCCACCTTCTCTATTGAATCGTTAACTACACATCACTTCTATCCATCGTCTTTCTGTCCGCCTTCTTTTTCTCTCTATTTCTGTCCTCTCTCTACCACTCTTTCGCTTTCTCTCTCTCTCTATCTCTCTCTATCTATCTATCTATCTATCTATCTATTTGTGAAAGATCCTTTCTCTCTTTCTCAATCATTGTGTACTTTATAGTTTTGCTAACGCCATTCTCTTTTTTTTCTCTCTCTCTTCTATTCTCCTTCTCTTTCTATTCACTCTCTCTTTTTCTCTTTCTCCGGTCTACACAAAAAACACGTCTAATATCCTGTCTCTGTACGCAACACACAAATTAAGCGATAATTAAATTTAACAATAGCAGACACACAAATGTAAATTTTGGTCTCTTAAGTAAAAAAAAGATTAATAAACGGATGATTTCGAACCACCAATGCCAGTATTATTCATTGGAGTCGATGGGCTTCAACTGTATTTTTTTTCTTTAAAAACCAATTGAAAATTTTTCAATAAACAGGCTGTAATTTAGTAATTTTCGACGAAAACGAGACGGAAGCGATTAGAAGGAAAATAGTTAATTTCTACAAAGAAAAAGAACGTTTTAATAAAGAAAAAGATAAAATTTATGAAGCTTATCTGTACGTTTCGTTTTCTCTTTCGTTTTGTTGTTATTGTTGATAACAATGTCAAGAGTGGAATGGCGTAAATTCAAAGAAGGTGGGGCCGCTGAAAAAGAAAGAAAAGTAGAAAGCAATAAGAGGATAAGGAACTGAGAGAGAAGGAAGAAAAGAAAGATAAAATGATCTTTGAAAGAGAAAGAGCGTAGATTATTAATTTGAAGATGAGACTAAGATAGTACACATTATATACTGATATATATATAATGTTATACTTATCCTTTCTATATACTATTTATTATCATTCTTAATTATATACCCTTTCTAACTACGGCAACTACCAGGTCATTTCATTTTGCATCCCTTCTGCATTTCCCGGTGTTATTTATTTCCCTCTCCTTGTCACTCTCAATTTTTTTTCTTTTTATGTTCCCTGATTTCTTTCGAGACTTTCCTCTAGCTTCTTTTAATCAGCCTCGTTTTGGTTGCCTTCCTTATTTCTACGACGAACGTGACTTTTTCTTTCTCCATTTTTATTTCTTTAACGATTATCATTCAACGTTTCCAGTATTCTGTTATCTCTTCATCAGCTCCTTCTCCTTTCTCCCTTATTTCTCCTCATCCTTCTATTTCCTTTCTTTCTCCTAGCTTTCATCATTTTTCTTGATTGTCTGACCCGGCGGTGATTTCTAGTGACTATCTATGATTAATAATTTGCGTCGACTAATCAAACCGACGAAAGCAGCGCGTCACATTTCGAAACGTCTTCGTTTAGGAAAGTCAGACCGGAAATTAGTGAAACAAGATTTGATTAGTGTATCTGTTAGCCTTTGTATTTGCCTATTAAGCATTTACCAAACTTAGGCGGGTCATCTTCTGTCATTACTATTACGGCCTGCATTGAAAGATGTCTTCTGTTAAGACATCCCACTGTTCCAGCACGTGCCATCCACTTTTTCAAAACGAACTTTTTTTATTAAGTGGCGCATAAAACGTTATGCTGGTTTTTTCATCGTGTCAAAATTTACAACCAGTTCTGCTACAGCCTTCATTTAAAATAGATGTTTCTCGGAATTAAAATTTTCATTTATTAAGCTATAATTAGTCTAACACAGGAGTCACTGCGAGGTGAGTTTGTTAACTACTGCACTAGCGTAAATATAAACACGAACTGAAGGACATCCTGATGATTGATTGATAGTTAACACCCAAGTAAGGCAATAAAGCCACCAAGACACAGGAGGTTAGTAAGTATCAAAGAATAAGAAAAAGAAAAACATTATTAAGGGGCGAAAACAATAAAAGACGAGGAATTAAGAAAACAGTAGATAACGATTAACACTGCGTTTAAATTTTTGAAAATCAAAGTTGACTGGAAAGCAAGAAGCCGGAAGAGAGTTCCACAAGCGAAAAGTATGACGGAAGAAACTGTTAGCATTGAACTTATGGTTACATCTAGTCAAATCGACTATAAATTGATGAGGATTTTTTGCCAATCTAGTACTGCGCTTAAATTAATAAAATCTAGGTACCATAGAGGTAGGTTCATCAAAACAATTACTATGATTTATAGAAAAGACACATCGAAACCATAATATGGTGGTGGGAAAATGACTGAAGGCGATATCTTTGTTGTTACTACGATGTTTCACGGAATCACTGTACAACCTACTTTGAATTGGAGTTCACCAGCATAATAAATCCGACAGGCATAAGATTTGTTAGACTTAGTAGCTCAAGAGAGAAGTACATAATAAAATACCGCGTTAGAAAAATATGATTAATCAACTGGGCACTAAATCTAAAACTCAGATATCTCCAAGGGATTCATATTCAAGAATGGAACGGAATAGTCTGCAGAACGAATGGTTCAGTTTATACTTTCAGAAATTACCTCCAATTAATAGATGAGGAACATCTTTGGAGTGTGAGTAGATGAAAGAGTCTCGCAGACATCGGCTTAAACGCCATCTTAATATAAAGACAACCATTTCGGGTTTAATTGCGATTTAGAAGAGAAAAATGGAACAGCATCACGAGTAATTTTAAAAATAGGTTTTCCTGTTGCTTAGAAGACGGTCGTAAGGATGAACCCGAAATGCGATTTGAAGGTCCGGAATACTAGAATCAAGCAGACACGAAAGTTTAAATATCTGGGACGCGTCTTGACAGAGGAAGATAAGTGCGTATTGGGATGGATAAGCACACATTCCAAAAGCTGGGCAGAGTACTGCGGGACAGGAGGGTATCTTTAGTAACAAAGAACACTGAACTGTTACGTGACATCTGTCTTCTTTACGGCATCGAATGTTGGACGATTTCCTCAAAGATGAAGAAGAGACACGAAGCGACAGGGATGTGGTTCTACAGAAGGATACTAAGGATATCATGAACCGAGCGTTTGAGCAACGTTGAGACCTTAGAGAGGTTGCAAACAAGGAGGGGCTTATACTTAATATTAGGAAAAGACAGCTGAAGTTTCTGGGACACATAATGAGGAAGGAGGGAAAGAGAGACAAGGGAAAACAACGCGTGACATACCTGGCAGACTTAATGGCAGAATATGGTCTGGGGGAGGAAGCAGAGGGAAGGAACTTGTTGAGAGTTGCAACGGATAGAGGGAGATGGAGAGCCATGATCGCCTATGTCCTGAAAGGACATGGCACACAAAAAGAAAAAAAGATGCTAAGAATGAAATCAACATTATGGCACGCGTTGATGGGAATCAATTGAACTGATCAGTATATCTACCACCATGTTTTTTTTTATTTATTTGCTACTGTTTTCCAGAACAAATAGCACCTCTATCTTTCCATATAGGTTTTACGCGCCCCTCCAGATTATTTTTACTGAAATTTAACAACTCATACTAAATTCCATTGAGCTAATATGTTTTAAAAGCTATGTCGCTTCAGGATGTAGTCGATCAAGACTCTCCACATATTCCTTTTCCTTATTAGTTGTGGATTAAAACACATCTTAGGAAGGATAGTAGGGTAGCTTCCAACTGAGTTCTCCAGTGTTTGGAATTTAGATTTTTTTTCCTTCTCTTAGATTGGTTACCACCCAAGATTAGATCGCTAAATCTACCTCTGCTATTTAACTCATAGCTGATGGCGAGGAAGAGATCGATTCATAATTTTCTCATGGGTATATTTGCAAACACAACAAACTAAACCGGAATTTGAAATCAGCTCAGCGATTCCAGATTCTCCGTTGATATCCGTTACACTACCCACACACCCGAGATAAGATAATTAGATTTAAGACATCATAATTGACATAGATTAAAAATAATAATGTGATGAAACCGTAATTAAAATGTGTCTCAGAGCTACTTGCAGCATTCAAAAAGTGGGAGGAAATTAAACAATATTGAAATCACCACTTTTAAGGGAGGCAATTAATGAAAGCGTGAAGGAAGGACTAAATATAAACTGCAAAAAGACAATGCATGGTTGTTAGCAAAACGATGAGCCCAAAATTCAAATTACAAATCGGGGAGGCCAAAACAAAACAAGCACAAAAAATTATTTATGAATGGTTCTAACAGAGGACGGAAAATGCGACACTGAAATCCGAAGACGAAGACACATTGGGATAGCTTGTAAGAATATTCTTTTAGATAATAATAGGTTAGTGAAACAAGTTTACTATTTAATCCATAGCTGGGAGAGAAGAGGTGAATTCATACCTTTCCCAAGGGTATTTGCGCGTAAGTTTATATAACAAACCCAAATGGGATTTGGAGCTCGAATAATTTCGAGCCATTATCCATTATACCACCCGCACCTCCAAGCGGTCCCCCATCTAAGTACTGACCAGGCTCGACGTTGCTTAACTTCGGTAATCGTACGGGAAAAAATTTTTCAACGTGAGATGGCCGTAAGGATCATCTCAATATAATATGCCATGTAAAGAGCATTAGATAAGTTCCAGAATCATTCAACAGAACGAGAATCGTATTAATATATTCTATAGGAAGAACATTCGAAAGAGTCATGGGTATCGAAAGATAACATAGGGGCATTATCCATTGATCAAAAACCGAAAATACTTTTGATACAGTCTGTTGTATTGTGCTTTCAGTAGGTAGAACTTTTACATCTCGGACAAACCATGCGAATTCCACGGACTCGAACAGCCGCAATGTTAATCAGATTGTCGCGTGGCTGCTCCCTTGAGCACATCAGATTTCTCTTCAAGTGAAAGTTCAATAGTTAATGTTACAGAATGAAGAGGCTAGCGATTGCAAGGGTGCCTCGTGGGCGTGGTATTCTGACAGTGATGGATTACCTTTACCTGGGTTTTGTATATAATTCCAAAATAGAGAATTCAACAGAAGGCCGCAAGAATTTTGAAGTGTCGATACACCTCCAACACCCAGCTTAGAGACCAGCTAAGACCAGCCACGGAAGGACCGTGAGCCAACGTGCGACATGCGTCCACGCGATGCCAGTTCTCCAGCTACATGCTTAGAATCCAATCTGCCACCAATCTCTCCTAATAAAACGAATAAGAAAAAGAAATCGTCCTTTTCGCTGATACAATTTTGTGTAATGGTGTGGGGACTCAGAAACCACACTGAACGCAACATTATCATTCCTCCTTATCCTTAATAACTTCACTTCTTATCATTATTTATCTATATCACGCAGATCGTTTATCATTACCTCGTCTGCTAGTCACCTCTACCTTGGGTGGCTCTCAGTCTTTGTACTGGTTAAAATTTAATTAAAAAAAACATTCCGAGAGATTCCCCAGGTGAGCCTTTGAAAGGCAACGCAGTTAAAAATTGACGAGCGTTGTTTATTTCGCAATGAATGTGAAGCAATTAAAACCCATTCGCACAAAACTGACCCCCACCGATTTCATAATTGTCGCATACACGAGTGGGGTTTCTTTGCCTTATGTGACAAATAGACGTTTCAGTGAATTTGTATTTTTCATTTTTGCACAAACAACTTCGCGGTTCTTCGCAAGTGGGCCACGACAGTTGTTTTGAGTGCGCTTAACGTTGAAGCGGAAGGAAAACTTTCCGCCTGATGTCATGAAGACGCTAAACACATTTGTCAATTTGCTACGTTGTTTTCCGCACTTAAACAATATTTTTCTCCCCAAAAATATTTCGGATAAAATGAGGATTTGAAATCATAATGCGAGAGACAATAGACACCGCAAGCATAAATACGCACTCGCATGACACTCCACTCTTTCCTCTCTCTCTTTTTCTCTCTCTCTCTCATATATATACATGCACACACACACACACACACACATATATATATATATATGCTAACATACAACGATGCAACTACTTGAGTATGATATGAATATAGACCACATTTTGATAGATAGATAGATAGATAGATAGATAGAGCAGAAGAGTAAGAAAGAAGGAAAGACTTTGAGCCTCACAGAATTACACGAAAACAAAGAAAGAAAGAAAGAAAGAAAAAAAAAAGAAAGAAAGAAAGAAAGTTCACTAAAGTTTAATAAATTATTATAAAGTTTGGCCAGGTATCATCCTTTTCTTATTTATAGGCTCTTCAAATGGTATAGCTATAGATTGATTCGTTATCTAGGGTTTAGCAACCTTTTCGAGTTTATTTAAAGTCAAACAATACATTTAAATTGCAAGAATTTTTTAAAAATAAGTGTTTAGTGAAACAAGTCTTACTATTTAAACCATAACTGGGGCGAGAAGAGGTGAATTCATATTTTGCCAAAGGTATTTGCACGTAAAGAAAAATATTGAACCCAACAGGAACTGGGAGTCAGCTCTCCGATTAATAATTTTGAGCCATTATCCATTACACCACCCTCACATCCAAGCTTGTTTCACCTGGTATTCCCAAGCGGTCATACATTTAGGAACTAGCCAGGTTCGACCTTGCTTAACTTTGGTAATCGTACGGGAACCAATGTTTCAACGTGTTATGGCCGTAAAACACTGAAGCATGTTATAAGAACAGAAAAAAATTGTAATGATAGGCAAGACTTATCGCTGTACGGAAGGTCGCCAACGCAAATTTACATACTTCTCTTAATAGAGAGATAGATGGAATATAAACAAACATTAAAATTGTTACCCATTTTCTATTTTTAAAGTTTAGAAAATGTTTAATTAATCGGTAACGATAAAAAAAATCAATCTTTAATTAATCTTTAATTAATGCGGTTAAACTGAAGAATGTTTTACCGCAGTTATCGAGTATTACTATGCAGTAATCGAATTTTCGTATATAAGAAATTTAGCGCATTAATCGAAAACGCTTTAATCGAATGCGCATTAATCGAGGGATTCCTTTATCTATAGCATTTGCCTGGTATAAGGATATAATAATAGTGCACCGAATGAGAAAAAAAGCAACATAAGACTGACAAGCTAGAATTCTAACCATCCTTCTATGTCACGAATCCCTCGATACTTTCTTTCTGTCTGTTACTAATGTCATGAAGTCCTCCATCTATACTTTCTTTCTCTCTGTTTTATACGGGGTTTACGGGAAATTTTTGGTCGCGCCTACGAGCTCGGATACCCCACATTAAATTCGGCCTTGTGCCACATCTTACCGCGTGGGGCGGTTGATAGTTATTCTGCTGTTGTGAAATGTGAGGCTATGTCGAAGGGCAGAGTTTCGTCTCGGGAAACAGCTATCCGACCCCGTTTTATACGGGGTCTACGGGAAATTTTCGATCGAGCCTACGGACTCGGATACCCCACATTAAATTCGACCTCGTGTCACTTCTGATCGCACGGGGCGGTTGGTAGATATCCTGCAGTTAGTGATTCATTGTGGAATGCACTTGACTCACTTCTAGCAGTTGACTACTTCTTCTACGAGACCGCTAGTAAATCTTATGTGTCGTTTTTATCCTAAGTATTATCGTTCATTACCAACCTTCGTGTGATTTTTCTATTCGGTAACCTTCCCTAGGTTGCAACATATCGTCTATTTCTTACTTGGTTATCGATCCACCCTAAGTTTCGTAACACTTGTTAATAATATGAAAGTATAAAAATACATTTCTATAGTAAAAATACCAGCAATACATGTTTATATAAAAAATACCAACGATACATATTTATAGTAAAATTACTAACAATGCATTTTTGAAGCAGAATTACCAACACTAAATTTTATAGCAAAATTACCACCAATAAATTTCATCTGTTTCAATGAAACGGCGTCCAAAATATTTAGATTTCATCCTTAAATAAACCATAGAGGTTGATATGCCGCTAAACAAAATCAACCAAATAACCAAAAAACGGAACATCATAGAAGAAAGGTATTGCCGTTCATGTGCTGGGATCGTCGGGGTATTATTCAATTAGAGTTCTTAAAACGCAATCAGACACTAAATGCACATTTATACACCCAGCAGCTGCAACGTGTCCATAAGTTCATGGACAAATATTCCCTGCGCACATAAGTAGAGAAGATTTTGCCCTCTCTGTTAATGCAAGACCGCATAGTTCAGGAAAAATAATGGAACTATGTAAAGCCACCAGAGGCTCGATGAAAAACTCAATGAAAAGCGAGTAGTCATAAAATAATCTGTCCGTGGTGGGGAGTACCATGGGAGTACCCCGACACGTTCTGAGAGTAGGGTGGACGACGTTCTGCAGATAATATATGAAATGTAAGCGAAAGAGTGAATGAAACACAACCTGAACAAAATCGCGAAGGGAAGGGTGCTTACTGACCAATCTTGCGATCATGTGTGATAGAAATGATGTATCCCAACACTCTATGTTTACTTGAACTTGCGCCAATCGATTGTTATTTTTTTCCCTTTGTTGCAAAACACTTTACCGCAGAATACTTTCTCTAATGAAAATCAGAGTGAAGTGAACGTTGAAAATTTGTCACATCAAAATCTGCGCGATTTTAAACAAATGTCATGGAAAAAAGCTGTCTGAGAATTGGCAAATTCTTCATCTCCGATGTGTTGTTGTCCAGCAGAGCTCTCAGCAACTTCCTGTCCTTTGTTTTGTTTTTTTGTCTCTCACTCCCAATCACTGATCTTCCACCCATTTTCACAAGCTCGTTAGGGCGTTTACTTGCTTATTTCCTCTATCCCTCTTGCTTCCAACATATCCTGTGAGTGTCGCATTCTCCAAGCCCTCTTTCCACCTTATGTGACCTAAAATTTTCAACTGTTTCTTTCTGATTTGATGTATGAGTGTGCTTTTTGTTTCTATTTCCCCTAAAACTTCGTCGTTGATCACATGATCAGCCCATGATAATCTCAGCATCCGTAATTACAAATAATGATGAAAATACACGGTGTCCCCCAAAAATAGACATCATTTTTTAGTCTATTAACATAGCCAGATCTCGCTCCAGTGATCTAAAATTTTCACAAAATGCGTAAAAACGAAGTTGTCTGTGCGGACTTATGTCAATGTCAATCTACTGGGAAGATGAATTTTACCAATGACAATGACAATGTGTCGTTGAAGTGGCCACCAAGTTCACTTGACACCTTGTGAATTTTTTGTAATTCGGCTATATGAAAAGACAGGTCTATATCCCCTTCTTTCTACAAACCTAGAGGAACTTAAGCATAGAATCGCTGAGGCGTTGGAAAATGTTACGAAAAACATGCTACAGCGTGTTTGGCAAGAGCTAGACTACCGACTTGTCGTGTCACAGGTGGTGTGCATAATGAAAATTTGTGAAGCTTTGTAAAATCGATTATAAAAACTACATCCCTTTAAATGTCTTGTTTGAATTTTGAGAAATAAATATTTTCTTATTCAATATGAAGTCTGTTTAGTTTCGTTTGTAGTTACTCAGATTTTTAGATTTTGTATGATGTCACCAAAACTAAGCTTCTCTCCGTTAATCATCTGAGAGATTCCTCTCTGCCTTCTGCAGGGCTGATGCTAACCTCTAGGAAAGTGACTCGTATCCGCCTTCTCGGGCTAACGTTAGCAGATGACATGAAGTGGAAAGACTACATGAAATCCATTGATACGTCAGCTGCTAAAAATTTGGTTCACTGTATCTTGGGAAATAATTTTTCTCTGCAGAATCTATCTTACATATCTATAAGTCTACCATTAGCCTGTGCTTAGAATATTGTTGCCACATATGGTGCGTTGCACCTGCTATTTACCTTGAGCTCCATGATAAAATCTAAAGAAGAATCAGCAATCTTATTGAACGTGATCTGGCAGCTCGGTTTCACTCACTTCCCACCGCCGCAATAGTGCTTCTCTGTGTCTTTCTATAAATACTTACATGGTAATTGTTCGGATGAGCTCTTCGCTATGGTACCTAGACTTTTTGAATTTAAGTGCAGTACTTGGACTGGCTACGGGTCTCATCAATTTACAGTTGAGCTGGCTAGATATAACTGTAAGTTCTCTGCTAACAGTTTTTTTATCGCACTTCTCACTTGTGGAAATCCCTTCCGGTTCCATACTCTCCATCCAACATTAATCTGCAAAAAATTTAAATGCAATGTCAATCGCTATCTTCTGTCCTCCTGATTACTTTTTTCTCTTCCTGCTCATTATTAATGTTTCTGTTCCTAATTCTTCCACACCATATAATCTCTTGTGTCTTAGTGGCTTTACTCTTTTGCATGCGGAGATACTGATTAAAAAATAAATACTTTTTTTGTGTAGTTACAACTTCTTAGTTTGTTGCGGGCCGGTGTATGCGCTGAGAGATAAATACGTGTGTCTCCTGAAAATGCCCACAACAATCATGGCAGACTCAGGATGTGAGTCCACGTAAAGAAATGTAAAAAACGACAAGAACCAATATATATGTATAAACAAATGATGTATTAACAACAATGGGTTACAAGTGACAAAGACAATAATGTGTGTAACAAATGAACGTGGAAACGTTATGGTCTAAATGGTATGTGAAGTTGAGGGATTGTGCGTACGTACGTGTGTGTGTGTATTGTTCATGCGTTTCCCAAAAGAAAATGCGTTCTTCCGCGAGAGATTTACATGTTATCGTATAAGCGGAAAAGAAAGAAGAGAATGATCAGAAATTATCGCAGAGTATTTAGAGTGCTGGAGTGCGTACCCTAGTAACGGTTTCGAAAATTAAAAGGAGGTAACCCGGCAACTTCAATGGATAGTGAACTCCTGTAATATTGACCTTGTGCACAACTAAGTAGTCTCTTGTAAATATCTAAATATATTACACGCGAAATCATCCGATAACAGCAACGCCAAATCGCATATGTTTGAGAACGTAAATTCAAGCATGCGCACAGAGGCGCTTAAAGAGCGATGTTAAAAAAAGAATATGGAAGACAAACAATCGAAAACATCATGTTCTCGACAGACGATTGAATGTCAATTTCCCTTTCGTTTTCCGCACAAAGACACGGAAAACTGCTCACTCAAATCTTTTATTATTCGCTAACAAACATATTCACGCGTCAATATATTTATAGATAATGTCAGAGATCCGAAGAGACAAAAAAAAAGAGATTTAAAGAAAGCATCGGAACTGTTAAAATGAAGAACGTGACAAACATACACTTTCATAAAAATAGTGAAAAAATTCCAAAAATTTGATATATATAGATGTATATTTATACACTTACGTTTTTCAAGTCTGTGCATATGTGTGTGTGTGTGTCTGGGTGTGTGTGAGAGAGGGAGACAGAGACCGCACACTTCGGGTTTATCGTCATACATATGTGTATATTATTAAACTTAAGTAAGTATCTGGAAAAATTGAATTTATCAAGTAATAATGTATATATCACAATGATTTATACTATATAGTTTTTAGCATAGTAGCCAGCAAAACTATTTTTCTTAGGATATGTAAACACCAATTACATAAAGGGTAGTGTTTAGAAATATTACGCTTGGAGGAATATTGATATGTACAGGCATAATTAATTGTATCTTCCTAAAGGCCATATTACTAAGATTTATAAGAGACCGAAAAGAGAGTACTACAGGCAATAAAGACTAGTAAAAACGGACCAGAGTTGTATTGTTTGTTTTATTCATTTCACCACAAGCAAGGCAATAAAGCTGCTATGACGCAGGGGATCCCTGAGTGAAAGAATAAAAGAAAAAGAAAACATTATTACAATAAATCAATAGGAATTAATAAAACAGAAGATAACGATTAACCTTATATCTAAATTTAAAGTGTCATATGAGAAGCCATTACCGTAGAATTTGCGGTGACATCTAGCCATTTCTGCTATAAAACGCCGAGACCTAGCTGCCAATATAGTCCTGCTTTTAATCTCATAAAGTCTAGGCATCATACAGGAAAGTTCATCAGAACAATTACAATGAAGATATTTATAGAAAAGAGACTACTTTACTGCCGTGGTTAAAGTGACGGAAGACGAGATGCCAGAACAACAACATGGCACATTCTTCATTAAAAAATATTAGTTTGGAATTCTTAATGCTTCTAAATGTTTTAAGTCAACAACTACCACTACTGAAACTAGTATTTCGAATTCATGTATTTCTGATGGTTAGCTTCTTCTTTTATATGCCGTGTTCCTTCAGGACGTAGGCGATCATAGCTCTCCACTTCCCTCTGTCCCTTGTAGCTCTCAATATGTTTTGTCCTTTTGCTACTTCTCCCAAACCCTCTTCCATCATCCACTTCCTTTAGCTCGCTAGGTATGTCACGCGTTGTTTCCCTTGTCTCTCTATCTCTCTATCCGTCCTGTGAGTATCAGATTCTCATTACTTGTCGCAGAAATTTCAACTGCCTGTTCCTCATGTTAAGTATAAGCTTCCTCCTTGTTTGCATACTCTCCAAAACCTCATCGTTGCTCACATGTTCGGTATATGGTATCCTTAGCATCCTTCTGTACATGCATACCTCCGTTGCCTCGAGTCTCTTCTTCATCTTTGAGGAGACCGTCAGATATCACGTAGCAGTTCAGTACTCTTTTGTTTGGTAGCAACGAAACCCTCCTGTCTAGTAATACTCTGCTTAGCTTTTGGAATGCGTCATTGGTCAATCCAATACGTCTTTGGATCTCAGCGTTGTACTTATCGTCCTCTGTCAAAATAATTCACAGATATTTTAATTTTCGCACTTGCTTGATTTTAGTGTCCACGACCTGTAAATCGCATTTCGGGCTCATCTTTCTAGTTGTTCCATTTGAGCCTTACTATTCGATAGTCGATTCTCAATGCCAAGCGTGTAATTGTATCTGTATTTGCATATACGTTTTGTGAGAATGTATTTGTGAGCGCCTGTATTTGTGTGGGCGTCTATTTAAAGTGAGAAAAACGTAGACAGAAATATAGACGAGGGCTGATCAAAACTTATCGAGACTGGTGCTATAAAAAAACTACAACACATATCAATTCTGTATTTAATCTCCTTCGAAGTAGTCCTATTCTGAAGCCACAGAATGAAGACGTCTTGAAATATTTATTCTTTCAAGTGGGATTTGATTTTTGAAGGGAAATATCCGCCAGTGACGAGATTGAGGGAATATGATGGATGCCGGACCTAAGGAATGTTGTCCTTGGCCAAAAACTGCTGCACAAGCCCTGGTCACTGATTGACCCTGTGTGTGGTGTAATGAGATGACTACACTCTACGCACTTTCCTTTCAAGCACTGCTATAAACAACGGAAGTGAGCGAGAACGTTATAACTTAGTGTGCATGCGCGACGCGACAGAGTTCAAGGTCAATGTGTGCCAAGTGCGTTTTTTTAGCTCCGTTACCGTAACGATCCCGTTACTTTTTGATCAGATCTCGAATTTAAAAAAAAAAGACATGGAGAGAGGACAGAAAAGACAAAATGATTGATATTCTAGGATACACGTGTACGCCGCATTAGAGAAACATCTATTTTACACATAAACAAATATTTTTTTAATGTTGTCGCGTTTTTTGTTAATGCTCAAGACGTCAGTTTTCTTCACTGAACATTATGTAGTGAAAACATCAGAAGAAAATTCGACTAAATATCATATTGGACGCGAAAATTATTGACCTACCCGCGTATATCAATGATTTATAGATACATTAATCATGAAGAAAGCGGGCTTAGAAAATTTGCTACTCACAAGACAGACTGACGTCCAGAGGGACAGAGGAAAACAACACATAATCAAACTAGCAAACTTACGTAAATGGATGGTGGAACAATGTTTAGAAGCGATAACAGAAACAATTTAAGAGCTACAAAGGAAGGAAATCGTGGGGAGCCATGATCGCCCACGACCTGAAGTGACACAGTATATACAAGATGAACGATCACGTTCATACACTACCGGATATACACCTACATACAATTCTGCTCCCATCTATATATACGTGTGCGTGTGTTTGTGCCCAAGAACTACATACTTTGGTGCAATCTATCAGAGAAATACCTTTGGAAATATAATATATTATATTATATATTCCATTATGTTAAAAACGGCTAAAATAATTAAAGCATTAATAATACGAAAGAAAATGTCAACACACAATAATATCATCTATGAACACGGCCATATGCTAAGCGTATCTTGGAAATTTAAAAATTGTTCTCCTCATTATAGATATACATATATAAAAAATTAAAAATATTCTTAGTGGTACAGAACTTGGGTATTGCTGTAAAAACGTTAAGCTGAACATTATTTGTCACAATTAAAAAACTGATGGTAAAATAAAATGAAAGAGGAAAACTAATCGGTTTCGCTCCCGCACTTCAAAGTTTTTAATCGGGAAAAATGAGTAAAATACAGTAAATCTAATGACTGAATGATTGATTAGAGGATAGAGAAGAGAAAAGGTGGGTGTAAGTACTAGATATTAATAATAGCAAGCCCCAGCAAACAATCACGCTGTTTACAGAGAGATGGTTTGCGAGACTTGATATACAGTGACTCTAGTAATTTAAGATGAAATAAAGATTGTGACTGGGGCAAAACAGTAAACCAGTCAACACTGAATTCAGCTGCACACTTACAGTTCTTTAAAAGCTGCTCACAGATTGAGGATCCGTAGGTATTTGGGATTAGTTCATTTGAAACCAATGTGTGATTCCTGATCTTACCTGACACGTAAAAATGGCTTATAAAAATCTACATATTCAGTTAAACTAACAAAAGTCCTCGAATATGGCCTATAGAATAGACGAAAGCGCTCGGATATATAATATATTTGAATTGTGTTTACACACTTCGTGTTCAGAAATGAAAACACTTGTACGAATGCAAGAACAAATCAACATAATTTGGCTTTTTTCATCATTATAAACATATTTAGTAGATACACGTGGTTGAATAGACAAGAGTATTTTTCCAAATGCAAAAATTTTCACATACCGAAAAATACAGGCATATCTACTCGATATATCGAAGAGGATTATGAACACACACACACACACACACACACACACACACACACACACACACATATATATATATATATATATATATATATATATATATATATATATATATTAAAATAATATGAAAGAAGAGTAAGATTTATAATCTGGTCTTCCTCGCAGTTATTTTTATTTAAAGAAAACAGTGGTCGAAACAAACAATAGAGCAAAATATTATAATTATCTTCTTTTTAAAAATATGATTTCATCGCGACAGAGAAAATTTCCATGTTTCAAAACTGAAACTAAATTTATAAATTTAATTATAAAAATTAAACTTAAAATCCATAGTCATGTTCCATTGTCAAGAATTTATAAATTTAGTTTCAGTTTTGAAACATGGAATTTTTCTGTCTCGCGATGGAATCATATTTTTAAAAAGAAAATAATTATAATATATGTATGTATATACCAAAAAAAAGCGTGTGATAGAATCCCTTCGAAAACATCCTAATTTCCCTGTGTACTGACATGCTTTGTATTTTGAAAGTTTAACAAACTTTTTCTTTTTGTCAACATGTATTATTCTACATACTTAATGACCATAAATCCCTATAAATTCCTTATTATACTGGCAACGTTCGTATCTATACATTTTATACACTTTCATACATTCACCGTATAATCTTATTGATATATAAAGCATAAGGATGAGGCATAATGAAGTAGTGAAGGCTTTTGGTCGATGCAAAAATCCAATCAAAGTGCATCACCATAAATGAATGAACAATGCCATCGCGCGCTGAAGACAGAGATAGATGAGAAAAAGACTGAAGCTTCAGCATTTTCTGTTTCGCATCTAATGAAGCAGCGATGTACAAAGCCAAACAAGTTACTTTTCCTATCACCATAAGCAAAGAAGTTAACGTTTTTACCCCCACTCTTACGCCTATAAGCGCTTGATGGAAATTATTCTTTAAGTTGATCGGCCCTCAAGAAAATAAAACGCATAATTCTATATTGGCCAGAACTGATCGAATTATTAAGTTGTTAACGTGGATTTCATTTTGACACAAATTGCTTGATTCATTCGGACCCGTTTTCTCTTCGCATATTTTTCGGCCATTTTACGTCATGGCTAAACTCATGTTTCTGTCCATTCGGTAAGATTTAAAGACATAGCGTTGTCGCTAAAATAAAACTTCCCTGGGATTTATTTGTTCAATTCCTGGGGAAGTAGTGCATCCATTCAATTAATCTCGCTAAAGAGATTTGGTGTGGTTTATTTTGTTTTACGGTACCTCAATGGTTTATTTATTGCCGACAAAATTTTTACAATAGGTTCGTATGACTAGAATATGTATTCTTTGTAAGCAATCAGTTTTACTATAAAAAATCTATTTTTATACTTTCATAGTGTTTTGACCCCAATTTGCGGGTTAACTGCTTGCCCATAGCCGAGACCCTAACAGGTGCCACCACACCGGGTGAGGGTGGACCTAGGAACAACAGCAATTGAGAAGTGGTTCCACGCTCTTCAAAATTTCCCGATCAGAGGCCTTGCTGGCTGATGTAGTTTATCGTCGTACCCAGGACGGTTAAATAGGTTAATGGTTCTTTCCCCGAACATCTTATATTGGTCTCTCATGGATAGCGGCTCGGATTGAGGAATCGGAGAGCCGAGTTCGAATTCCAGTCGAATCCATTACATTCACTTACGTGCTAATACCCTTGGGAAAGGTCTGAATCATCTTCTTCTCCCTCCAGTTATGGGTTAATAGCAGGACAGACCGGGTTCTATAGCCTTGGATGGCAACTAGTCTACCGCACAAAGAAATGGCAGCCTGCTGCCGGAAAAAAATCTGTCTCGTCAATCATGTATCGGAAGGTACATGATCGCCTAAGCGTGTATCACGCATGGCACATAACCGACTGATGTTGTTTTTATAGATAACTGTGGAAAACAAAAAACGAAAACAAAAACAAAACAAAGACTACTTGAATATACGCCGGTACAGTAGAGGCAAGATAGGATACATTTACTGAACTCAACAAACATCTGAGGATGGTCGTCGTTTACAGCGAGAAACATTTTTTGTTTGTTTCTTTTTTGTGTGTCATGACGTGTCGAGATGTGGGTAACAAGGCTTTCGAACAATTTTTTTATCGATCTGAATAATCTTTCTCAAAATAAACTTTCGATACACTTTTGTGGATTTGCACGTAGTATAGCACATAAAAATGGAATCGGCGTGACTTCGACCGATTTTGGTGCGTTCACTTTCGCACAAATACCCTATAAAAAGGGTATTATTAATTCATTTTCCCGTTTAACTACTGTCTATATTTAAGGGTCGACTGGACTATCCAGTTTTGATTCAAAACCGGTTGGATATGAGAAGGAAATCTTCACCCCATAAATAATTATTTTTACAGAAACCACAGCAGATACATATGAAATTGATTGATTTATTTTCCACGGCAAGGTTGTAAGAATATTTTATGTGATAATAATGATTTATTAATGCAAGTCTTACTAATTAACCCATAGCTGAGGGGTGAAGTGGTGGATTCATACCTTTCCCAATGAAATTTGCTCGTAAGTGAATATAAGGAATCCAATGGGAACTGGAACTCGGCTCTCTGATTAACAATTCCGAGCCATTATTCATTACACCACTCGCACATCCAAGCTTACGTATGACCCCTCTAAGTGCTGACCAGGCTCGACGTTTCTTAACTTTTGTGACCGTACGGAAAAACGGTGTTTCAAAGTGATATGACCGTAAGCTTACCTGGTGAATTGCTCCAAAGGTGAGTCTGAATATTTTAAGGAAATATAATTGGACATTTGATCATTCTTATTGTCTTTATCTATCTTCCATTCACCTATTCTCCCCCCACATTTTGCTTTCTATTATGCTTGTACAGGCAATATTGAAAAAGAGAAGACTACTTGATGATAAACATATGTCACCTCCCTTGGTCTTAATGTCCGCTGGCGTTAACAACATTCTGGATAAGGTAGGGATTATCTTTAACTGCTGAATTCTGTAGTCTTGTTTTATTTTACAAATGTTATATCTTGATCCCATGTTTAAAAATCTTTGTACTGATTTTGACTTCAAAGGTTTCCTTCTGTTAGACTGATTACCAACCACGAATAGAGAGCACGTTTACCAACAGGGTATATGCGTAAAGTGAATGTAACTCGACCGGAATTCGAAATCGATCCAACAAGTTCTCGTTATAAGTCGCCAACCACTACACTACCTGATCATCCCCTACACTTACAATAAAACATATTTAATAATTTAATATAATGTATTAATACAATATCAATATCAATATAACATATCAATATAGTATAACATAATATTGGTACATCGAAACAAACGGGACACTTGAGGTTTAAATATTTTTTTAAATGAAAAATCTAAGATTTTATTTTGGTTTTAATTTCAAGCTAATAGATTAAATTTAATATTTCAGTTAAGCAAAATACTTTACTGTATTTTAAAACTAAATTAAAATGACCGGAAGAAGTTTTCGTTTTGAAATCAATATTTTTAACGACATCTTTAACTTTCCGTCATTTGCAATGTGATTCTCTTTATTAAAATAAATCTTCCAAAATTAAAATATATTTTTCTGAAACTTTATTTGAGGAATAATAGTTTATTTAAAATGTTATTCAATCTCATTTCAACTGAGTATTACTTACTTTAAGTTTAAAATATCGCAGGAATGCTTTTTTTAACTATACGATGAGTGTTTATTTTCGGTGTTGACAGTTTAACAGCTTGAATGACAGACGAAGTTTAATGTTTTTTTCTACGGTGGATGTATCTGAAAAAATTATTTAAGGAGTATACCGTGAGTTCCTTTTTTATATAATTTATAACTGCCTAGATATCTTAAAGATGTAGCAAAATATTCTCTGTTATCACCGGAATGTTTTATTGACTTTTATATATTTTAGCTTTAAATTTGCTATAGTTATTACTTCTGTTTGTTTGATAATGTCCTTTATGTAAGCCCGTATTGACAAAAACTGGGACATTTATGCACACACGAAAAATTCAAAATTATTTTTAAAATATTGTTGTTGGATGACTTGTAGTAAGCTTTTGTATTTATGATAAGTAAATATAGTTTTACATAATAATAATACCGTCTGATCAACATAAAGTGAGATAGCATTTTAAAAGATTTAAAAATTTATAAATTATTATAATTAGAGCAAAAATGAAAACAATTATTGTAACAATTCATTATTCATCGATTTTTTTAAAGGCAATAGTGTCCATAATAATATTCATAAAAGCAATTAAAAGCTATTCTAATTAAATAATGTCGTAATTTTAGGCATTATTTATTTTACGAATCGGTGAATGGTGCTACTCTTTTACAAAAAGAAATTCAAGATTTAAATTATCCAAAGAATTCTGCTTCTGAGTAATATAAACATTAAACTCTACAACATTTATTTTCTCCAAATTTCATAAAATTAAATAAGTGGAGTTAACAGATGTGCCGAAAATATTTTTACCAAGACTTTCTAAAAATAAAATTTTCAAAAATAATTTCATTTATTTGTGAATAAGTCCTAAAAGTTTCATTAAAATCCGACAATTATTTGATTTTTTGCTAGCATTTCGAAACCAATGTTTTTTCACCACAAATAGAAACATTAAAATATCTTATATTAATTTTTGGCCACCGCGCTGACGCAAAAAAAGATAAGATATTTGACCAAATTTTCTAACGTTCTAAAATGTATTAAAATATAATTTAATAATAATAAAAACCTTTGGTCTATCCTCTTAATAAAAAACATTGTCAACGATTTGTGCTAGCAATTACAACCGCTTTTGCAATGCATAAACCTTCGACTTCATATCGCCGATAACGTTGTCGCATGTCAACACGATTGAGAAGGGACACCTGTGAAGGTGAAATTGTTTTTAAATTTTTCTAATGGTCTCGGGGCAACAACAAAAAATCATAACAGATTAAAATCACGCGAATCCTTTTCTTTCGCAGTGACATGAAATGGAACGATTGCATTATATTTTGACAATTTATATTATGTTTGGGGAATTTTTTCATGATGGTATTCTATTTTTTTAGCAAGTCAGTGGTGGTATTATATATACATATATATATATATATATATATATATATATATATATATATATATATATATATATATATATATATATATATATATATATATATATATATATATATATATATATATAAATCCAAATAAATAGATAAAGTAAATAATAAAAAATTTAACAGACCCCTCTCGCCAAAATAACCGTTAAAATAGACTAGCCACAAAGCAATTTAATATCAACAATGTAAACTGACCCCTAACCGGTATATATAAACAGCGAGAAAAAACACAACACATATGACCTGATGATTGCATTTTACAAGAAACAGTCTGTCGCCTCTGAGTGTTGACTTCAATGTTCACTTTTATATTACATACGTTCTATCTCTGATATTGAACACTTTATCCCATAAATATATATCTTAATATCTTAAAACTATATCTTAAAACTATATTTCTTCATAAAGGACATACAATCTGTTGTTAACTAGACCAAAAAACATCTTGCTAATTTTAACTCATCAGAAACGAAACTAATCTTTTTTAATCGTTTTAGAGAATCTTTTTGTCTTCTGTCCGCATGGCTGGTGTTAACCTCATTGCTCCTTCTCGAACTAATATTTTCCACTGACGTGAAGTGGAACGATTATATTGAATCTTTTTCTAGGTCTGCCGTGTGAAAAGTTGTTTCACTGTGTCATTCTAAACAAATATTCTAGCCAGAACCTACCTTATACTTTTATAAGTCTATCATTCGTCCATACATTGAATATTGCTATCATATCTGAGAATAGTACCTCTGCGATGTATTTAGAGATTATTGATGAAATCCAAGGAAGCATCTGCAAGGTTATCGGTCCTGACCTGGCACTGCAACTTCAATCACTTTCTTACCGCCGTAACATAACTCCCCTATGCCTTTTCTATAAATAATTCCATAGTAATATTTTCTGATGAGCTTTCCTCTTTTTTATATAGACTGTCTCCTATATAATACCTAGACTTCATGAATTTAAACGCAATACTGAATTGGCGGCAAGATCTTATCATTTTACAGTTGAAATAGTTCTGAGATAACAGTTTCTTCTTTACCACTTTCATCCTGTAGAACTCTCATCAGCACTTTTGCTCTTCATTCAACTTTGATACTAAAAAATTTAAATGAAATGTCAATCGTTACCTTCAGTCATTTTTTATTGTCTTCTGTCTTTAATGTTTTTTTCTGAGATTATTTCACCTTCAGTAGCCCCTTACATCTTAGTTGCTTTATCACCTTGCTTAGGGTGAAATGATTATATATATATATATATATATATATATATATATATATATATATATATATATATATATATATATATATATCGAAACCATATATAATAATATCGCATCACCCTCGTAGGTATTAAAGCACAAATATTAATATTATTTATTATTTTATATAATTTTTCATCATAATTTCAGTTGATTTTGTAGTACCCGCTACGCCGTCATACAGATCGAATATTTTCGTCTAAGATTTGTGTGTGCAATTACAACCTATAAGACAAATATCGCTTTTACGATGCATAAACCTTCGACTTCACATCGACGATAACGAAGTCGAATGTCAACACGATTGAGCAGGGACACCTGCGAAGATAGAAATGCTTTTAAAATTTCCTAATGCTCCCGAGGTAAGAAAAAAATCATAACAAATTAAAATCACGCGCATCTTTTTCTTTCGCAGTGTGTCGAGTTAAGTGATATAAGACTCTTTCCGATGAAGCATGGACACCTTGTAGTTACAGAGAAGCAAACTCGTTAAATAACAACAACAAAGACGACGAAGATGATGATAATAATAATAATAATAATAATAATAATAATAATAATAATAATAATGGTTATATAGTGCCATGTTAAACGCTGAAAGTGAAGGTTTTATTCTTGCTATACAGCATCAATGTTTGCTAAATAGAAATTACCAAACACACATACCGAAAAATTGTGTTAACCCGAAATGCAGATTCTGTGAAAAATAATCAGAAAAAATTGACCATCTTTCATCAGTTTGCACGGTATTACCACCCACTGAATATAAAATATATAGAGTGATAGAGTGGGCCAATATATTTTGTGGAAAATATGCAAATTTACGGGAAGGAAACTGCAAGAAACTGGTATCAACATCACGCAGACCCGGTTACAGAGATAAGACCTGTAGCAATTTTATGGGATTTTGCAATAGTCACAAACAGAAAATCAAAGCTAGTTACCCAAACATCTTGATCGAAAAACACAAAAATAGAATGTGATTTCTTAGTGATATAGCAGTGTTTGCAGATTGTGATGTATATTTGAAGATTTTCCAAAAACAATCAAAATACAATGATCTTGAAGTGGAAATCTAAATGTAGTATATGAGGAAATCAATAAAACCTGTTGCAGGTGGAGCCCTCGGATTAATTGGAAAAGGTTTCGATAGATTCCTGGTAGCCTTAAAGAAATGTAAAAAGAAAAATGTACTCCCAAGTACAGCTCACACATTATGAAATAAAAATGATCATTGAAAAATGAAGCCATTTCTAACCTTATTTCTCTGGTTGGGACCCGGAAGGAAATGTTTTTACGACAGAAATCAAAGGAAGTAATAATAATAATAATAATAATAATAATGTAGTTACATCAATATGTTCGTAGCCTGATGAAAACATTAGTCATACATTCTGTTGTTCACTGAGGTTAGGAATGGCTTGTTAATTTCAACGCCTCCAAAAGAAAACTTCCCACTTTGAATCATCTGAGATCCATTTTTACCTTCTATCAACATGGCTGACGCTAACCCCCAGGAGAGTGACTCATTACTGCCGCTCGGACTAACGTTTTCCACTGACATGAAGTGGAAAGATTAAATTGAATCAACTGCTAGTTCTACAGCTAGGAAATTTGCTTCTCTGTGACATGCTAAACAGTTTTTCAATATAATCTATCTTGCATATCATAAGTCTACCATTCCTCCTTGCCTTGAATATTGCTACCACTTCTTGCCTGGTGCACCTGTTATATATTTAGATATTCTTGATAAGACCCAAAAAAGGTATCTACAAAATTATTGGTCCCTTGATAGCGGGATATGATGCATGTTCTTTTCTTAATGTGGGGTACCCATACTAACGCAGAACAAAAATTGCCCAGTCTCCGCGACTACTATTATGCTGGCGTCGGAATTCCACCGACCTTCTCTTTTTAGTGCAGCGAAAATTGCGAATCCCAGAGAATAAACATTTATCAAAGCATTTTTGTGAGCTGTCCAAAGACAGAAACATGTCATAGAGGTAAAGACTGGCCATGCAATATGGCTCCAAATGGAAGAGATGCTGGTTGTGAAAACAATAGACCAGGCATTTATCAAGGCATTTTTGTGAACTGTCCAAAGGCGGAAATACGGAAGAGAGGTAAAGAATGGCCACGCGAAGTGGCTAGAAATAAGATCAGAACATTCTGTGAAAATCGATCTCAACAGTACTGTGAATGATCAAGCGATAATCAAATTATTGTATGTATCCATGGACGTTCTAAAGATATTTACGAAGCTTATTTTAGGGTATGAAATGCTTTCACTATTTAATGGTCTACAGCCTAATGGTCTACAAGATTAGCTTTTTATCCTCAGCTCTACGGTAGGCTCATGTTTATTTCAAAGCCTAGTTCAGTCTGATACCTGGAAGGATCGAAGTCATATTAATAAAAAGATCGATGCCCACGACTGCCTTGATATTCCAGCTCAATATATGGGTATTCGAAGAGCACGTCATTGTGGTCTAATGGCAATTAACTTTCACTTTTAGAGTTCGATTCTTGTCATCTTTCTATGGCCTTGGTTGATTCGTTGGCCGGTTGGTTGGTTTTGTTTAACGGCATATCAATCACTATGGGTTAATTAATGCCGAAATGAAATCTAAATATTTTTTAACAAATTTATGTCTTCAACTAAATATATTTTGAACGAAATTGTATGCCTTCAAATACAGAAAATGTATTGTTGGTAATTTGTTATATAAAAATGTATTACTGCCGTTTTAGTATAAAACATTTATTTTTATACTTTCATAGTGTTCTTATTTTTGGTGGGTGGTCACTATTTCGCTGGGGCTATAACAGGTTCTACCAACACGGTTCAAAGTGGACCTAGGAACAACAGCAATTAAAAGGTGGTACCACTCTCTTCAAAACCATCAATCTCCCCATCAGAGGCCTTGCTGCCGGATGTAGTTTATCGCCATACCCAGGACTATCTATGACCGTATACCAAACCTTATCTTTCACATTATACTAGAATACGAAGATATAAAATCACTAGAAAATTTAACGAAAAATATTTCCGTCACTGCCTCAGACAAAATACAAAGTTTTTCCCTTGTTTCTCATACCTGTGACTCTTAAATTCTTTATGTGTTTTAAAAAGTTTTTTCTGCCTCTTTCTAATTGTAAGCGTAAGTTTCCTTGGTTATCCTATTTCCCTTTAGACTTAATTTTTGCTCATATTTTCGGACAATGTTATTCTTAGAATTCGTCGATAGAAGCACATATTTGTTGTTTCAAGTTTATTCTTCAAGAGTTAAAAAATTATCCATCATTCACTGCCATGAAATAGATACAAATCACCACTACTTCTTTTCTTTACTTTTTGATTCTGACGATATTTTCCTTTGTCTTCTTACTTTGCTTATTTTTTCGAAGGACATCTTTTGCTATTCCTATGCGCATTCGGATTTCTCTGGCACATTTCCCATCGTCTACTACTAAATTTCGCCGATCGTTGAATTTTGCTTTATTTTGTAATCCTCACTATATAGCTCAGATCCCGACGATTTACTGGCAGAGAATGATGAAAGAACAGGGAGTAAGAAGACGTAAAATAATGATTGATATTGCATTTAAATTTTTGAAGATCAAAGTTGACTGGAGAGCAAGAAGCCAGTAGAGAGTTCTACGCGCGAGAACTGCACGGGAAGAAACTGTTACATAGAACTTACAGTTACATCAACACATTACAACTGTAAATAATGAAACGTTGCCTGCAGTCTAGTACGGCGATTAAATTCAGAAAGTCTAGGTACAAACCGAGAAAGCTCATCAGAACAATTATCATGAAAATATTTATAGAACACATCACGAGTGCCGTAATACATTACGGTGGTAGTGGTAGAATTCAGAGTTTTTCCTTGTCCTAGACCAATTGCCATCAAGGCTATAGTACACTGTCTGTCCTGCTATTTACCAATAGCTGAGCGTGATGGCTTTGATTCATACCTTTCCGAAGAGTATTCGTACGTAAATGAATATAATGAACTCGACAGGACTTCGATCTCGAATTAGAATTTATATAAAACTTTAATGATTCTTTTTTTCTTGCTGTCGATTACAATCTTGTCTAACCTAAGCTTATTAAAATAGCAACATCCCCTTGTCTTTCAGTGATGGCAAGCGAGATAGTTGTATTGACTGTTACTAGTATGGAGAGAGTTAGATTCTTACATGGTATTTCATACTTATGGCCTTGTGCCAAACTAAGTTTTACTTATTAAATAAAATCACAAGTGGGTTCGACGGTTTCATTATTGAGAAATGGGCCAGAGCCCCAAGCAGAAAGAAAGGACCTTGATATGTGTCTTATTGTGTGAAAATAGAGTTTCCTATCATTCGTCTGTTTGGAATAATAGAAACGTCACTTCCAGGACTGATGCCTGAGCATTTATCATAATTCGTATTCTATAGTAACTTCGGCACCTTAGTAATCGCGTTAGCGATTTGCAGAGTTAGAGTAATCATAAAAGGAATTTCTTAAATGACTTGGCGTTGCTTAATAAATGGGAGGTCTTAAGGTCAAGTCAAACAGCAAGTACAGGTTGAGGCTTATCACCGCAGTTCAGCAGCAATAAGCTTTCTTATTACTTAGATGGGTAACCAATTAAGAACAACAGGTGTTGGAATGTACCTGAGGCATGTGTGCCAGGATATGCAACTCTTAATATTTGCGGGTGTTGCTCACAACTTATCTGTAGGGAATATGTTCAAATACTCCCATCAGGTGTCTGAAAATTCAGATTTTACTGGACCATATTATATATACATATATAAATATATATATATATATATATATATATATATATATATATATATATATATATATGTGTGTGTGTGTGTGTGTGTGTGTGTGTGTGTGTGTGTGTGTGTGTGTGTGTGTGTGTGTGTGTGTGCGCGTGCGTGTGTGTCTGTGTGTGTGTGTTATTGGGCTAGCGGGGGACGATCCTAGCGTGCGGCACATTTGGAAAGTGCCTGAAAACCATACCACGGGTTGACCCAAGCCTTGTGTGTGAATTTGGTTAGACGGAACACTTGGGGGCGGTCGATAGCTGTACTAGCACGAAGTCACAAGTCATCGTGACCGAGGGTTTGAGTATGTTGCCCTTGTTCAAATTGTTGATCACGCTAAATAACACGCTCTCTCCCAGAAACTATAACTAAGGTCTGCACAGCATAGTTGCAGTATAAGCCACAGGTGGTCTCTGTGTGTTGAACAAACACACACACACACACACATATATATATATATATATATATATATATATATATATATATATATAAACTATGCATATTTTCTATAATAAAGATTAAATTATAAATGAAATAAGAAAAATAAGATGTGAAGAACAAAGAATAAACAATTTAAAAAATTACTGTAAATAATATTCAGTAATAATAAAATCTGCAGTAAAGAACAATAAATAATAATAAAAACCTAGACAAATAACAAAACTAATGTAAAGAAAATTAATTCGTAATAAATAATACAGTAAAACAATAAATAACTTAAAATAAAATTTACACACTAAATAAAAAAAACATTTACTGCAAAGAAGAGAAAGTAATGATAATATCTCCAAAAAAGAATATTAACTAATAATTACCCCCCTATACATATATGTATTAATACATATGCATATTATGCTTCATATTATATATAATTGTATGGCAAGGTGGAAAAAGTTTTCTTGTGATACGTTTCATCCTTTATGTCATCATCGGATAAATTTTTTAGATTACTTTTTCCACTTTGTCCTACAATTCACCCAATATTGTTCTTGATATATAAAAATACATATCGTTGTCTCTTTCACACACACACACACACACACACACACACACACACACACACACACACACACACACACACACACACATATATATATATATATATATATATATATATATATATATATATATATAATATGAAATGAATTAAGTCCGAAAATTATTTTAACATATTTTCCATTTATACGTTATTTTATAAATATAATTTATTTAAGTAAATGCTTTGTTTTTGCTTTTTTTTTAATTAAATTTATTACATTTCCCGGCCTTAATTTCCGAGAAATGTCGGGGAAGCACATGTTTTCTACTAAATTTCTCGAACATCCAGGCCGGTCAATGTAATTAATACTGCTTAATTAAAAAATATATATCAGACCATTTACTTAAATAAATTACATTTATAAAAATAACGTATAAACGGAAAATAAATTAATATACATATATATATATATGTACATTGATATATATATATATGTATGTATGTATATATGTATGCAGGTGTGCAGTGAAATAGGAAAGAACACGTTAGGTAGATAATCCGGTGTTCCTTAGTATTTAGCTTTATTTTCAAAAGGACAGTGCTCCATACAGAAGTAGAGCTTATATTATAATAATATTTTTAGTTTTTAAAAATATGATTCCTCCGCTACATAAGAGTTTCAAAAGCGAGAGCCGAGACCCCTAACATCATTTTTTAAGTTATGTAGAGTTAAGGTGTCTGGACCCGCTTCCTTGTCAAGCGGAGGAATCATATTTTTAAAAACTAAAAATATTATTATATTATATATGTATATATATATATATATATATATATATATATATATATATATATATATATATATATATATATATATATATACATTGATATATATATATATATACATTGATATATATATATATATATATATATATATATATATATATATAAGATATATGAAGAGTTACTCAACCAACACAATGAGATGATTTTTAAATGCAGACACAGAAATCATCTCAATATAACTACATATAAAAGAAATAGTGTCCATTGAAATTCTGAATGTCTAAATTATCAATATTTGAAATAATACCCGATGTCTCTCTATACAAACACTATCAGTTATATTATAATATATGTGCAGTTGTATATGGTTATGTGAGCATTGATATATATACTTATATTTAGGCTGGTATTTATAGGTATCCATATGATAATTACAAACATATACATATGTTGGTCTATGTATATGTAGATGTTTATATACGGAAGTTATTATTGGCTTGTATTTAGATGTGAGGAAGCTTGTATGCACGCCCTAGCGCGTATGCATGTATGTGTGCGGTTGCATATATGTATGTATAAGGTTGTGAATGCATGTTTATATGTAGATATGTGGATATATGTGTGTTTGTGTATACATCTTTATATGTGTATATATGAATATATGTGGATACGTGTGTAAATATATATATAAATATGTGTGTGTATGTGTGTGTGTGTGTGTGTGTATAAGGTTATGCATGTATATGTATGTGCATCGATATATGCGCATTTGGTTTTATATGTTTTTGTATATGTATACGTGTATATATATGTTTACTGGAAATATGTATGTGGTGTGTATGAATATATGTATAGGATATGGTTGTATGCATATGTATGTATATATGTGTGTATGTTTGTGTATATATAGAGAGAGATTAAATGTAAAGACAATAATTTGTTTATTACTTTCTAATCTTATTTCATCTTAAAACATTTTCTAATTAGATTTGAAGACTTAGAATTATATATTACTCATCTAGATATAGTTTCAAATTAAATTGATCACTTAGATCTAATTAAGAAATATTACTCCTTAACTATTGTTCACAATATTAAAAATATTAAAATTAGTATTTTTTGCAAATTTAAACACTTAAATCACTATCTAACATTAACTGTAAAATTTAAAAGAAAATTTAAATATGTATATATATATATGGATGCGTGTATAGATATGTATATGTATATGAATAATATATATATAAGTGTGTGTATATGTAAGGTGATGTATGTATGTGTATGTGTATCGATACATGTGTATGTGATTGCATATGTATTTGTATATGTATACGTGTATATGTTCATATATATTTACGTAAATATGTATGTCGTGTGTATGAAGATATGTATGAGGTATATATGTATGTTTATATATATATATATATATATATATATATATATATATATATATATGTAACCATACACACACAGACACCCATATATATATATATATATATATATATATATATAGAGAGAGAGAGAGAGAGAGAGAGAGAGAGAGAGAGATAACCTGTGAGAGGGAATTTACTTTCTCCGGTTTAATTACACAGTGTACAAATTACAAACAATAAGGAAATAGAGCCAGATATATTTCTGCAAATGCTGGGTTTACCATTGATGATGAGTAAAATAATCAATTACAGTATTTCTCTTATTTGATCATTATTGTCTCAAAATAATCATTTCATTCTAGTAGTAGTCTCTAAAAAAATTTTTATTTAAAATACCACAACAGCAGAATAATTTTACCTGTTCAAAAATCACTAATGATCTACCTTTCACAAAAATCAAAACGTTCCCATGATTCTATTGTGGTATTACAAGTTTCACAGCACGAGAATTTCAAAGACAATAGAAGAATGTTTGATTTTCTCTCTTAATGGGAGGGGATGAAAAGTATCACGGATGTAATAGTGGAAAGTCATTTATATTAGATAGATAGTTAGATAGATAGATAGATAGATAGAAAGAAAGAAAGAAAGAAAGAAGAAAGAAAGAAAGAAAGAAAGAAGTGGACATTGAAGTCAACAGCCAGAGATGTTGCGCTTAGCATGAAACAGTCTGTCGCCTCTGGGTGTTGACTTCAATGTCCACTTTTATATTTACATAAGCTCTATCCCTGATATTGAGCACTTTAACCCATAAATATAGTATAGCTTAAAACTATATATTATCATATATATATATATATATATATATATATATATATATATATATATATATATATATATATATATGTCTGTCTGTGTTTGTGTGTGTGTGCGCGTGTGTGTGTGTGTGTGTGTGTGTGTGCGTAGGCAAGCACATCCGTATGGCACTTTGTGAAAATATGGAGAACGAATTATTTTTGCAGACCATTAATACATCGAGGTTTTAATATCCACTTGATTCCATACGAACATTGTCCTTTGACAGACATAGTGAAGTCCTTTGTGTGGAATGATGTTCATATACATCACTTCTAATGGACTAACAGAAATACTCGACTGCAATAAGCATTCACTATAGGCCAGCGTCATCGATTTTCACTGGGTGCCTCCTAATTTCAGCCTTGTGCCACATCTAAGCTACGCTTGGAAAATAACTGTAGGCCAGATTCAGATTTTACTGTTAACTCTGACGGATTTCCCACGCATTGTTAATCATCAGTTAACTGGAATATTCCAGTAAATGATCCATTCTCTTATTGGCGAAGAGGAGGAAGAGGAGGTAGGGCAGAAGGAGGAGGGGTAAGAAATGTAATTGAAACAAACTTCGTTGAAATTTGTGCTCAAAGTTTTACAACTCTTTTTAAACTGATGGAGATCTTTGCAAAATGAAACGAAACGAACAATTCGGCTGGCAAACGGTTGCCTCAAAAGACGCGGGACGCCCGACTCTAATTACCAAAACGTTAAAACACGCACATTTTTCATTTTAATTTCTGATCGAACGCAAAAGCAGATCATAACAATGAATTTGGTTGAGATATGTTTTTGATTATTTTTTTATTTTCTTTTAAATTTTCAAACCATTTGTTTCAGACTCAATTAAAATTTCAAATAATCTCGGCATCTGATTTTTACACTAAATCAAAATGAAAATCCAAGGAAAATTAAGCCGAAAATAATTCGTAGAAAAATGTTTAAAATATTGATAATTAAGATAAAAAAAAAATATTAAAAGAATTAATCAAATAAGGATTTGGACAAATAAAGGAATTTTAGGAGTGGAAAAATGAGAAAAAGTTAGAACCTTAAAGAGAGAAACAACCAAAAACTTCTATAAACTAATTGTCCAACTTTGATGTGGCTACTTGTCCAGGTGCTGAAGATCTCATTAGCACCTACAGGTGCCTAAATGGGCGGGTCTCGGGCACTAGCTGCTATCATTAAACTACAATCAAGCTAATCAGTTAAAGGTTTTATTAGCAATTTCGCTTTCATTAAACGGTACAATTTGTGTTCCTCTCACCAGCACCATTTTGAAATCATTAAAATGCCGCCATCATTTCTTGAACTCCTCAAAGCTCGGCCCTCATTCAACATCCCCTTAATTCTAGCCTCGCTTGACAAGTTCTGTGGAGGTGGCCACCCGACATAGCTTGCTTTTATGAAAGAAAACCAGGAGGAGGAGAGATACTTCGTCTTCATTTCTGGTGAGTCTTTTCTCTCGGAGTCACTTCCTCGTTGCTTTTTCGCTTCATTAATCAATCGTAACTTGTGTCGCGTTAATGACGAAAGGCGTCACGTGTATCATGACTTCTGACATGCAAAGGATAGTTTAATATTCTTTTAAAGATAGAGTTTTTGTTGCTGCCATTACAATTTCTGTTGCACTTATTATTTTTATTATTATTATTATTATTATTATTATTATTATTATTATTAATAATAATTTCTTCCATTCCTTTGATACTCATTTCCTTCCGGGTCCTATCCAGAGACCTAAGGTCAAAAATGACATCATGGCATGATCACTGAGCATTTATGTAAAAAGAAATTAAGAAAATAAAACAACCTAACAGCACACACATTTTACATTGATAATGTTCTTCGCAAGGTGTGAGCTTATAAGAACAATTTTTTCCATTTCTTTCAATAAGTCTATCAGAACCATTTCCAATCAAACCTAGAACTCCAACAACAACTGGAATGATTGAATTCTTCATGTGTACCATTTATCATATTTCCACTTCAAGATCCTTGATTTTTTTATAGTTTTTTGAACATCTTTGTTGTGGTCTTTGATCACTATATCTGGACAATTATATTTGATTATTCTGTTTGTGGCTATCATTATTATTATTATTGTTTTATTTCCTTTGATTTCTGGTTTTATACTCATTTCATTCCGGGTACCGACCAGAGACCTAAGGTCAGAAATAGCATTATGACATTTTCCACTGAACAGTTTTGAAAAAAAATGTCGCACGTATTTTACATAGATAAGGCCCTTCGTAATTTATGAACTCTACTTATGAGTACAATCTTTGTATTACTTTATAGCATGGGCTAACAGTGCTTCCCTCAGTGAGGTTACTGGAATCTTTTCCAATCAATCCGAGGGCTGCAACTACAACTGGAATTGTTAATGTCTTATGCGCCATATATTTGAGATTTCGATTGCAAGGTCCTTGTATTTTGATAGTTGTTTTGAAGATCTTCAAAGATATATTGCAGTCTGCAGGGACTGCCATGTCAATAAGGAGGCACATTTTGTCTTTGCGGTCTCTAATCACGATGTCAATGTGATTACCTTTGATTGTTCTGTCTGTGTGTCCCATAAAATTATTACTACACGTCCTATCTCCGTAACCGTCCTTACCAATTTCTTGCTGTTTTCTTTTCCGTAGGCTTTGCAGATTTTCCAGTGCAGACATTGGCCCACTCTGTCGTGCTGTGTTTTATATTCAGTGGGTGGATGGGGGACAATACCGCGCAACCTGATACTAGATGGTCAATTGTTTCTGGATATTTATCACATAATCCGCATTTTGGAGTGACACAATTTTTCAGTATGTGTGTTTTGTAATTTCTAGTTAGCAATCATTAGTCCTGTGCAGAGAGAATAAAACATTACTATTATTATTATTATTATTGTTGTTGTTGTTTTCGTTGTTTTCTTCTTTGTTTGATTTCTGTTTCGGGAGTAGATGAGTAGTTTATCACAATCTCCTGTAAACTGGAACTGCCTGAAATACTGTTAATGTTCTTATCTCTATATTCTAGGCCTGCAATTAGTAGAAATATAACTGTAGACTTCAGGTGACATTGTTTTTCAATTTCAAGATGCTTCTATGTACCTTCTTTGCGATATGTTTTAACAGATATACCAATCGGAAGGCATTTTTTATTGTAATTTGTAATCACAATGTCTGGTCTATTCTATGTCTCTCATAGTAATGATTATATCACAAATAATAGCTTTCGAGTAGTTCTTCAGGGCTATGGCCCTACAATTCATGGGCATGATGCGTGTTATAATACTCACATATCTTTCACTGAATATACTACTCAGTCTTATCATGTCGATCTTTGCATTCCTTCGGTGTAGGTATTTGACATCCGGGTACTATGTGGTCAGCAATCTCAAGTTATTGGGTCTGCACCATTCTTTATTATGTTTGCACTGTCAATAGTATTTTGTCCTGTGCAGCTAATATTAATACCCCTGTCTATGCTTTTAGTCTTGTATTCTTCAGTCACTGATAAGTTTTGTCTATCTACATCCTCAGCGTTACTTTTGAGTGCATATTGTCCATGTAAGGGTTTTTTGTTCCCAGGTGTTCGTTGTAAATTGTTTAATCCCTGTGTTTTAGCATCGTCTTTAATAATTTTAACTATATTTATTGGCTGCGTATTTTTATTTATTTCCTTCATATTGATGTTCTTTTTCCAATTTTTGTTATTATTATCATTATTATTATTATGTTGATAATTTTATTATAAACGATTTAACATTATCGTGTTGTTGCAATTAACATTCTTCTCTAAGGCTTTCTTGTATTTTTACACATGTTCACATGTAAGCTAATATAGGTAAAAAAGGTTTAATGGTCTCAGTCTGTTAAATAATAGTTTCAGACTATTATATTTAGTGCCAGTGTATTTTGGCTCAGACCTTCTGAGGCTGACCTTTAAGATCAGATGGTAGACAAAACAAAGGAAGTCGTTTTTGATTGATTGGGAATGTTAGAGAGATAGAAAGTGATTTCAGGGTGTTAAGTTTTAAACGTCATACAATGTAGACGTGGTTATTTCGTGTCTCGCGGAACTTGCTCCCCAGTGGAGATGATAGAGCGACACCACAGGTTAGTTAAAAATATATACGTCGACGTGTTCAATAAAATACATAAGTTTAATATGCTTTTATTGAAGTTCTCTTTCATCTCCTGGCTCCAAAAACATTTCGACACCCGGCCGGGAGAAGACGAACGAGAAAAGATACAACGTTATGAAATCGACCCCGTCAACCAACCAAGACCTCCCCAGAACGAAGGGGCTATACAAAGATTTCAGGTTTATGACAGCGTAGCTAATTTAATATCAATTCTGCATCTGCTTTCAGGTGTTATCGTATTTTTATCTAGATTCTTCTTTTTCAAAATTTAACGTTAAAAATCAGTAAAAGTCTTTCATGGTGAAAGGCAGGCTTGACATCAAGCGTGTGATCTACGAACTTTGCCCGTGGGGTTCCGGTCAGGTCCAGGAGTATATCCTCGAATCTTATTTTTCGAACATATTTCATATTAAAATTAGAACGCATCTTACATTGCTATGACACTTATATACTCACCATGAGGTTGCTGAATGTTTGAAACGATAGAGTTCCGACTATGAGAAGTTCGAATCTCACCATGGTCGATTTTTCAAGGAAGTAAGACGATCCCAGCTTCCGCCACTGTTGGAAAATTGTCTGAAAACTATACAATAGTTTGACCCAAGCTTTGTAAGTGAATCTGCGTTGATGGAACAGTTCGGAAAAAAAGTCGATAGTTGTGAGAGCAGTAAGACACAAGTCAGCGTGACCGAGAGTTTAAACATACCGGCCTCGTAGAAAACTCTTGATCACGCAAGATGGTGCGCTATATCTCAGAAACAGTAACTAAAGTTTGCAGTATAAACCACAGTTTGGCTCTGTAGGTGTTGAAGTAACATAAATGTGCCTGAGTAAGAGTCTACAACAGGGATTAGCTCGCCTCCACAGTAGACGGGTCTATCCGGAATCAAACGCCAGCCATTTACTTACTACAATGTTTATGATATGCATGATAAATCTTTAACAATGTGTTTTTTCTTTAATATTTACATATCTGCGTAGGATCAAATATAGATCAAATATGGATTGGAATCCGACAGAAGGAAAGAATAAGGAATGAATACGATATGTTTATAAACTTAACATAAAGGAGAAAATAAAATTCTGGTATTTTTATTTTTGTTTTTCATTTTTTTTAAGTAAAGCTCACGTGTATCTATCCTGTCAAGCAGCGTTCGTTTGTAAAATTCATGTGTGTATGGGTATCATAATTCTAGTCCCACATAGTGGTAATGTGTGTGTGAGTGCGTCAGTAGAAGTTTTTGTCGATGTTTAGTGGTTCTCCGACTGTTGAATCGTAGGTGTTTTGTGTGAGGGTGAAATAATTTAAGTTACACCTGTTGTGGTTGTAAGAAGACAGATCTGCGTTACTTAATCTTCAGTTTTCTTTCATCTTACAGAAACTTGACCCATTTTAGTGTAGTACAGAGTCATTTTTATACGGACAAAAGCTAAATGGTGGCAAGGGTGATGTAGAAAGATTGCGTTGAGACAACGGTTAAGTCAGAAAGATTTTATTACTTAAAAAGGATCAGCATTAGAAAACCTTTTTCGAAAGGAAACCACTGTCACCGTTGATTAATATGTAGTTATGTAAATATCCTATTAGATAGATAGATAGAGAGAGAGAGAGAGACAAATAGATAGATAGAGAGAAGGGGGATAAAGGAATTAACACTGCATGTTTCAGTTCTTTTCAAATTATATCTGATGATTGCACTGTTGTTTCCTATATACACATTTAATAACGCTGCAAGTACTCTGTTTCTAACACTGAACACATTTTCTTTCTAAATATGCCATGCATTAGACAACACACACACACACACACACACACACACATATATATATATATATATATATATATAATCTTGCTTTCCTATCAACTTTGATCTTCAAATATTTAAATGCAATGTCAATTGTTATCTTTAGTCTTCTTAATTCTTGTTCGTTTATTATTATTCCCGATTCTTATTTCTCATAGCTTTTCACACTCAGTAACCCACTGCGCCTTAGTTGATTTATTGCCTTTTTTGTCATGAAAATGAAATGATTAAATATATATGTGTGTGTGTCTGTGTGTGTAAAAGATACATGGCATAACAGTTACCAGTATGGAAAATGCACTTGAAAGAAGCATGAAACGATCTATTACTTCCAATCTTTTTATGGCCAAATATCTTGCCAATGTCTCTCGTCACTGGAATACCACGTTAGATGACCAAACAGAGAGTCGCTGTGCGCGTACACAGGCAAATTACTCTCCAGAAACGAATTTATTGCCTAGCAGGCTATCAAAAACGCTTTTACCTAAATAGGCTAGTTTGACAGGGACCGGTAGTAGGATTAGTGCTACTACTAGTCAAAATAATAATAATAATAATAATAATAATAATAATAATAATAATAATGATAACACCCAGTGCTTATTTAATATAAGCATAGATATTGATTGTAAACTGTATTCAGAAATCTACCATTCGGTGAAATCTATAACGTTATTGGATTGCACAATGCAAGTTGCCCGAGGACGTGAGGAAAACTGTGTTTGACGTTTCCGACGTTCACAATATGTTATCGGCACCAGCTGAATACCAAAGATATCAGGAGTTGCATTCTAATATTTCGCACTGTCCAGATCGAAGAATTATTGGTCTAGCGTATACAGAACTGAATTGAAGCAAGAATGTTCGGAATGGAAAGTAATTTAACACTTCTCAGGCGAGAAGTTAAAATTATTGTAAAGACTCAATGCATCAGTTCAATTGAAGACGTCGAGCTCAAAGATGGACCCGACCGTTTCCACTTAGAAGTCATGTATTCGTTTCGCTGGCTGTGCCTTTTACAGACGTTTACGTGTCTTTATAACTTCTTATGAACTGCTGTTTCTTGTTTAATGAAGACGACGCAAATAAAACCGTTGGCAATAACGGTATAAAAATAAAAGTTATCTATAGATAACAGTCAAAAGATCATTTTCCGAAATAACTATAAAGAGTTGAATCTGTTTCAATGGGTTTAAATAATCTGTTTTCATATTTTCTTGATATAACAGTGACAAATAATGTCATTTGTTTAGCGCTTGTTTCCTTCATTTAAATAAATTAGTATTTTATGTGAGTTGTTAATATTCAAAGATATTTTATTGTTTCATCCAATTCTACTAAAATTAACATTTACTGATGTTTGTTTTTCAATCCCATTTTCCTTCAGGACAGAGGCGATCATGGCTCTACACAGCTTCCTTTTCCTTTAATATACTTGAATCGCTATGTTTCTTGGGAAATAAATTGTACTGGCTTCCCATTTACCTCTCGGTCATGTTGATTGATTTGTTTTTTTACGGCTCATCTAGATTTTGAAGGTTATTTCAAGCCATAAATTACTTTTACATTCTAAGGATTTGAGGGTATGAAAACGGTTTACTGATAGAAGTCTTGCTAATCAACCCATAGCTGGGTAAGTAGAAGTGGATTCTTACATTTAGCAAGGCTATTTGCGCGTAAATTAAATATAACGAGCCCGACTGGACTTGGAACTCAGATTTCACTTTTCGGAGCCGATGTCCATTACATCAGCCGCACATCCAAGCTTACAGTACCTGCTATTCGCAAGCGGTCACGCATATAGGTACAGACCAGGCTCGCCGTTGCTTAACTTCGGTTATCATAGGGGACCAGTTTTTCAACTTGATATGTACATAAGCCTCCACGGTTTTAAATTCAGAGTTTTCTTTATAACAGCAAACGTTCGGATAATTTCCGTTCATTTTCATTTACAGTAGCTTATTTAAGCGAATAAATAACATTACGAACGCTGTTCTTGACCAAATTTTGAACAACATCCTTCGGTGGGAATATGTCGCAATCTAGCCGCGAAGAAAACTCTTTTGCTTTATTTATCAAATTGGGCGGATTTATAAAGCCAAAAGGCATATTTTTTTGTAAATAGTTTAAAGTAGCTCTCTGTAAGACAAAATAATTCTACATCCTTCTTTCCCCTTTCCTTAAATCTCTGGCTGAAGAAGTACTAAAGTACACTAGTTCTATGAAAGAACAGAGTAGCAACGAAAAGCGACAGAGTTTGACATTTCGGAGTTCAACATCCCTAGAAAGACAATGAACATAACCAAAAACAGTGAATGAGAGCGGCTTTCCAGAATTGAATTTGAATAAATATTTCGATCAAAAAATCCTGAAGATTATCAGAGATGGCATAATCCTGAACAATAGAGAGTACACCAGTTGTAACGTTAAAAATAAAAAAATAAACGTCTCCTAGTTTAAAAGAATAATTTATCAGTAAAATTTTACTTTGAAACTTTGAAATCTTTATTAATTTCTCAACGAATTTTTATTTCATGTTTGATACGCTAAACCGAAAATATAGATGAAAATGGATGCAGTTAATATGGATGATATTTGAAAATATCATCCTTCCAAAATAAATATATCAAAAATTCCTATTTTTATTTAATCCCTTGCTACCTGTTTAGGAGTTGGTTTCCGGTCCCTTCTAAAGTCTACTTCAACTCTATACTTTTAACGTCTCCACTTAAACTCTGTAATTTTAATTACTATTTATTTTTCCCCAAAAGTAGATAGGTTTGTCTATCGTCCAGTTAACACTCCTCTCCGATTTTTTAAGAATAACTGAGGTTCAAATCTTGTTTCCGGTTCCTTCTAAAGTCTTCTTCACTTCTATAGTTCTAACGCCCCCGACTAACGTCTTAAATTCTATTTAATATTTACTCTTTTCCTCCAATAGGCGTATATACATTCGTTTATCGTCCGATTCACACACATCCCCGATCTTTTGAAAAGGACTAGAGGTTTATCCCTTGTTTCTTGGTTAATATTGAGTTTCTGGTTCCTTCTAAAGTTTTCTCATTCTCATTAACTCCCAGTAATCCCTTGCCATCTTAGTGGCATTATCATCTTGTTTGGGGTGAATTGATTAAAAACTAGAAATTAAGATCAGACAAGAAATACAAAGGTGTTTATGTTAATACAGGTTAAATATTTGCCGCTTTAGATAAATACGTCTGCTGTACTCCTAATTGGCTTTCATAATTATAACAAGTCACCTTAATCCTTTCAATGCATATCTCGCACAAGTTTTTAGTATTTTTTAGGCTTTTTATAATCAGTGCGTTAGAAACAATTTAATTTTAAAAAAACAAAGCTCCTTGAGTAGTAAGTTAAAAAGGCCCCAATAGAATTATCACAAGTCAAACAAGAGGGGTTATTTCGAAAAATTAACAATTGATAGTATTATTTTTTTTTCAAGTCGGATATATCCTATTAAGAGATAAAGGGTTAAG
The DNA here is from genome assembly GCA_964036315.1 of Acanthosepion esculentum. Lineage (NCBI taxonomy): Eukaryota > Metazoa > Mollusca > Cephalopoda > Sepiida > Sepiidae > Acanthosepion > Acanthosepion esculentum. The sequence goes on along the minus strand of OZ038493.1, from coordinate 104,166,889 downwards.
AAAAAGGATAACGTTTGTACTTATCAGATAATATGCAAATTATAGTTTATTATTCGCCTTGACCAACAACTTAGAACATTTGTTGATTACAGGTAACGTACAAAAGTTCATATTTCTAAATTATAATCTTCAATATTTCCTTTCATCCGCTTTTTTTAAAGTTGAACACACAGGGAAACATCTTTTTAGAATAATAGCAAAACGATAGATCTGTACTAAGCTAATAAATTCAATAATCTAGGAAATATTTCTGTGATTAACAAAATTGGGTGCTAATTCATCGTGTGATCTAAATGCAGAATGTGTTCTCCAGCAACACAGATCTACTTACGCGTGTCAACTAAATACCGAATATGATCTACAACAACGCAGTGATCTACATCCCGAGTATCATCTACAACACAGATCTACTAAATTTTGTGATATAAATGCCGAATGTCATCTACAACACAGATCTACTCCACAGTGTAAGATAGATGCGGAATGTGATCTACAACACCACAGATCTAATAAAGGTTGTCATTTAAATACCGAATGTGATCTACAAAACAGACTTTTTTTCTGATCTATATCGTCGAATTTAATCAGCAACAACACAGATCTACTAAAATGTATGATATGAATGCTGAATGTGATTTACAACAGATATATTACAGACCGAATGTGATCTACAACAACATATATATTCTAAAGAATGCGATCAAAATGCCGAATGTGATCTACAACACAGATCTACAAAAGTATGTGAACTATATTCAGAATGTGATCTACAACGCAGATCTACTAAAACATGTGATTTAAATGCAGAATGTCATCTACAGATCTACTAAAGTTTCTGATCTATATGCCGAATGTAATCTCCAACAGATATACTAAAACGTGTGATCTGTGTCGAATGTTATCTAGTAGAGACGTGTAATGTAGAGAGCGAATGAGATGTTCAACATCGCAAATTATCTAAAGCGTTTGATCTAAATGATCTAAATGTGATATACAACACTGATCTACTAAAGTGTCTGATCTTAGTGCCGAATTTTATCTAAAGTCCGCTACATTAATATTTATAAGAAAAGAAAAGAAAAAGAAAAGAAAAACCAATGAATTTATCTTTATTCATTATATATATTTTAATTATTTTAAGACGTTTTTATGTTTATACATTCTATTTATAGATACAAATATTTAAGTAAATGCCTTGTTTATATTAAACAGTATTAATAACATTTACCGGCTTCAATGTCCGAGAAATTTTCATAGAAAATATTCGTCCTCCGACAGGTTCCGTATAGGATACAGGTTCGATTCAGGCCTGTAAATGTTATTAATACTGTTTAATATAAATATAAACAGAGCATTTACTTATATTTGTATCTATAAAAAGAATGTAATAACATAAAAATGTCTTTATTTATATATATATATATATATTATAAGAGATTATAACGAAAACATTTTGAAATCGCTACATAATAGCCTTCGTTTTTCAGCAACTTTGTACCTCTTCAGACGATGGTTAGTAACTGGTTATTTCTCTTATGTATATATATATATATATATATATATATATATATATATATATATCAATTATGTGGTGCGTGTTCAATTTATATAACGTAAATCATTCATACGAAAAACATTTCGTATGAATGATTTACGTTATATATATATATATATATATATATATATATATATATATATATATATATATATATATATATATATATTATTTCTATATGTACACAATCTGTCATACTCTCTTCTTGTATCTTTTCGTTGATTTAAGAGTTGATGGCGACGAAGGAATGTTCCGGTCGATTCTCCATCGCGAATAATGTGAGTGTAAAATTATTTCGCTATTATCTGGACTTGTCTCGGTGAGGTGCAGGAAAATCATTTGAGCACCTCGATGTCGTGTTATGGTTAGCAAGCTTATCTCGCTATATCTATTCCGACTTAGTAGTGAGTTTTGTCCTCACTGGGTTCGTCACACATTCAGCCATGTGCCTCATCGATGCTATATTTATAATATCATTGAGCACTTCGGCGTGCTGTAATGGTTTGCAAGCTTGTCTCGCCAGATGAATTATGACTTCATAGTGATTTGATCCTCACTGGGTGCCGCATATTTTCTGCCTTGTGCCACATCTGATAATTGTCAGTGGACATCTCAGCGTGATGCAATGGTTAACAAGCTTGTCTTACGACTGACTAGTGAGTACGGTCCTCAATGTCTGTCCCATATTTCTCAGCCTTGTACCACATCTAAGCTAAGATTACAAATATCACCATATTTATCTCAATTTGTTTTTATGTCGTTTTCGTTATTATTTTTCAAATGTAGATCACGCACTTCCGTAGAATTGAACGTGTAGATCGTATTCTTAAATGTATATCACACGCTGAAGCTGAATCACACATGTAGATCACACGCTGAATAGGTAACCATAATTGATCTATCACAGGGGCCACCAAACCTTTTTTCACAGAGGGTCAGATAACTGAGGGAATGACGAGCGTGGGCCGGATAACCATTTTGTTTAATACAATACACTGAATACACACAAAATAAAAACAAAAATATATTTATTTACCAAATATTTATCAAAGAAGACGACATAAAATAGTTATATCACACCAAATGAGCACATATCCGAATCTCACAAACTCAGCAGCAAAAAAGGTTTAGTGAGATTTGTGAAAATGGCGTTTACCTTTTAAGATAGAATCAATATTTGCTTTGGAATTGTTGCATCCAACCAAGAGAACTGGTTCAGCAGTCAACCTCGTTCGATGTGCGGACTTTACATACTTCATTTTTGAAAATATTTTCTCACAAACATAAGATGTTTCAAACACTAATGCCACACCAGAGACAAATTTCTTCAACTTTGAAAACACATCATTAGGTAAGCAGCGATATAATTCAAGAAGTTTTCCTTCTGTGTGCTTCTCTTTCAACAAGTCACTTGCTTGCAAATCAATGAGTTCCAACTGTAGTTAAACTGGCATGTCATCAAGGTTATAATCAAATGGATTCTGGAACAGAAGAATGTCACTCTCAGTTCTCTCGATATCTGAAAACCTCTCTACAAATGTTTCAGTCATGAATAATCTTCTTCGGAAACTCGAGGTGACATCTGCGATTCCAGGACAAAACTCTGAAACACTGACAATTAGGGAAATTTCTTCCTTCCTGTTCCTAAAATATATATTAATGTCAGATGCAAAAATCAGATTTTTGACAATTTTACTTACATTTATTTTAATATTTTCTATATAGCAAGTTTAACTACAATTTTTTGATAATTCCATATAAATAATTATATTTTAACACATTTGTGGCACAGGGCGGCGGCGGACCGGATGAACTGACATCGCGGGCCGGATCCGGCCCCAGGCCGTAGTTTGGTAACCTCTGATCTATCATAAACAATCTATCAGGAAGCTGAACTTATTCTGTGAGAAGACCGCAATAACAAATCCCCTGCTGTGTCTAACATTAGTGGTAAGTACCAAACAAGATAATATATTAACTCATTACTTCAAAATGTGGTGACTGTTTTTTTAGAAATTATTAAATAACTATATGTGTTTACTGATCTCTGCTTAGATCTCACAGACTACACATGTTGGACGAATCAACAATTTTGAGATAACTCTTTAATGGTGTATAAAGAAACCCAGGTAAATAAAATCTATTGAAATATATTACCTTACATCATTCAGATATATTGTCCTTCGTGTCCCACATGGCTGTAGTAAAAAAGAAAGAAAGAAACGATATTTGCTAAGAACTAGAATTTCTGTGTGTGTGTGTGTGTGTGTGTGTGTAGACTAAGGGAGACCAAACAGTAACATCAATAAAAAAATTTAAAAAATCAATGGACGCAGGTTATAATTATACACATATCGCATTATAGATTTTTTTTTTAATATACGAACATAAAAGGAAGTTAAATTTAAACAAAAAACTCATTGCTCTTGTATGCCACAGGAGCCTCTATGATTACAAATTTGATTTTGACAATGTTATTTTTTTACATTAAGGTTCACCCTGTACAAGGCCCTAGGGCACGTCGAAGTAGAGGGTTACGTTAGGAGGCAGATTATACGGATAGGAGTGGAAGGTAACTGTTAACCCTAGACTTGAACAGATTAACACTTTAGTGATCAGGGAAAGATCCTTCTGAGAGTCGAGGGCGGCATTTCTCGAGAAGAAGCTGTTCGAGTGGAACTTAATACTCATCGATTGAATACGGAGGAAATGTGGATGGTTTGCTACAACGTAAGTGTCATGGCGGGTCCTTGCCGAGGAGGTTATGCATGGCGGATCCACGGATTGTAGTTCGTCCGAGCACTTTCCGTGAAAGTAGCAATAGTGCAGCGGGAGGCTTATCACATCCCGACTATGAGAGAAATGTGGGAGGGTGGAAAATAATTCGTCACCCACAAGGATTCGGAGACGCTTTTGGACTATCTCGAAATTGGAAAGTGCACGTTTTAATAATAAAAAAAATAATTTATTCAGACGTAGATGCATTGAATTGTCATTGTCTACGTGTCCGATGCAACCAGGTTATTTCACTTTATCGCCTGTTCTTACTGAAATAATGTAGAATGCGAAAAATCTTAAAATAAAAAAATTAATAAATAAAAGAATTAAAATTAAAACTGGGTTGAAAAAATAAAATACTAATTTCTAAATCGATACACTTAATGAAAGTTCATATTGTGAATCACGTTTAGTTTCTTTTACTGATCTTGTCGATTCATCAGTGAAACGTGTCAGAATAGAAGTGTTCTAAATTGTTTATTTAACACTGTGTCGGATTCGTATCCAAATCTTACTAACGGATTAATTTATATCCGTTTTTTTAACAAGCTGTTGCAGTAAATATCTAATAAATATGAGAAAATATGAACCACATTTATTTTGACATGCTATTCGAATGAACCAGGATCATCAGAAAAAGGAATGTGTTTCAACAAAATATAGATTAGAGAAACAACACGCTAATTTATATTTTGTTGAAATAAATTTATTTTTTTCATCTTCGGCGAAACATGTCAGAAGAGAAGTTTCTGAAATTGGCTTCTATATTTAGCATACATTTCTATAGAAAACTGACTTTCGCTCAGAGAAAGAAAATAAAATCCATGTTTAAAGTCTATAAGTAAGACTCTCTAAGTTTTCATAATGTTTTAATCCCAAACAAGGCAACAAGGCCGCTAACACATATTAATAAGGAGCATGAAGAATGAAAGAAGAAGAATTAAGAAGACAGAAGGTAACGATTGATATTTCATTTAAATTTTTGAGGGTCAAATTTGAATGAAAAGCAATAATGCAGATGAGAGTTCCACAGGCTAGAAGTGCCAAATGAAATGTTAGCATAGAACTTATGGTTATATCTATTCATTTCAACTGTAAAAGGATGAAACCTTACTTCCAATCTACTACTGGGCTTAAACTTATAGTCTACGTACAATTGAGGAGAGAGTGGGTTGTGTATCACTTCCTGTTATCTTATGTTCAAACTATTACGGTTCAATTCCTGACTTTCTTTCACTACTAACAGACTCTTTCTTATTTTGGAATTTCCTTCTTTGATTGGCCCAACTTTCGGTGATTCAGCACCACAATTGGAAAGACAGACTGCAACAATAAATCCTAGTCGCAATGAGTAATTAAATGGAGTCGCCATTAGAACAAATGTTGGCCTCACTATTGATTCTTCACGTTAGTCTATATTAGTTGATAATATTTTAATTTTTTCACTAATGAATTTTTCATATAGAATTATATTATTTATTCAACTAAGGTAACATAAATAAGGAAGTTGCATTTATTGTTAATCAATTCAATCCAAACAAGGTGATATTGCCACTTAGATGCAAGGTGTTACTGGCAGTGAAAGAGAATGAAAAAGACTTTACAAGTATCCTGAAAAACAACCCTAACCATGAAACAAGCGATAAACCTCTACTCCTATTCAAAATACTGGGTAGGAGTGTGTACCGGAAGATAGACGAACCTATCTAATTGTAAAATGTTACTCCAGTTGTAAAGATATAGATATAAAGACTATTAAAAACATAAGAAAGTATTTCACATATACAACATTGCAACGTTGTCAATTACAGTCAGTAAGTGGGTGTGTGGCTTCGTGGTTTTCTCCGAAACCAGATATACTCGGTCTCCACAGGTCATAATAAATTATC
>OZ038493.1:104140667-104155667 GCA_964036315.1 Acanthosepion esculentum | reverse complement strand
AGCTTAATGTATTTATTATAACAGAGCATATAAAATGCATAGATTAGAAAACCAAATTTAGGAAAAACATCTCTGAATTGATAAGGTCCACGAGAAAATCTTTTTCATTGAAATAGCTATTTCCTGAATGAAGTTGGTGTTGGTTTTCATATATATATACAGGCACACACACACACACACACATATATATACACACACACACACACACACACACACACATATATATATATATATATATATATATATATATATATATATATATATATATATATATATACGAGGGTCATTCAATAAATAAGGTGAATTTTTCGGTATAAGAACTTCTAATACAGATAGAAGCTTACTTTATTTTCAACGTAGTCTCCCAGCACTGTCACACACTTTTCCCATATGTGCACAAGCTTCCGTATTCCCTCAGCGTAAACATCTTTGGACTGATGTCTCAGCCAGTCGCTCACAACACTTATGACTTCAGCGTCACTTTTAAACTTTGTGCCTCTTGTGAACGCTTTCAAGGGACCAAACAGGTGAAAGTCTGAAGGGGTAAGGTCTGGGCTGAAAGGGGGATGGGCGAGCAGTTCCCAGCTCAGCTCGATGGTCTGCACCGTTTGGGCTGCTGTGTGAGGCCTTGCGTTGTCATGATGCAAGATGACTCTTTCTGACTGATGACCCCTGCTTTTCTCCCAACAGATAAGCTCAAAGTCCTTTCAATGTCATCCACTGTCACCTTTCTGTCAGACTGAATGAGGTCATTGACTGATTCGATCACCTCAGGAGACCTCACTTCTGTAGGCCTCCCAGGCCTGTCTTCATCCTCAACACTGCTCCGTCCTTCTTTAAACAATTTAGCCCACTTGTAGACATTTTTTTTGCTGAAACATGTGGCACCATACACAGTTGACATTCTCAAATGGTTTGCACCCTCCAGCAACCAAAACCTTTGTAACTGACCGCTGTTCAATCCTGGAGCATGCTTCTTGGTCGGCCATCTTTGTTAATCGCCAAAACTCTCAAAGTTTTTTTTTTTAATCTGCAAAAGAAATTAAATCCATGTGAAAAAGAAGTAAAACAAAAAAAATAAAAAAGAGTAATCTTCTATGTGTATTAGAAATCCTTATACCGAAAAATTCACCTTATTTATTGAATGACCCTCGTATACATATATATATATTGATATTTGCTGTGATATGCTTTATCGTAGTTCTTTGTCTCCACCAAGTATTCCGGAGTCTGAATTTGTCGAGTTGATGAAATTTGTCACGTCTTCTGTCGAATTTAGTTTCAACAACACCATGTTTCGACAGATTGACGGGGTTGCTATGGGTTCTCCTTTGGGTCCTGCTCTAGCCAACATATTTGTGGGCTTTCACGAAGATAGAATACGGAAGAATGTACTTTGTCCTCAACTATATCGTGGGTATGTTGATGATACTTTTTGTTTATTCTACACCGATGTTGAGGCCAATCAGTTTCTTTCTTTTCTAAATGGTATCCATCCAGCACTAAGGTTCACCGTTGAGAAGGAATCCAATTATCAATTGGCCTTCTTGGATGTATTAGTACATCGAACACCAACAAGTTTTCTTACTTCTATTTACAGGAAACCAACTTTCCCGGGATTGTATACGCGTTGGGACTCCTTTTGCCCTACAAAACGTAAGATAAACATTATCAGAACCCTCCTTCATAGGGCACTAAAAATCTGTTCAGAGTCCTTCTTGGACGATGAGATCAATTTTGTCAAGGATACCCTATGTGGTTTAGGTTATCCACCTAACACTGTTCATTCGATCATCCGTAACAAAATTGAGGAGTTCTTAAGTGCCAAACTCTGTGTTGTTAAAAATTGCCCGGTTTATCTAAGATTGCCCTGGATTGGAACCAAATGTGAAAGTATGGTTAGACAAATTTCATCAAGGGTTCGTCGCTGTTTTTTCTCTGCTGAGGTCCGGATAGTTTTTCAAACCTGGCCCATGGTTTGTCCAGTGTGTAAAGACGTCCTCCCACCTCATCAAATTAATTCTATAATTTATAAATATGGTTGTAGCTGCGGGGCTGACTACATAGGAAGGACGACACAACGCCTGGACATGAAAATTAAACAGCACGTTCCTAACAAAATCAGGAAACACACTTTGCCGTTGAATAGAATCGTCCCAAACACTTACGGGTCCGCCATATGTGAGCACTTATTAAAGAGCAGATTTTGTGCAGCTAATTTTAGTGTTGACCGGTTCACCGTGTTGTCCCGGTCACACTCGTTATTTCACCTTAAGCCTTCATTGTGTCAACAACGTGAGTGTTTGTTGGGGCTCACTGTCATTTGCCTCTAGCTTCTTTTGCTCATAATTTTTTTCCCTCCTCCTCCACATTTCCTTTTCATTGTACATTTTCTGTGTTTTTTAATTTAAATTAAATCTCCCGTTGTAAGCCTGATGAGCGGGAGGGAAACCGGTTACTTCGCCCGTTTTTAATATGTCTAGTAATATCAAGCTTCATACGTTTATTGCTGTGATAAAATTTTGTACCTTCAAAAATATCTTTATATATATATATATATATATATATATATATATATATATATATATATATATATATATATATATATATATATATATATTAAAATTTGCTATCTTTATGGGTTAAAAGTGCTCATCATAGATAGTGGCAGTATAGACATAGGAATCATTGTTTCACCGCTAGGGTTTTTGAGGTTGATTCCAAAGGTTGATCCAGCGGATAATCAGGGCTTCACATTACGGACATGCTACAGAAGGCGGCATTCAAAATCATAACAGTCGGCAGAAGTCCGTTACAGTTTCATAATTGGTTTCTGTATGTTTCATTCCATGAAATATGCCACAAAGGAATGTCGAGTTGAGGTACACCTTAAACAAATTCACGCTATCGGCACTTCTATTCTGATTTTCTTTCACCTTCAATCAACTCTTACAAAGCCAAACGGCGACAGGGAATGAATAACGTGAGGATGATTTGGTGAAACTGGAAGATTCTAGTCCTGAATCTGCAGGTTGGCAGTGAATACAGTCATCAACACCATCATCAGAAATACAGCGATCATCAAAGAAGTAGTTAAATTCTTGGATAAATGATAAAGTCGACAACAATAGGAATCAAGTTTCTCGCCTCAAGCGAGCTCCATGATCTGAAAATCGCTTGAGGCGTAAACTTGACAGTCCTCATTATAATTTTGATTTTTATTTCCACAATCTGTCTGACTTTAAGTCACTTTCTCACTCTCTATCTGTTTCTCTCATTCACTCTCTCTCTTTCACTCACTCTCTACCTCTCTTTCTATATGCGTGCGTATGTGTTTTTGTTTGCAGCGGAAACCATCCCAATGTAATCTGTGGCAACTCCTAGGTATTCCAACGTACTTTAAGGTACTTTTGTAAAACTACAAACGCTATTTTTATAAGTTTTGTTCGCGTAGTCTACCTTTCATCTGCACGTCTACATGCCTCTTATCTGCATGGTCTTACATATCAGATGACATTACGCCAGATTCAAAAGAAAAATATGCGCTATTGTCATGCATTCACATGTACATATGATATTTGGTATTCGAATACATAGTAATTGTTAATTAATTAACTGATCATTGATTAATTGTTTCATAAACAATTACAATCTAATTAAAAGTTTGACAATCAATTTTGCATCGTGATGTTGATAATAGTGCAAATGAGCTTGTGAAAGCAGAGATTTTGTATGTCCATAAAAGCTATTAAGGCGAGGTTAAACATCGGTCTATAATAGATTATATATATATATATATATATATATATATATATATATATATATATATATATATATATTTATGTATATATATATATATATATATATATATATATATATATATATATATATATATATACATAAATATATATATATATATATATATATATATATATATATATATATATATATATATATATATATATATATATATATATATATATATATTTATGTATATATATATATATATATATATATATATATATATATATATATATATATATATACATAAATATATATATATATATATATATATATATATATATATATATATATATATATATATATATGTATATATCGGAAGTAAAACATATATAGTACCATTCTTAGTTACCATGAAAATTAAACACTCCTTAATAAATTACAAAATATCACTAGATTTATATATATATATGTGTGTGTGTGTGTGTGTGTGTGTGTGTGTGTGTGTGGATGATGACCATGTTGAAGATGATGGATTCTCCCCTCGTTTTCGCTGTATGAGTGTCTTTCAGTTTAGGTTTTTATGTTTACGTTTCGTATGAGACAACAATCCTGTATGGGATTTGCAAACACAGCCACATGAAGGGTATACTGAGTATATATATACTTTAAAAATTAGGAGATCAGCTGATTTTGCTACCACGGCTTCAATGTTACGGTATCCTCAGGCGATTTTTATCAATTGACCTCCCATCGCTTTATTTAAAAAAAAAATAAATAAATAAATCAACAATGAACGCTATATTATTTTTAAAAGTAAATAAACAAACACGCGGTGTTGGATGTGATAGAAATGGAGGAGGAAAATGAGAAGAAGAAGAAGAAGAAGAAGAAGAAGAAGAAGAAGAAGAAGAAGAAGAAGGGGAGGAGGAGGAGGAGAAAAGCAAGTGTGTTATAAAAGTATCGGTGGGGGGTTAATTGAAATATATATAAACGCACGCGTTTGTGGGGAGTGTTTGTGAAAGAGACAGGGAGAGTGAGTGATGTTGGGGATAGATAGACAGGTATAAAATTGGTCCCAAATCACTTCTTTCCTCATTTTCTTGGAAAACTAGAGACTACACAATAAATAATATGATTTAAAATATAATCTGTAAAGATTCATGCACAAATGATATATATACATATACTCATATATATATATATATATATATATATTTGTAATCCACAGACAGACTGTTTCGCTAGGATCGAAACCCGACTGAATTTGCGTCAGTTGGAACTTCTCCCACTAAGCCGTCAGCGCACGGTCAGGGATGAAGGTGAATTTTAGCGTGTTTATTTTTAGATTTAGATAAACACACAGTGACTGACAGTGACTCAATTCTGCCGAAGAGTCGTGCAATATTAGCTTAAATAGTCACCGTTTACCAATTCACACCTCAAACCAGAGAGCTCAACCGAAATTAATTTTTCAGGAGCCAATATATATATATATATATATATATATATATATATATATATATGTAAAAGACAATAGGAAAACTGTAATAGTTGTCGGCGCGTTTCATCCGATGTGGACTTTCTCAAGGCAAAACGAAATGAATTTAATAAACGAAGTAACTAATAATAACAAAACAACTGGAAGAATTTAAAGAACGCTATTTTCATACTGTTTACTGAAATTACTTCATTTACTGTCACGTGTGGAGATATTGTTTTTATTGCTGTATGGACGGATTCAACCATTTTCTTTTAAATTTTTGTTCTGTATTGTACGTTTGTTTGGGAGAGAAGTAATTCTGTTAAGAAAGGTGAAATAGGGAAAAAGCCTCGGCGTTGATTAATATTTGGATAATATTCAATGGCGGCACTCTCGAGGATTTTCCTTCTGAATGAGTTATTTTCTTTTTTTATGAGTGTACCATTTTTAATATCAACTAAACAAAATGTCCTTTGTATATATATATATATATATATATATATATATATATATATATATATATATATATATTCAAGCAAGCTGAGTTGAATAATCTGGGCATATTATGTGTATTTATTTCATTGTGATCATTATGATGTTGATATTAAATTCATTAAGGAAGGCACCGTGGTTTTCTTATTTTGATTTATATTTCCCTAAGTACTTTCAATCTCATCCCATATCATCAGAGGTTAAGTACTAAGACAAAAAAGTAATGCAACTGGTAATTGTAATTTTTTTAATCCCCCATAAACTCGCTCTGTTATATATTTTTTTAAGTTAACTTGTAGTTATAGCAATTTTTATTAGGTTTTGACCTAAGGGAGGTAAGTAATCTGTATGATTGTAATCTTGTGTTCAAAAACATTGCTATTCATAGCGTTGGTTGTTTTTTTCCTTATATAGTGAGCCAATTGCAATAAGGCACATTTCTGTTTGTTCAACTTGTGTGTTATACTGAGTAGACCTTAGTTCCAGTTTATCTAGAATGATCAACAATCTGAACAACACCAGCACAATCAAAACTCATCGCCAGCACCATTGTCCGCCTACACAACGTGGGTCAAGCCATGGTATGGTTTTCAGGCACTTTCCAAGGGATCGTCTCCACTTCGATAACATCAGGAATTCTCCTTCCCGATAAATGGTGAGATTCGAAACCAAGTCTCATGGTTACAAAGCGAACGTCTTAACCACTCGGACACGCGCCCATATGTATAAGCCTCTATGTAAATCACTTACTTTATTTTATATATATATATATATATATATATATATATATATATATATATATATATATATATATATATATATATATATATATATATATATATATATATATATATATATATATATATATATATATATATATATATATAAAATAAAGTGATTTACACAGACACATATATGAACTAATATATAGTGAATACGCACATACACGCACGCTTATATATATATATATATATATATATATATATATATATATATACATATATATATATATATATATAAACAAATATATTTACCATATTTATATGTGTATGTTCGAGTGTTTATAAAGATCAATAAGTATAAATTTATATATCTTTTCACCTGTGACAGTGCCGCGATGATATTTAGTAATGAATGATTATGCTCGACACATTATAAGAGAAGGTTACGTCAGCACCATCTGCGAAGAAAAGAAATCGAAGAAATAAAACGGAAAAATCTAAAAGAATATCGCCAGAAACCCTTTCAGAATAAAGAATAGCAAATCATCCTCAGTAGGGATCGAATTCGCTGTCTATTGCAACAGAATTATGAAAGCATAGGTCAAGTCACTTTATTTTCCGTAAAACCAATATATTTACCACCCTCTTTCACAGTCTATTTTTCTCTTTTACTTTCTCTCTCTCACTCACTCTCTCTCTCTCTCTCTCTCTCTCTCTCTCTCTATCTATCTATCTATCTATCTATCTATCTATCTCAGACATTTATTTGCGACATATTTTATGTGCATAAAAAACAAGGAACAAGAAAAAACTTGTACATGCGTATATACTATGCAATATGTGTTTATATATTATTATATATATTGCACATATATTATGTATTATATGTGATATATATATATATATATCTGTCAGCGTTGTCTCTCTCGGTGTATTGTTACACATTTACTCTATACTTACATTATTACTTATATACGAGATTTGTGGCATAAATGTTAATTATCAGATATTTATATATATAAAGGTAAGTCAATTTATTTGCTTTTCTCGCGCTATCTATCTATCTATATATAATGCATGTTTAAAAACTTTTTTTATAAGCATTCAGAGATATTTGAATACGTAGATAGATAGATAGATAGATAGATAGATAGATAGATAGATAGATAGATAGATAGAAAATGAACGGACTAAGATAGATAGATAGATAGATAGAAAATGGACGGACTAAGATAGATAGATAGATAGAGAGAGAGAGAGAGAGAGAAAATGAACAGACTAAGATAGATAGATAGATAGATAGATAGATAGATAGATAGATAGATAGATAGATAGATAGAGATATTGATGTTTGCACATGCATCATTATATGACTGTCTTATTTTTTAAAATCTTTCTTTGTCTCTGTGTATATATTTATATATAATTACAGGACTTCTCCCCTCTCCATCTCTCTCTCTCTCTCCCCTCGTGTGTGTGTATGTATGTATATATATATATATATATGTATATATATATGTGTGTGTGTGTGTGTGTGTGTGTGTGTGTGTGTGTGTGTGTGTGTGTGTGTGTGTGTGTGTGTGTGTGTGTGTCGTCATAAACGTTCATCGGAGTTAGAGATTTTTCCCCCCAATCTGTTGTGTTGCTCTCGCCGGAGCTCTGGCCTGTTTGCGAACACAAACGCCATTTTGCAAAAATATATATATATCAAAATACTATATCAATAACGAGAATGAAAGTGGAGAGCTCTGCGAAAAGAAAGGAAAGAAAAAGCTGTAAGTGTTAGGCAGGGGGAGCGTGGTATGACCTTTAGCTGATCGCCATCTTGGGAGAACAGAGTGAAGACAGCGACATGTTTCGATAACAGGCTTGTAATATTTATCTCTGCTTACAATGCCTGTTAACTAAGCCCATGACCAAAACAGAATTAATGAAAGAGGCTTGATGGTAGCAAGACACATGAAAAAAGAAACACAATTTAGAAATTATTTGAATTCATATGTTGGTACGATAGCGTGACTTTGTTCAGAGGATAGACTTTTCTATACATGTATGTATATAGATAAGAAGTATTGTGGGCAAGAAAGGTGATATTAGATATATATTTATTGTATGCATGCATAACATACATTGCATATTATAAATATATGTGTGCGTGTGTGTGTTTATGTGTGTGTGTATTTATATATATATGCTGTCTTACGTATATGTGCTTATATTTTGCACATATATATGTGTGTATATATTATTAGGTATATATATATATATATATATATATATATATATATATATATATATATATATATATATATATAAAAATTGAAGTCATTGTTACCGCCAAATTAGAGTATATAGTATTTATATATTTAAATTAAAATATATCCGGCGTAAATGGATGTATGTATAGATAGATATTTTTCATGCGGCGTCTCATCAAGATACAGGCGATCATGGCTCACCACAGATTACATTTTTAACTGTAAATCACCCTGATTACCTGGAAAAGATGTAGGAGTGATTTTCCATTGCCCTCTCATGGTTCTAAATTCAGCGATATTTTTCTCTCTTTGTTTGACCATTCCACCCTGATATTCAATCCATAGCGGTGAGGAGAATAGATATATTCATGCCCATCCTAAATACAAAAGTGAACGTGACAGACTGGGACGAAATTTGAACACAGCACGTCGATTTCATTTTCCACATCTATAATCATTGCATTATCCTCTTATAGAACATTAATAACCATCAAGAGTCCAAGCGTGGACGTTTTCAACCGCGAAATCTTTTTAATCATTAAAATTCCAAGCAAGGCAATAAAGCCACTAATACGCAAGAAGGTTAATTAGTGTTAGAGAATATGAAAAAAAAACGCTATTAATAAGAGAGAACAATACGAGAATAGGAATTAACGAGATAACGATATACATTGCATTTCATTTTTTTAGCTAATTAAATTGCCTTGAATTAAATTGAATTACTTAAATTTATATATCTCTTCTTCTTCTATATGCCAGTCCTTTCAGGTAGTCCATGATCATGGCCCTCCAAAACTTATGATTTATTTCTCCAAGAACATTTTGACCTTATATAATAGTCAGTTCATTGGTTTGATTGTTTCGTTTTCTACGTGTTATCAACGCTTTTGCAGGTTATTTAAAGCCAGATAATATTTTTTAAACTGTAAACATTTCTTTTGAGAGAGGATAATGGGTTTAACGATACAAGCATTGTTAATTAACCCGTAGCTGGGGAGAGAAGTTTTGGATTCATACCTTTGCCTATAGGTATTTGCGCGTAAGAGAATATAACGAACCCAACGGAAATTGGAACTCGGTCCTCCGATTAACAATTCCGAGCCATTAACCATTACATCAGCCGCATATCAAAACTTATAGCACTTGATATTCGCAAGCAGTTACCCTTCCAGGTACTGGTCAGGCTTGTTGCTTAACTTCGGTGATTGTACGGGAACCCAAGTTTCAGAACGAGAAATGGAGTCAGATCAGATCAGATATGAAATAGTGCGGCCCTATCTGGGCTAGAGAAGGCACATCAGTGTTGTGTAATGGTTATAGCACGCTTATCTCGCTGGATCAATTATGACTGAAAATTTAGTTCGATGCTCAGTGGGTGCCGTGTGCCACATCTAAACTACGCTTAGAAAATCACCATATCTGGGCTGGAGATTACAGATCCCCACTTTCCAGCTTCACAGTGTTCGAAGGTCCTGTGGGCAAATAGATAATTGTTTTTCATTGTTTGAAAAGTCTACTTTACAAACCTGGTGTTTGAATGCACGTTTAATAGGCTTATTTTCATTTTTTCACAATAACAATGATCATCTCTAGTGGGGGATAAAACTTTTCAAGCGGCACTCACATGACGAACAAATCGGTTTTCGAACAGAAAATTCAAGATGAAAATGCCTCGGATATCGAACAATATTTCGGTTCTCGAACCGAAGACAACTTAGTTAACCCGAACGTAATCATTCCTGAGTCGACCGCCATGTTCTATACATTCATGTGTTGTGTTTTTCTTTTCCAGTTTCTTGTACCGCGACTTTTTTTTCTTCTCTTTATTAGCCCTGGTTAGACATAGATTCAAAGAAAGCTAGCACTGATACTGGTAAAGGAAAAAGAAAATTGTTGATGATATTGTCTCTTCCTACTCAGTTTCGTATGGCAAAATCAACGTTCTATACTATTCTTATAAATAAAGAGGCGATCATGACTCCCCTTCCCCTTTTCCAAACAGTAACATCTCTTTACTTCCCCTTCCACACTAGCTTCCTTTTACGCCATCAACTCTCCTACTTACTGGTACGGTAAAATTATTTTTTTTATATATTTTATCTATTTGGTATTGTTTATTTTTGCTTGTTTTTTCCTTAGATTTAACGATTTTCGTTAGTTATTTGCGTAAACCTGTGCACAAAGTACTGTTTTAAAAGTTTACATAAGCAATCATCTTCGGACCAGGAACGGATTAATCCATTTACATTGATTTCTATTGGAAAAATAGTTTCGGCTTACAAATATTTCGGGTTACGAACGGGCTTCAGGAACGAATTAAATTCATGAAACGAGGTTCCACTATATATCGGATATGACCGCATAAAATATGAACGTGTATACCAGATTAATAAATAATAGTGTTATTGTGTCAAGTTAGTTAAAATTGACTGTTTGAATTGATTGATTTTCTTTGTTTGCTAATGTTCACCAATACAAGGCCAAAGAGCTACTCAAGGTAGAGGGTTACTGTGAGGAGTTGTATTAGCGTAAGTAAGGACAAGTGTTATGAGTATAGAGTTGAAGTAAATATTGGAAGGAACCGGAAACTCAGTCCTAAACAGGAAACAACGAAAAGACATCTACTCCTGTTCAAAAGACCGGGTAATTGTGTGAACCTGTCAATAGGAGAACCTGATTGATTGATTTGTTTATTTTTACGGTCTGTCACCCTTTTTCTGGTTATTTATAACCAAAAAATATTTTTATATTTTAAGAATATTTTGACGTAATAATGATTTACAGATATAGGTCCTACTATTTAACCCATAGCTGGAGAGGGATAGAGGAGGATTCATACCTTTCCCAAGAGTATTTGTGGGTAAGTGAATATAACGAACGGGACTGGAATTGGAACTAGTTCCTCCGATTTCCAATTATCAATTACACTACCCAAACACCCAAGCTTACAGCACCTAGTATACCCAAGTGGTCACCCATCTAAGTACTGACGAGGATCGATATTGCTTAACATCGGTGATCGCACATAACATGGTTATAAGCCCATATAAGACGAAAGGATATTTTTGAAACAAGAATGCTTGTTTTCGACAGTCATTTATATATGAATGGACCCTACCGTCGTTTTCGACGTATGAAGGTCTGACAACTTAAACAATTGATTCAGTCATTAATTTTTGTGCGATAATCTTAAGTGGCACTTAAGACCCGAAAGTGATTTTCAAATGAGGCCGCATATGGTGCATGTGGGAGGACTGTGGGATGAGGTCACTGTTAGATTGGATGACCTTTTAGATCTTGCTCTCTCTCTTCTTGAAGACGATTCAGACTAGCAGGTTGAAAGCCGCTGAGTCCACTAGAACACGTTCATCTCCACTCTACCCGCTCCAAGTCTACGCGCTTGAGGGTGTTATGATGTATATTGACTGCTGACAAGTTACTGTTACTTGTCTTTGTATCTAAGCCATGGGCGTCCTACATTCCTGTAGCCCTGATCTAACAGGCTGTACATTAGGATCTTGTCATCAGACATTCTCAAGACATGACCAGTCCACGATTCCTCCAATATTACACCTGTTGAACAAGTCTACATTTCCTGTCTTGAAGGCTAACTCCACAGATGGCACGCAGTCATTTATATGTATATATATATATATATATATGTGTGTGTGTGTGTGTGTGTGTGTGTGTGTGTGTGTGTGTGTGTGTTCAGACAGAGATAAGGAGAAAGAAATTAAAAACACTTGTCCAGAAACTTTTACATGATAAATGTAACTCACAAAATGGTTATTGAATTTATTTCTCTAGCACTACCATTGCAAGAGGCTACTCACAAATTCGTGGAAATTATCAATTACAATTATAATGTTTCTTTTACAACTCGTTTGAAAGTATTTTCATAGCGCTATCGATGTCTCGCGAGGGTGACTGCTCACAAAGACTCCAAAATTCGTACAAAATTCAATTAAATTTAACGAGTTGTAAAGTACGGCCACTTCTGAATCAGATACCACAACGTGAATGTCACTTCCATTGACAATAATGTATACTGAGAATAAGATAATGCGATTCAAAAAACTTTATCAACAACATAATTTTCATCTTTTAGTCTCCTCTACCTGGTCTGCCTGGAAAGGATCCACCCATCTAATCTTAATGTTAGGCTACCTAAGGCAATTGTGCCTTAGTCTTCTTCGGAGTACACCTCATGAAGTATCTCCTAATTATAACAGCGTCACTTCTTTTAGAAAGTGTTCAAACTTCTTACCGCAAATTGCCACAAAAGCAAAACATTAACATGAAAATTCAAGTCATGTTCTTAAATAGGCTCGTGAGATCGAGACTTTCATATAGATGCCATGTATGGCGCCAGACCCCTTCAGATCAATGGTTAAAGGTAGCTTTGAGCAAGGGAAGCCTAGGAGTCTTGCTGAAAACCACACTACAGAATAGCAAACAAAACATTTGTATCAGATTGCAAAAATCACATCAGCTAAAATTGGTATCACTTGCAACACGAAGAGTAAATAATAACATAATGAAGATGTTGACATTCCACACTACTTCAAATAAAAGGTTAGGAAGGAAACCACGGTCAATATTGAAAAGTGCGGAACCTGAGAAACCCAGTTTCCTGAAAAAATTTTCTAAGGGAAAGATTTTAAAAATTTCAACCGAGAATAGCCCAAGCTGCTCGTTCAATGAATTCAGAATATTTATAAAGAAACGGCTAACATTATCATTGACATTACTTTTTTGAGATCAACCTCAACAAGTTCGTAGCGTTCCATGGCGTTCCATTTTTGAAGCTAAGCCATGGGAATGACTTATACAGGTCATTACATAACAGATGGTTATCTAATTTTTCAAAATATATGAATACGCTTGTGATAGACTACGTATCCTTGCGTAGCAAATGCAAATGCTGGCACGATTAAATAATTTCCTTACACATTGCATGTTTGGTACGGCACACGTATTGTTTTTCAAATAATTTTCTCCACGACACGATTATTTTGTTTTACATTTAGTAAACTTTTTTAAAAATCCCTGCGGAACTGGTACGCTGATCTTATAAAGTGAAAATTTTCCATCGGCTTGACCAATACAGACGACACTTGTATTTTTTATGAAGACATTTTAGAATTTTTGTTTTCATATATATCTAGCCGAAGTCACTTAGAGTCTTTATCGTTTAATTGTTTTTAAATGAATTCTGCTAAGTATAAAAACTTTTTCAAAAAATTCTAAAATTCCCAGTATCCTTCGTTCGTGCTCTTGTGCAGTCGTAACAATATAACAAATTTAGTCCGTTGAAGTCCTGAAGAACGTAACGCGTCACAAGTAAACTTTTCCCAATTTTCTGATACATTTTTCCCAAAACTGTTCTTGATATATAAAATTATATATCCTCATCTCAAAAGAATATATCTATGTAAGTGTATCAAAAAAAATCACTTAGTTATAGACAGCAAAATTTTTATGACACTTAAAAAAATAAATTATCCACTACTTAAATAAAATGGACACAAGTAAACTTTCGGGGGAAATAGTTTTTTGAGGATTAACATTCCTTCACCCTTCTTATAAGCCACGACATTTATCAGACTTAAAAAGAACTGCCATATTCGTAATACCGATAGAGTGTAAAATTGATCCCTAACTTTTTCCAGAATAATTGGACCTAATTGTTATTTACAAATATCAAATTTTAAACTGTGCTTACATCACTGATATCTTAAGATTTCTTTTTTAATTTCTGAATTTAACATAAAGAATTAACCGTTTTTATAAAATTTGGGATTTTTTTTTATTACCTATATAAACTTTTAAAGTTTAAAATTTTCTTTTTTATAAAACTTTTAGGGTTATTTTCATAAGCACGTGGACAAATAATCGGGGATGATAATTTTTCTTTTTCTTTAAATCGTTTCACCCCCACTAAGACGCAAGAGGTTACTTGGAGTGAAAGAGAATGGGAAAACTTTAGAAGGAACAAGAAACTCAACTCTAAAGAGGAAAAAAGACAGGGAAAGAGTGTGAACCTGACGATAAGCGAACCCTATCTATTCCTATTGAACAGCCGATCAACTTCTATTAAATTTATCTTAAATGAAAAATAAAGGGATTCTTTCATTAATTTAAGCTCATTTTTATTCTTAAAAATATATATCCGTTTGTTCTTTGCTTAAAAGAATTTTTTTGAGAGAAAAAAAGGTTTTCATCTACAGAACAACTAGTCAAGATAATTCGGGGATCGACATTACACTTCACTGCTATTATGAACGGAACTCCCCACTTCTAT
>OZ038493.1:104085667-104135667 GCA_964036315.1 Acanthosepion esculentum | reverse complement strand
ACAGTTGCCTGTACAACTTTCAGTATTTTAATATCGCCATCTTGTCGTTCCCTCATTTGTACTCATTTTGGGTCAGCTGGTTACAATCACTGATTATGTGGTTGATGATGTCACACTCTATAGATGACCGCCTTCAATATTTCATTTTATCAACTCACTTGGACGACACGAACAATAAAAAGAAGTCGTTGCCCATCTCGTCTGCGAAAAAAAAAATCAGAAACAGAACAAACTTTTAAACCAACGAGTTGAACAGAAAATAATTTTCAAAAACGACAAACAATTTGGCAAAATTCACGGATTTATTTTCTTTTGCTTGTTATTAGCTTTAACTCTAAGATTTCTCTTTCTTTCTCCAACCTTATATCACCAAAACATCCGTTTCTACTTCCATCTGCCTGTTACTTGCGTAACCCTCACCAAGAGATAATCAACGATTCTTTTTTTTTCTCTTGCTCTTTTGCCATGTCCACTCTCGTAAATTCGCAGAAATCAAGAATTCTTCACTCCTCTCTCTCTTTTCTTTTCAGTTTCAATTCATCTAAATTCTTATCCCCCCTTTTCTTTCCATTTCTTTCTATCTTAATATGTCTCCCTATTTTCTATTCTTATCTCTTTCTAACTTAACTCACTTTTGCGCCTTCTAATTTATTTCTTAATTTTATTTGAGCCTTTTCCCGAGCCTTTTCTATCTTTCATTTCACTTTTTTCTCTTCCTATCACTTTCTACCTTAATGTCTTTTTCTTTCCATTGATTTTCATATTTGTCTCCCTTTCTCTTCACTATTCTTTCTGCTTATCTTAACCCTGTTATCTTTTTCTCTTCCTGTCTTTTCCTATAATTCCTCTCTATATGAACAGCATTAAAGTGGAATTAATAGCTAAGTCTCTTTCTAACTCATTCTCTCTCTCAATCACTTTAATTCCATTTTCCACCTCTTTATCTGTTTCCTCAATTTTTATCACTATTACTCACTTTTCTTATGTTTCTCTAGTCTCTCTCTTTTTTAACGACCATTTCACCTGTTTGCTCACCTTTATTCACTCTTTCCATCCCTTTCTCCCTTTTCCATTGTCTCTGTAACTCATTACCTATCTCTTTTAATTCTTTCATATTCTTCCATGTCTTTCTTTTCTCTCTTCTCTTTTACATCTATACATTACTTTTTTTTATCAGTTTCTATATTTCTTCTTCAGCTTGACATCTTTTCTTGTTTGTCCTTTTCATTTAACTCACCTTCATTCTTTCGTTTTGTCCATTCCTTAGTTTGTACATTTTACTCGTCCTTCTTCGGGAACTCTTTCAGTCTCAATTCTACAACTCTTTCTTGGCAGTTCTTTATTTAAATATTTTCTCTTTCTTTTCTTTCCCGAACCATTACCATCTGTTCAGCATTTTCCTTCCCTAAATATATTTGTATATTGCTTTCTCGTTATTTCTTCGTTTTTTTTTGCTTTATTTTGTTTTATCATTTTTTTACACTTACACTTACTTTCTCTACTCTTTATTTTTACTGCGATCTCTTTTTCTTCTCCTTCCTATTATTTTTATTATTATTAGTTGTAGTAATAGTAATAGTAGTAATAGTATAACCCCTAAAGTTTACTCCAAATCGTTTTTTTTCTGTTTTTCTTTTCAAATCTCTCCTTTTTTTTCCCAAACTTCTTTCACTCTGATTTTCTTTAATTCTCTTCTCATTTCTTTACGTTGCCGATTGTTTCTTTTTTTTTTCCTTGCGTTTATCTTTCTTTTCTACATATTTTTACATTATATATTTTTCTTTTTTTATTCTAACCTTTTCTTTTTGTGAAAGCATTTAACAAAAGAGCAAACAAAATTCTTTCTCTCTACCCCTCTCTTTACAGCCAACCTTGTGCCTGCTTCCCCCATCTTTGAAGCAAATCTGACAGTGAGTCCTTTAGAAAAGATACAAAAATCAATGTTGGACTTCAACAAAAACAACAATAACAACAACAGCAGCCAAAAATGTGAAACGCAAAATAGCATTAATAAAACATAAATTGGATGAACAAACAAGTAAGGCAAAAAGCAGAAACACAAGAAATAAGTAAAATAAAAAAATCTCTTTGAAAACAAGTAACATAATGACAAGATTGAAGATTTTACATCGCTTACATTTAACCGAATAAGATGTGTTTGCATTCTTTATAAAGAATCGTTTATATTAAAACCAAATTTTTGGCGACACAAGATGAAAGTATTTATAAATATTACAGTGTGAGGAAAGTAATAACGTATTTCAACGATATGAATTATGAGTCAATCAGCCAAGGCAGAAGTTGAATATAAGGAAGAACCGTCTCTCGAATTAGTTTACTGTCTTTTCTGACGGACGGGGTGCCATTTATGGTTCCTTTCAGATTTATAACGCCATGGAGGTTTATAACTTGAAAAAGCAACATATTGTCAATGTTCACCGTCTGAATTCCGAAAAAAATTAGTTCTGCTACAGAGACATTTTTTTAAAAATTGTGCTGTGTATAAGGATGCAGTGAGGACAGCTGTAACGTAAACGTTTTTAAAATGATAATTTCGACATATCTGACATGCCTCGCTCTAAATGAAATACTTTTGAAATATTGAATTTGGGTCTATGTCAAAGCACCGCAAATATGGTGTCAAACCATTATAAGCTATGCTCCACTGTCCAAGGACATCTCGTGGAAATTGCGAAAATTGTTTTAGGTGATGAAAAATGTGTTTTGCATGGCAACATAAAACTAAAAAGACAGTTCTTATCACAAAATGATGAACCAGTGACAATACCAAAATAAGGACACCATCTCCAAAGGTTCTTGCCTTGTCTCTGGTGGAATATGAAAGGCGTTTTCCATTTAGAGATATAATATTATGGAACGACCATCATTGTAGGCGATGTAATGGATAGCGGTTCAGAATGAGAAGTCGGAGAGTCGTTCGAATTCCACTTCAGTTCGTTAAATTAACTTAAGCGCGAATTTTCTTTGAGAATGAGATGAATCCATGCCCCCCCCCCATTAACGGATTACATATTAAAACTTGTATTTGAATAAACCCATTGTCATTCTCAAAAAGTTATTAACGTACTATTCACTTGCAAAAAAGGATTATTCTTACAATCCAAAATATATTACGGCTTCAGATAACCCACAAAATGTTAGGAATCTGTAAAAAATAAGTATCATTCAATCACTACAGATATGTATTGCCAGCGACATAATTGGACAAACGAAGAATTATGCAGAAAGGATCTTACTTTTGAAAACAGAAAAGGTGTTATTTCCTAGTCTGACACTCCAAAATCAAATCCAAGAAAAATTAAGAAGATTACGATGATAGGTTGTGCCACATCCCCCATACTCAACAGATTTGGCACTTATTGGGTTTTTAGTTTGTCTCCATCATTAGAATAAATGTCATTAACATTAAAAAAACATATATGTGAGTGTGTTCCTATTTTATTTTTTGTGGGTGTGCAGAAAGAGAAAATATTATTTTTTCTAATTACCAGATTACCTGAATGGTCGTCATCGACTGTCCGTCATAATCAAGGATTGGTAGTATATGGATATTAAATAAATGTATTTTTAACGTTTATAAGGTATATCTTATCTACCACCATGCATGTCTAGATATATCTAAAGAATTCTACCTTAATATTAGAAGATAAAAACTACATTTCAAACTTTTTACAACGAAAACCTCAGACTTCTTTGAAAAGGGAATCAAAGTTTTGCCTCCCTGCCGGTTTGCATTCGCTGAAAATGAAAGTGATTACATTTTTTTCAAATAATATTTAGGTAAATTTAACTTACACTTTCCTTCTCATCCTTTCCGGTAAAACGTAATTACTTCCCGAACACCCTAATATTTCAATAAATTTCATTTACATTTGATTTTGCATCTTCCCTGGTAAGCCATAATTATTTTCCGAACAACCTAATAATTAAATAAATTTAAATTATATTTGATTTGTTTTTTATCTTTTCTAATGAAAGGTAATTACGTTATGAACATCTTAATATACACATTCTGTCAAGCTTGTCTCGCTAGATTAATTACAACTGAGTAGTGAGTTCGATCCCAACTGGGTGCTCCCTACTGTCAACCTTGTGTCATATTTTAGGTGTGCTTAGTAAAAAGAGTACTTCCATGTGTAATCGTTAGTGAGCATATTTCGCTACATCAATTACGAGTTCGATCTTCGCTGGGTGCTCCTCCTTTCAGTCTTGTACCCCATCTAAGCTATGCTTAATAAAAAGGACACTTCAACGTCGTGTAATGATTAGGCAAGCTTGTCTTGCTTCATCATTTAAGACTACGTAATGAGTTCGATCCTCACCTAGTGCTCCCTACTTTTAGCCTAGTGTCATATCTTATCTATGCTTATTAAATCCCTATATGCATTCTGCAATCTTTAAAATTGGTTATAATGACAAGAAAGTGAGTCCTTAGTATTGATGATGAAAAGAAAAAGAAATCTCTGTATTTGACGGCATATAAGGCGCAATTTGTTTACTAAAAATGTCTTTTAAAATTCCCCAGCGTCTTATATGCTATATGTATGTTTAAAATTCGCGATAGTCGGCCGAAATTAGCCACCTGGCAATTCCTATTAGCTTAAACTTTACAGTAACTTTCATATACCTATTGTCATTATTTAAAAGGCTATTATGCAGATTAAAAGTGTTATCATTGATAATATTCATTATATTAATTTCATCATGTTTAATATTAGTAATTTGTTTCACTAAAGTATTATTCAATAAATTCAAATTATATATTTGTAAAATATATTTGTTTCATTAATATTTTCTTGTGATAACTTTCGGTTGTAATGGTATGAATACAATCAAAATCGGGTTGTATAGTTCATACAAACGATATAACAAAGTTTTTTGGCTCGTTTTTTTTTTTTGTATTATTTTTCGTTTAATTGTAATTATGGCTTGTTTAGCCAAAATAATACCTCATAAATATAGCTTAGGCTCTACCACTTATTAATAATGTTACTAATTTTACAAATTACTATTTTTTCTTGATATGTCTTGCTGAAATTGGGGTGCATCTTATACAACCGTGCGTTTTTTATGCCGTCAAATACGGTAACAGAAATTGGCTAAATACCCAGACGTGTATTTCGAAAAAGTTAAACTTAAAAATTAAGAATTTCAGTGTCCTCTGTCCTTTGTGTACTTGCGTGGTCACTTCAAAATAAACGTCACTTTTACTCCGAAGAAGTCGTAAAGGACGAAAAGCATCACATGACAATTTTTACCACGTTGTCACGTTTTATTCATAAATAAAAATGCCTTTTTTACAATCTTTGTGTAATGAAAAAAGTATGCAGATGTAGGCTTTAAGGAAGTTTTATTCAACTGAGAAAACAAGGTTCGCGTACAGTGTCCTTTTACAGTCCCAGTAAACAGAAATAACTCTCTCAAAGCGAAAGTAACAAAATAAGGGGAGGCCACACTTGATTATTCATAACACTTTGTTTTCAATTAAAATCATGTTATTGTCTTTATTTACTTATGTCATACATCATTACTACTGGTACCATTCAAAAAGAGTAGCGTAAAAGAAAACAGATTACATTCTTTTCTGGGATGAATTAATATTATGAAAAGTAGAAATTCTTGATATTGGTTAATCATATTCTTATTTCCTGGTATTAAGAATGAAAGAGAAATTATCGTTTTACTCGAACGGTTTTCAACGGTAATCATTACCACAGCTTTGTTCAAAATCTTAACTAAGTTTAATAAATAGCAAGGGTGATTATTACTCGGGAAGGTAAAACTATCACAGAAAAGAAGTAGATATCGTGTTCCCTCTCGAGAAACAAAAACATTAACATTAAAACTATCTTTTGAATACCATTCATAAGATAGTTTGATCATGTCGGCGGAAAACGTAAACACATATATTTATACATATATACTTAACTAAATAATGCATATGTCCTTTTCTGTAAGTAGGTTGTTGTAAATATAATTAAACGAAAGCTCGGGAAGGTATTAACAGAAAGAACTTTTAAATATACAACGCTTATAAATAAATGTGTAATTACATACAAACATCAATTTAAGTACATACACCAAAAAGCTGCTTGTGTAGAATATCTGGAGCCGAATTGCTGTCAAAACCAGAGATGCCGACGTTATCTCTGAAACATGTATGATTAGAAAAAAGTAGTTGACAGTTCCGTTAATGAAGTCCGTCGAGGCCTGTGATGGAGGTACACTTGTCGAGGTGTAATGTGTAATCGACACGAGATTTTGAACATGATACAAACACAAGATTTCTGGAGCGACGCAGATTAATATGGCTAACACCGTCACTGAAAAAGAGCTACAGTCATGTGACTATCAAAGAAAAAAAGCAAAAGAAATAATTGAAAGCAAAATATATTTGCAGACAAATATGTTTTTCATCAGTTTTTTTGTATAACCGGCGGCATGGCAAATCTTGGTAATCGTTACAGGGTTTGTTTTTTCAATGTTTTAAACCTATTGCTTCATAAGATGTTGCAATCTTTGACAAAGAAAAACATTTTTTATTTGAATTTGTCATAAAGATATTCCGGAAAAAAGTAACACAATATGTTATATTCACATTGAATTATTTTCCATTTACATAGATATAGAAATAAATCTGAGGCTTAGAAGTTCATAGGCTGACTATGAAGGAGTTGATTTTGTTTTAATAAGGTTCACTCTGCGCCCCCACAGATCAGTGGTTCACGGGAAGAAGCTTTTTGAGTGGAATTTACTTCTCACCAATGGAATACGGAGGGAATGTGGGTAGTTTGATCCAGTATGAGTGGCATGGTGGGCCCTTGCCGTGGAGGTTCTAACTGGCGGAACCAAGGAATGTAGTTCGTCCGAGAATTTTCCACAAAGTTTTGCATGCATTAATTTCAATTCTTCTTACTAATAACTGCATTGTTTCTTTCCAGGTAAATGGACATCTGACTGTTCAAAGAAGACCGTTCATCCTGTTGGTCAAAAAAGTCATAACAGCACATATTGATTCTCAGCTAAGTGTTTTTACATGTTGGGGAACAGATGATAGTAAAGCCATGAGAATAGGAATGGTGATCAACCAATTCAACGTCACAGCACGCGCAGGAGCCTTTGTAACCAAGGACTTGCGTTGTACTGATGAAACAAGCTCACTTTCGTCGGTTTTCCTGAGCGTTTGCTCTTGATAGCATTTCGTAACTCCTCAGCATCCTGGAATATCTGTCTCGATTGACAGCGTGGCCCTTTTGAAGAAAATCAAAAATCACCACAAAACCTGAAGCCATCACCTTCCCTTTAGATAAAGCGACCTTCGACTTCTTTTGGGACAGGTGAGGTGCGGTGTTTCCACTGCATCAATTGTCTGTTTGTCTCTGGTTCAAAATGATGAACCCAACACTCGTCTTGTGTTAGGAAACTTTCAAGGATGCCAGACTGATCTGCTACAAACAATCTCAGATTTTCCCGTGATGTGATCAGCCTGTGCACTTTTGATTGGCTGTCAGAAGACGTCGAACCCACCGAGCAGAAACTTTCGTCATGCCAAGTCTATTATGCAGAATATTCTCAACTCTCTCACAGGATATGCAAATAGCATGTAGGGAACACGATCAATGTTTTCCTCGATGCAGTCGCGGGACATCCAGACCTTGAGTCTACTTCAAGACCGTCCTTCTTCTCCTAAATTCAGCTACCGACTTTTACGCTCTTGGTAAAACTGAAGCATCACCCCTAACGTAGCAGATATGTCAGCATGTATGTCCTTTGGGGTATAACCGTTTTTTCTGCAGGTACTTGATTAGAGAACGATGCCAAATTTTGCCCATTTTCAAAAGAAGTCCCTACTAGTAATAATGAAATTTTCTTTCAACTGTCAGATGCCAGTTTACCTGGAATGAAACAATGCAGTTATTGATAAGAAGATTTGAAATTAATGCATGTAAATTTTCACAGTTCTAGCATCATTCCTTCATAGTCACCCTAGGTGCTTTTCAGCCCATCCTCGTAATTCTAAAAAACAGCTTTTATTTTACACATCAGATATTTTTTATAATACTTTCTTTCTTTGTGAATGAATTAATTCACTTCGAATAAGAATCACATCAAACATTATACACAGAAAATTTCAGATCAATATTAAGTTAGACAATACTAACTTAACGTGAGCCATACTCTTATGCAAAAATTTTAAATTTTAAATATAATTTTAAAATGTATATTATATGAATTTAACAAACTCTCGAAAAAAACAACTATTTTTTAATTAATAAGACTCGAACTCACGACTCATAGCTTGCTGGGTTAGGTTATTAATGACTATCCGAAGGTAAAGCGTTCAGAATATTTAATGTAAAATAAATGTAATAGTAGGGTTGAGTTTAATTCCCCCCCCCCAAAAAAAACAAATAAAATACAAACGGCAATATTTAAACGATGCAACACTTAGGGAAGGGATTGAACTTAGGAATATTAAGATGACCTCCTTGGTTATCCATTGAAGCTGCTATCCACCAAAAAAAAACCTAGTCCCCACTGCGGGCCATTTAAAAATAGTTCGCGCAGCTGATTGGTTGTACAAACAGCCAATCGGATGTGCGGAATACGTGGTCTTTCTTCGTAGAATTCTTTAAAAAGGCCAGAGTAACTGTTAGCGTTTTAAAAGTGAGGGGGAATCAGGGTTAGATCTCCCCTGATTGGGTCGATTTGGTGATGGGGAGTATGATGTTGAAAGACCCGAAACTCCCTGATGAACCAAGTCAAAACATCACTGACGACCCCCTCGGGCGCCTACTTAAAAGCGTATTTTTGAATTATTCTTCGTACTGTTTTAACAGTGACATCCGGGAACAGACCGGACGACAAACCAGGAATAGACTGGTTGACAAATTGGAAAGCCAATTGACGGTGAGGAGAGACCACAAACTGTATTTCTGGGCTAGCAACCCGACTTACGCAACTCTGAAAACGCTACAGAAACTCATTCGAATAAATACCCCCAGGGGATCCCGAGATGGGGGGAGAATGAGATCCCCATTAGGCCGGATGAAACGGAAACGAACCAAGCTACGAATTTACGGACAACGAGACTGATATGCCCATGTGGAAAATATGTAAAAACATGCGCGGCCTTAAAATCCATCAGACAAAAATGAGGTGTCAGGTGCGGTCGAACCAACAGCAGCGCGCAGGAATTTTTCCTGGTGAGACGCAGGAGGCGCAGGGCCGGGAAGCTCACCACAGTGCCCAGTCCCTCCAAGCAGAGGTTCAAGTAGGGCCTGATACTCCATTTCGAAGAAAGATAAAATGGCCCCTAGCCAGTAATAAACACGACTGGCACGAATTTGACGTGGACATCAGCGAGATCCTTAAAATAACATCAAGAGGCTCGGTGGATAAACGACTAACGACAATGTCCAAAATCATCATTAGTTATGCAGCAGGAAAATTTGGATATGAGGATCGGAAGGAAAAGAAAGGTATTAGCAAAGAAAATAGGAGGGAATTAAAAATTAAACAATTTAGGTCGGAACTCAAAACTCTTCGGAAACAATACAAAATCGCGAAACCCGAAGAAAGGCAACCGTTACGGGAGCTTCGAGACCTAATTCGTTTAAATATGAAGTCGTTACGTAGAGCAGAATGGCATAGACGAAGGAGGAAAGAAAGAGCGAAGAAACGGATGGCATTTCTCTCTAATCCATTCAATTTTACAAAGAAGCTGTTAGGGGAAAATCGAAGTGGACACTTGGAGAGTACCCCCAGTGAAATTAATGCTTTCCTCCAAGAAACTCTGAGTGATCCAAACAGACAGCTAGATCTTGTAGAAAATACGTCCCTGATAAATCCTAATACACCATCAACGCCTTTTGACTTGAAAGAACCAACTTGGATGGAAATTAATTCAGTCATTACAGCAGCCAGAACGGCCTCAACACCAGGTCCAAACGGAGTGCCTTACACAGTTTATAAACGTTGTCCAAAACTCCGTCGAATGTTATGGAAGTTAATGAAAGTTATTTGGAGAAGAGGGAAAATAACAGGACAATGGAGACACTCTGAAGGCATTTGGATCCCTAAAGAGGAGAAATCCAGAAAGATAGAGCAATTCAGATGCATCTCCCTGTTGAACACGGAGGGTAAAATATTTTTCAGCATCTTAAACCGACGCTTGGTAGATTTCCTTCTTAAAAATGAATACATAGATACCTCTGTACAAAAAGGTGGAGTACCAGGGATGCCGGGATGTATGGAGCATATAGGGGTCGTGTCGCAACTATTAAAAGAAGCGAAGAGAAATAGGGGCGATATAGCAATCGTGTGGTTAGATCTTAAAAATGCTTACGGATCAATACCACATAAACTAGTGGAAGCTGCTCTCCACCGCCATTATGTACCAAGCAAAATAACTGAATTAATTTCTGATTAGTACAACAATTTCCAATTGAGAACATTATCAGAAAATACTGCGTCGACATGGCATACATTGGAGAAAGGCATCATAACGGGATGTACAATCTCAGCGACCCTCTTCTGTTTAGCCATGAACATGCTAATTAAAGCGGCAGAAACAGAATGTAAAGGGCCGGTCACTCGGTCGGGACTAAGGCAACCTCCTATAAGAGCCTATATGGATGATATGACGATAACTACTACATCCGTTATTGGCGCGAGATGGCTGCTAAAGGGGATTGAAAAGCATATCACATGGGCCCGAATGAGTTTCAACCCTGTGAAATCGAGATCACTCGTTTTAAGGAAAGGGAACGTATTAGATAAGGAGCGATTCAGACTATCCGGGGGAGACATACCAACAATTAGGGAAAAGCCCGTAAAAAGCCTGGGAAAACGAATAGATCACTCTCTAAAAGACACAACAGCAATCCAAGAAACAAAAGACAAACTAGAGACTTGGTTAATCAGGGTTAAGTCCGGTTTACCAGGCCGATTTAAAGCTTGGATTTATCAGCATGCCATTCTTCCCAAAATCCTATGGCCATTGTCTATCTATGAGTTTACAACATCTCATATAGAACAGTTAGAAAAAAGGATTAACATGCGACTCCGAAGATGGTTAGGTTTACCGAAGAGTTTAACTAGTGCTGCTCTATACGGTAATACCAATGCTCTACAACTTCCTTTTAGAAGTCTAGTAGAGGAGTTCAAAGTCACCAAAATCAGAACAATAATGCAGTACAAGTTATCCAAAGACCCAAAGGTGGCTGGAGCAGGCATTGAAATCCACTCAGGAAGGAAATGGAGAGTAGAGAACGAATTGCGTGTCGCGAAAGAAAGGCTCCGCGAAAAGGCCATATTAGGCGCTGTGGCTACGGGACGAGCAGGCTTAGGGTTTTTTCCTACCATTCGGGTGGACAGAGCTAAAGGTAAAGAAAAGAACCTTTTAATACAAGAAGTACGCAAAGGTGAGGAGGAGAAAAGGGTAGCAAAGATGGTAGCACTAAGGCAACAAGGTGCGTGGACTAATTGGGAATCTATTATTTACAGGAAAATAAAATGGTCGGACATATGGAATAATGATATCAACATAAAATTCCTTATTAAGACTGTATATGACATCCTTCCCAGTCCTACCAACCTCCACCTATGGTATGAAACAGAATCGCCACTATGCCAATTGTGTTCGCGTCATGGAACTCTAAAGCATATTCTAAGTAGCTGTAAGACAGCCCTAACGGAAGGCCGGTATAGATGGAGGCATGATGAAATATTAAAGGATATAGCAAAGATAGTTAGTACGGCCACCAGCAATAATACCTTAAACCTAGATAAAAGAGCCATAGAGTTTCATAGAGCTGGTGAGAAACCCCCAAAAAAGAACAAGAACTTAGCAAATATCCTGTCACCAGCAACGGACTGGGAATTAAGGGTCGACTTAGGGAAAAGATTAAAATTCCCCGACAACATCGTGCAAACATCTTTACGCCCAGATTTAGTATTTTTCTCTAACAATATTAAGAAAGTAATAATGTGGGAACTGACAGTGCCATGGGAAAAGCATGCAGAAGAAGCCCACGAACGGAAGATGTTAAAATACGACGAATTAAAAACGAGTTGTAAAAACAATGGATGGAAATCAAGCTGTTTACCAATCGAGGTGGGTGTAAGGGGTTTTGCTGCAAGGTCGCTTTGCAAAGCCCTAACTGATATTGGCTTAGCAGGTGCTAACAAAAGAAAGGCCATTCGGACCATAACTAATACAGCAGAAAGGACAGCAAAATGGTTATGGATTAAGCGTGATAGCTCTTGGACTACAAAGTAAAATTATTAAGCCAGTTAAATCTGTAAATAATTATTATATAATGGTAACATAATATTGACAGCGTTTTCATGTATATATGTGTGTATGTATATATATATATGTATATATATATATATATGTGTGTGTGTGTGTATTTAAATACATGACTTTATTTGTACAGGTACAGTCAACGAACATATGTCAATTGGTAAATTGTGTTATTTGTAAATATATTTT
The DNA here is from genome assembly GCA_964036315.1 of Acanthosepion esculentum. Taxonomy (NCBI): domain Eukaryota; kingdom Metazoa; phylum Mollusca; class Cephalopoda; order Sepiida; family Sepiidae; genus Acanthosepion; species Acanthosepion esculentum. Next base: position 104,123,147 of record OZ038493.1, on the reverse strand, counting down.
TATGTTAAACCCTCTTTATACGCGGTAGTTTAAATTACTATTTACCTTAAGCGTTTTTTTTTTTTTTTTAATCGGAATTATAACACGTACATAATGTATTTATAGAGTTTTTTCTCTCGATTTTTGTTTTAAATCGTCTGTATATTATTTCTACTATATTATTAGTTTATAGGGTTTACTTTTAAGCGATTCATATATGTATACATGTGTGTGTGTGTGTGAGTGTATTTATAATGCGCGCGTGTGTGTGTGTGTGTGTAGTTTTATAATGTGAAGTATAATAATTATTATATTCCAGGAGCATTTCGTAGTCTACTGTATTTAAACGACCTTAAATTTGTAAATAGTTTAATGGTAAGGAATATTATGTTGCTTACTTTACTTTATCGATTTTCTTTCTAATTTTATTATTGTGTGTAAAGAAATAGACTATGTTCATGGACAATTATTTAAATATAGCGAATAAAACCAATCCAGTTAAAGTTAACCTGTAACAAATTTTAAGAATCGGGCTAAACGATAAATGTAATAGTAGGGTTGAGTTTAATTCCCCCCCCCCAAAAAAAAAACAAATAAAATACAAACGGCAATATTTAAACGATGCAACACTTAGGGAAGGGATTGAACTTAGGAATATTAAGATGACCTCCTTGGTTATCCATTGAAGCTGCTATCCACCAAAAAAAAACCTAGTCCCCACTGCGGGCCATTTAAAAATAGTTCGCGCAGCTGATTGGTTGTACAAACAGCCAATCGGATGTGCGGAATACGTGGTCTTTCTTCGTAGAATTCTTTAAAAAGGCCAGAGTAACTGTTAGCGTTTTAAAAGTGAGGGGGAATCAGGGTTAGATCTCCCCTGATTGGGTCGATTTGGTGATGGGGAGTATGATGTTGAAAGACCCGAAACTCCCTGATGAACCAAGTCAAAACATCACTGACGACCCCGTCGGGCGCCTACTTAAAAGCGTATTTTTGAATTATTCTTCGTACTGTTTTAACAGTGACATCCGGGAACAGACCGGACGACAAACCAGAAAGCGTATTTTTGAATTTGTGCAGAGCTTAGTTAAGTGTGATACAAGGTTACAATGTTGAGGCAAAAAATGTGAATCGGAATCACTACACGACAGTACCGGACAAGAAACTAACACGTTAAGCATTCCGCAATGTAAATACCTATATTCATATCATGACAATATTAAATCCTTTGAATTTACACTAATACGCACGCACACACACACACACACTCGTATATATATATATATATATATATATTAATACATGTCTCATTAAATAATATAGATAAGCGTTGTCTATATATTTTATGCAAGTTTTTTTCATATAGTCTGATAATCTTAATAACATTATCATTAAATAATGAAAGAAAATCACAATATTGATACATACTTTTTTTTATTTAATCCGATCTGAGCTTTCGGCTTACATAAGCCATTATCAAAGATGACAATTACACAATATATTTATGCAATACACGAACAAGAAATTGATGATAGTATTATTTGTTTACATGGATGATATCCAAGCAACGATAAACACGTGCATATAAAACGCTGAAAACGAAAATCGCACGACAGCTCATGACGTCACACATGACCACGCGAGAGTGAATCCGATGAGTATTGAGTATGGAAAGCCGTTGGTATGAACCAATGACTTCTGTTACTAATTATAGGCATTTAAGGATATTTTTGGAGATTTCATAGTTTATTTTGTTCAGGTTAGGTTTCAACTGTTTTATGTATATAGCTTCAAGAATTTTTAGTTTTTGTTTATTGTTTTCATGTTTAAGTATAATTGTGTTTTCGACGAGGATTTTCCGGAATTGTGTATGCGGCCAGGCATGTTGTTTTAAATGTCTAAAAATGTTAGAGTTATCATTCAAATGTAGTGTCAAGCGTCGTGAAAGCGAGTTTGTGGTGTGACCAACATAGATATTATTTAGTTCGTTGGAGATACAATCTCCCAAAGGGCACCTGAATTTGTAAACTATGTTGGTTTTTTTCAAATCGCTAACCGGGGGAGAAGAATCATTTCGAATAATTGAGTTGGATATTTTAGATTTAGTGTAGTATATAATTAACTTAATTCTTTTGCTAGGATCTGTTGTGGATATGTTAGTATTTACTAATTTTTTTAGTATATTTTCATCTTGTTTATAATTAGTATGCATTTGATTACGATATAGGAGATTAATATGTTTGAGATTAGTAGAAGCAGTATTATGTACTATTTGCTTAGTATTGAGATTTCTAAGAAAGCATCTTATTTGTTCATCAATTATATAGTTTGGAAAACTATTATTAACAAGTGTTTGTTTTATATTCTTTAGTTCACTGTAAAAAATCTGTTTTGTGGATGAATTAGTTTCTGCACGGTGTATTAGATTTTTTATAATTGCTATTTTGTAGTAATATGGGCATTCGCTCTTGTAGTTAAGTGTACATGAATTTATGCTAGTAGGTTTTTTATATGGCGAAATAGTAAATTTGTTATTATTTGTGTTTATCAATATGTCAAGGAAAGGAATTTTATTATTAGTATTGAGTTCATACGTGAATTTGAGGACAGAATTATTTTGGAAACATTTTTGTAGTTGAAGTATTTCATCTGTATTTTCAACTAACATAAGAATATCATCAACGTATCTTACATAGATGGATGGTTTTTTAAAGTCTGTAAATATCTTATTTTCCAGGTTCGACATATAGAAATTGCTAAATGTCGGACCCAGTACTGAACCCATAGAGACCCATCACATTGTATATATATATTATTATTATGATCTAAGAAAGGGACTTCAGTAGTACAAGCTAATAGTAGTTTCCGTAATATATTAGGATTAATTTTAAGTGGGGGTAAAGATGAGTTACTGTATATATTTCTTATAATTATGTCAATAGTTTCACTAACAGGGACATTGGTAAATAAGTTTTCAACATCAAGTGAAGCTATGATTTCATTGTCGGGTTTTTCGCTTTTTAGGATTTGGATTACTTCTAATGTTGACTTAACACTATATTTACTAGAAAGATAAGGAGTAATGAGTTGGTTGATGTATTTTGTTAGTTGATATACAGGAGTTGGAATTTGTGATATGATAGGACGGAGAGGATAGTTAGGTTTATGTGTTTTTATATTGCCGTATATGTAACCAGGCCTATAATCACCAACAATCTTAGGGAGTTTTAATGAGTTCTGTTCGGCATTATTAGCATTAATGAGTTTATTAAGCTTTGATTTTAGTTGGTTGGTCGGATTATTGTTGAGTTTTTTAAATTTTATGTGATCATGGAGTATGTGGTCAAGTTTTTTGTTATAATCTAATTTGTTTAGAAGGACGAAAATGTTGGTCTTGTCAGCTTTTTTTACGATTATGTCAGGGTGGTTGCGTAGTTCTTGTGCGGCAATTTTCAGTTGTTTAGTAAGTATTTTTGAGGAGTTTCGGCTTTTATCATGCCGATCCTTGAGCGCCTCAGCCTTAAGTAAGTCTTTGAATTCTGGTGTAGTTTTTATTAGCTGTTCATCCTGGAGTTTAACAATGTTTTGGTATAGGGTTTCGATTTCTATTTTTTTGAAAAGTCGATTGTACTTACGATATATATGGCAGTTAGGTCCAAGATTAAGTAATTCTTTTTGGTGCTTGGTTAGTTCATAGTTAGAAAGGTTAATGTATTTATCCGTTTTGTCAGGAAGTGTGATATTACCTTTGTATAATGTATTCAGTTTTTTAACAATTTTAAACCGGTGTTGTGCTTCAGATTTGTTGATAATTTCCGTGAGTCTATGCGTAATTTCCTCCAGTTGGTCCGGGGTAGTTATATCCTTTAGTTTATCGTATAATTCTTGTTTGTTGCTGTTAAGTTTGTTCAATTTTTCCTTGGATATTTCAATTTGCCTTTTCACAAGGCTACATTTATAATTCCAAGTATTGATAGTATTATGAGCTGCTGGATCATGTAATTTAAATTGTGTGTATTTAGGCAGCATTTTTTCATTAATACATGTCTCATTAAATAATATAGATAAGCGTTGTCTATATATTTTATGCAAGTTTTTTTCATATAGTCTGATAATCTTAATAACATTATCATTAAATAATGAAAGAAAATCACAATATTGATACATACTTTTTTTTTATTTAATCCGATCTGAGCTTTCGGCTTACATAAGCCATTATCAAAGATGACAATTACACAATATATTTATGCAATACACGAACAAGAAATTGATGATAGTATTATTTGTTTACATGGATGATATCCAAGCAACGATAAACACGTGCATATAAAACGCTGAAAACGAAAATCGCACGACAGCTCATGACGTCACACATGACCACGCGAGAGTGAATCCGATGAGTATTGAGTATGGAAAGCCGTTGGTATGAACCAATGACTTCTGTTACTAATTATAGGCATTTAAGGATATTTTTGGAGATTTCATAGTTTATTTTGTTCAGGTTAGGTTTCAACTGTTTTATGTATATAGCTTCAAGAATTTTTAGTTTTTGTTTATTGTTTTCATGTTTAAGTATAATTGTGTTTTCGACGAGGATTTTCCGGAATTGTGTATGCGGCCAGGCATGTTGTTTTAAATGTCTAAAAATGTTAGAGTTATCATTCAAATGTAGTGTCAAGCGTCGTGAAAGCGAGTTTGTGGTGTGACCAACATAGATATTATTTAGTTCGTTGGAGATACAATCTCCCAAAGGGCACCTGAATTTGTAAACTATGTTGGTTTTTTTCAAATCGCTAACCGGGGGAGAAGAATCATTTCGAATAATTGAGTTGGATATTTTAGATTTAGTGTAGTATATAATTAACTTAATTCTTTTGCTAGGATCTGTTGTGGATATGTTAGTATTTACTAATTTTTTTAGTATATTTTCATCTTGTTTATAATTAGTATGCATTTGATTACGATATAGGAGATTAATATGTTTGAGATTAGTAGAAGCAGTATTATGTACTATTTGCTTAGTATTGAGATTTCTAAGAAAGCATCTTATTTGTATCTCCAACGAACTAAATAATATCTATGTTGGTCACACCACAAACTCGCTTTCACGACGCTTGACACTACATTTGAATGATAACTCTAACATTTTTAGACATTTAAAACAACATGCCTGGCCGCATACACAATTCCGGAAAATCCTCGTCGAAAACACAATTATACTTAAACATGAAAACAATAAACAAAAACTAAAAATTCTTGAAGCTATATACATAAAACAGTTGAAACCTAACCTGAACAAAATAAACTATGAAATCTCCAAAAATATCCTTAAATGCCTATAATTAGTAACAGAAGTCATTGGTTCATACCAACGGCTTTCCATACTCAATACTCATCGGATTCACTCTCGCGTGGTCATGTGTGACGTCATGAGCTGTCGTGCGATTTTCGTTTTCAGCGTTTTATATGCACGTGTTTATCGTTGCTTGGATATCATCCATGTAAACAAATAATACTATCATCAATTTCTTGTTCGTGTATTGCATAAATATATTGTGTAATTGTCATCTTTGATAATGGCTTATGTAAGCCGAAAGCTCAGATCGGATTAAATAAAAAAAAAGTATGTATCAATATTGTGATTTTCTTTCATTATTTAATGATAATGTTATTAAGATTATCAGACTATATGAAAAAAACTTGCATAAAATATATAGACAACGCTTATCTATATTATTTAATGAGACATGTATTAATGAAAAAATGCTGCCTAAATACACACAATATATATATATATATATATATATATATATGCAATTTTTTACATATATTATTTATATATTATATATGCGCAGTACTTATTGGAAAGCGCTCAATATCAGTGATAGAGCTAACATATATAGTTGGATTGATTACCACAATTACTATTACCGTATCAGACCACAATTATACTTACTTCTCCCTCCCCTATCAAAATTAATACCACCGCATAAGTACTAATAAATATTAAAAATTGGATTTTCTACCATTTACATATGCGCAATCGCCAAAAACAAGCAAATAACTGGCTTTAAAAAATAACAAAACAGACTTAAAAAATGAAAAATAATAGCAATTTTACCTACCATAGTCTTACACAGGCCCAATGATACGTATATATGTGTGTGAGAGAAAATATTATTCAGCGAACAAAATAGACGAACGGTTGACAGTGCAACAGACGAAAAATATTCGCTACACAATCCAACATTGAATACACCGACCAAATGCGTACGTATGTACGCAACGACACATGGATGCGGATATAGTGATTTTCTAAGCGTAGCTTAGATGAGGCACAAGGCCGAAAGTATGGGACACCCAGTGAGGATCGAACTCACTACTCAGTTGTAATTGTCCTAGCAAGACTGGCTTGCTAACCATTACACCGCTTCGAGATGCCCATGAATGCTCATATATGCCCAGTGCTACACTGTTCACATATTTTTTATGTTTGTTTGAGATAGAGTGAGTAAACGTGCGCGTGTGTGTGTCTGCGTACGTCAATGAGTGAACGTGCGTATTTGTATGTTTGCGTAAGTATGAGTGGCGTTTCGACAACAATTTTTCTTCCAACTACCATAAAAACACCGATATACGAAACCATATATAAATCCAAAATTAAAAAATTTATCTGATGATCGCAAAAAGCGAGAAACCTAGGGTCACAAACTCACAGCAATCCAAATACACACACACATATATATATATATATATATATATATATATATATATATATATATATAATTTACATTTTTCTCTCGTTGGAACAACTATATCCTTTTCCCTATATATATATATATATATATATATATATATATATATATATATATATATATATATAGGGAAAAGGTTATAGTTGTTCCAACGAGAGAAATATGTATATTTTAAAAAGAGAGAGAACCGCAAACGTTTTTCGTTATAATGTGTATTTGTTTTACTATATATATTATATTTTATTGTTCATATTTCCGCTACACGTGTTTCCGATCGCGTGACTTTCTTCATGCAAATAAAAGGAATAAATATTTAAAGGAATAAATTTTCCTTATATTTTTTTAATGTTTCATTGTTCGTTTTCTGTATTTGTAGTAAGCCTTGATCTCATTTCTGGACTGTTGGCAAAAGTGCATTTCTGCCGAAGCGGTAATAAAACTATTAGGTTTGGTCTGAGAGGTGGTGATGATAGATGTGTTGATGAGAGATGTTTTCCTACCCATATATTACCCTTGAGAATGTCAAATCCATTTCCATTTTTGTGTATCGTATGTGCGCGTGTGTCCCCGTTAGGTTGCACATGTATATGTATATTCCCTCCCCATATATACATACTGTCTAATACACATACATATTTATGCGTATATATATATATATATATATATATATAATATATATATATATATACACACACACAGATATATATCACCCAGTATGTCTGAAGATTTTAATTGATTTTTTTAATAATTTTTATCGTTCAAAATATATATATATATATATATATATATATATATATATATATATATATATATATAATTGTTTATTTAAAAATGATAACATAAATATGTTATAAAATCACTACAAAAATAGCCATTTTGTTTCAACACCTCCGGTGTCTTATCAAGTGATGATGTTGAATGTAGAATAAATTAATAAAACCCTTTATTCTACATTAAACATCATCACTTGATAAGATACCGGAGATGTTGAAACAAAATGGCTATTTTTGTAGTGATTTTATAACATATTTAATTTATCATTTTAAATAAATAATTATATATGCTCTCCTCTGTATTGAGCACTCTTTTAAGAATAGTAATTGTTGGTTATTGGAATTTATTCCGTATACACCAATCCTAGACTTGGGTATCTATATATATATATATATATATATATATATATATATATATATATATATATATATATGTATGTGTATGTGTGTGTGTGTGTGGAAAGAGAGAGAGGAAGAGAGTATACAGGAATCCATACCGTATGATAATTCCCATGTTTCGGCCTCAATGCGATCTTCATAACTTTAAGCGTGAAATTGACAATCATCATGTAATGTTCAGTCTTACGCCAACACTGTCTACATCTATAAACGCTATATTCCCGACACTGAGCTCCTTTTTCCTACAAGTATAGCAAATTTTTAATTTAATTATGAATTCAATCATTCATAAAATGTGATATACGGCTAGCTTTAGAGTGTGCTCTATACAATTTTTAGAAAACGAAAATGACTTTATGCTACCACGGTTTCTAGGTGGGTGGGTATTTCATCGGACCGCAATAATAAATTAATATTGGAGTAATTACATTTTCGGAAAATCCGTGACATAACTGAATAATCATTGGTCCACGGCAGTTGTCTTCTGGAATTATTTCTTTTTCTATGTGCCATGTCCTTTCAGGAGGTTGTCGATCCTGACTCTCCACAATTTCCTGTCCTTTGTAGCTCTTAATAAATTTTGTCTTTTTGCCATCATTCCTAAACTCTACTCCGCTATTTACCAAATTTAATTCAGTCAATGCTACTACACCCACCGAGCATCATATCCCGAAAAGATGTGCTGAAATGCTATCGATCGATGACAAAAAGTGGTATTTACGCAGCGGAGTCAAGCCCAGCGCCAAATAACCGTTGACTACACAAGACATTACATATGCATTTTATTAAACTAGGATAACAAATTTCAGTAATATTTTACATAAATTAATAAATAATTTGTAGACGGAAATTTTATGTTGGTTTGAGTAAGTGGATTTTACGTTATATCAACACCTGTTGGCTTATTTAATGCAAAAATCTTTTTTATGCTTGTGCCTATATGTAGAAATTTATCGTACAGTTAAACAGGGCTTATATTTGATTGTAATGGCAAAAATTGTTAATGTTGATAAGCGAGTTTCACTTCAGTCTATAGGCAACTACTTGAGTCCGATATCATGTTCAGTTTCTGGGAATTCCTGCGACAACGCCTGTGCCAAGCTGTATTGGCTTCTACCTTTCCCTTGGACAACATCGATGGAGTGGAGAAGAGGATCGTGCTGCATGGACGACTGCCGATCTCTCATAAAACTATGCCCAAGCCTATGGGGAGTATATAAATCTTCGGGTGCAGATCTATGGTCGCTCGAGACAAACGGATGATCCAATAACTTGGACAGATTTTAATGTGAATTAAGTTTAAGCATCGAATAATTTTTTTTTCTTTCAAATTTACCGGACATTTGGGCTACATTACTTTTCATAATGCCATGACCTAAATAGAGAAATAAATAAATTTTCACCAATAACACTGATTTATTTACTGCTGACTTTGATCCGTCTTAATGAAACACTCTTATATATAATCCGTCTTAATGAAACACCCTTTACTTGAGTTTATAAATAAATATTCGTTTTGTTTGGACTTGAGTCTACAGATAAATATTAGTGGTGTTTAAACATGGTGTGTCAACAGGTAAACATTGGTTAAATGCAAACATAAGTCCAGTTTAAACTAGAGTAAAAATTGTAGACACAGATCTGGTTTACTCTACTGTCAAAAATGTAGATATGGGTCCAGTTTACACTAGAGTAAAAAGGTAGACATAGTTAACGTTGGCGTATTCTAAACCTCGCTCACAGGACAAAAAAACAATGACTACGTAAGTCATCTAGGAATACATATATGTATCAATATATATATTAAATAGCTGGACAATAATTCAAAAATACGCTTTAAAGTAGGCGCCCGAGGGGGTCGTCAGTGATGTTTTGACTTGGTTCATCAGGGAGTTTCGGGTCTTTCAACATCATACTCCCCATCACCAAATCGACCCAATCAGGGGAGATCTAACCCTGATTCCCCCTCACTTTTAAAACGCTAACAGTTACTCTGGCCTTTTTAAAGAATTCTACGAAGAAAGACCACGTATTCCGCACATCCGATTGGCTGTTTGTACAACCAATCAGCTGCGCGAACTATTTTTAAATGGCCCGCAGTGGGGACTAGGTTTTTTTTTTTGGTGGATAGCAGCTTCAATGGATAACCAAGGAGGTAATCTTAATATTCCTAAGTTCAATCCCTTCCCTAAGTGTTGCATCGTTTCCAAATTTTCCTGCTGCATAACTAATGATGATTTTGGACATTGTCGTTAGTCGTTTATCCACCGAGCCTCTTGATGTTATTTTAAGGATCTCGCTGATGTCCACGTCGAATTCGTGCCAGTCGTGTTTATTACTGGCTGGGGGCCATTTTATCTTTCTTCGAAATGGAGTATCAGGCCCTACTTGAACCTCTGCTTGGAGGGACTGGGCACTGTGGTGAGCTTCCCGGCCCTGTGCCTCCTGCGTCTCACCAGGAAAAATTCCTGCGCGCTGCTGTTGGTTCGACCGCACCTGACACCTCATTTTTGTCTGATGGATTTTAAGGCCGCGCATGTTTTTACATATTTTTCCACATGGGCATATCAGTCTCGTTGTCCGTAAATTCGTAGCTTGGTTCGTTTCCGTTTCATCCGGCCTAATGGGGATCTCATTCTCCCCCCCTCTCGGGATCCCCTGGGGGTATTTATTCGAATGAGTTTCTGTAGCGTTTTCAGAGTTGCGTAAGTCGGGTTGCTAGCCCAGAAATACAGTTTGTGGTCTCTCCTCACCGTCAATTGGCTTTCCAATTTGTCAACCAGTCTATTCCTGGTTCGTCGTCCGGTCTGTTCCCGGATGTCACTGTTAAAACAGTAGGAATAATAATTCAAAAATACGCTTTTAAGTAGGCGCCCGAGGGGGTCGTCAGTGATGTTTTGACTTGGTTCATCAGGGAGTTTCGGGTCTTTCAACATCATACTCCCCATCACCAAATCGACCCAATCAGGGGAGATCTAACCCTGATTCCCCCTCACTTTTAAAACGCTAACAGTTACTCTGGCCTTTTTAAAGAATTCTACGAAGAAAGACCACGTATTCCGCACATCCGATTGGCTGTTTGTACAACCAATCAGCTGCGCGAACTATTTTTAAATGGCCCGCAGTTGGGACTAGGTTTTTTTTTGGTGGATAGCAGCTTCAATGGATAACCAAGGAGGTCATCTTAATATTCCTAAGTTCAATCCCTTCCCTAAGTGTTGCATCGTTTAAATATTGCCGTTTGTATTTTATTTGTTTTTTTTTGGGGGGGGGGGAATTAAACTCAACCCTACTATTACATTTATTTTACATTAAATATTCTGAACGCTTTACCCTCGGATAGTCATTAATAACCTAACCCAGCAAGCTATGAGTCGTGAGTTCGAGTCTTATTAATTAAAAAATAGTTGTTTTTTCGAGAGTTTGTTAAATTCATATAATATACATTTTAAAATTATATTTAAAATTTAAAATTTTTGCATAAGAGTATGGCTCACGTTAAGTTAGTATTGTCTAACTTAATATTGATCTGAAATTTTCTGTGTATAATGTTTGATGTGATTCTTATTCGAAGTGAATTAATTCATTCACAAAGAAAGAAAGTATTATAAAAAATATCTGATGTGTAAAATAAAAGCTGTTTTTTAGAATTACGAGGATGGGCTGAAAAGCACCTAGGGTGACTATGAAGGAATGATGCTAGAGCTGTGAAAATTTACATGCATTAATTTCAAATCTTCTTATCAATAACTGCATTGTTTCATTCCAGGTAAACTGGCATCTGACAGTTGAAAGAAAATTTCATTATTACTAGTAGGGACTTCTTTTGAAAATGGGCAAAATTTGGCATCGTGCTCTAATCAAGTACCTGCAGAAAAAACGGTTATACCCTAAAGGACATACATGCTGACATACTAATACAACTAATATAGCGACAAAGACTTATCATAATAATGCCTGATCTACTAGAATGAAGCAATTTGTTGTGGCGCTTCCAGGAAATGCGAACAATAATTCTTGTAATCACTGGAAGTACCAAAATTGACACCGTGATGTTTCTAGTGATACCTTGCTCAATTATTCGAGTGATTAATTTAGGAAACATTCCTGTGGGCATTGCTATGTTTTGTAAATGCTTTTCTCCTTCACTGGCGATAACATCATCAATTAAGAAAGGCGTTAAAGGAAACGATTTTAGAGATTGATGCATTGTGATTTATTTTTGAAAACAATAGACTTAGATGCAAAACGATAGCTGGAGCAGAAAACTTAACAATAAATTATAGACAAGTTGTAGTTGTTTTAGGAAAAACTATGTAACGCTTTAGAATAAATACAAAGTACGTAGATATCCATAGACATCAGTATATATGATCTGATAGTTTTTCTATTTCGAAAGTGTTATTTTAAGAATAATTACGATAGATTGGAGAAAAAGTGTCCTCCACACTCACTTCCTAATAGCTAAACAATCATCAAACTTAGGCTTTGTTTCTTTTTAGAGAACATCTTAATCTGGCCAAGAACACATCAGTACTCCTTGGAACGTTAATAAAGATATATGAGGAAAAATGCGGTTATAAGGTTTTTATTCACAGACTCATTCAAATATAGAATTTTCATTTTTCTTAAACGTAACATTCCTTTAATATATAACATCTAGAGCTTCTGGAGTATCAGATATATATACATATATATATATATATATATATATATATATATATATATATATATATGGACACCGATATTGCCTGCAATCTCTTTTATGCTTGAACCCAATCTTCACGGCTAATATGTGTGCGTGTTTTGTATATGTGTGCGTACGCACGTGTGTCCGGACATTCCTAAAAAAACGTGTAAAGAACATTAAATATAGGGAACGCTATCAAATAAAAGCCATCTTTTTTTTTTTTTAAAATAGTCGTTCAGTGTGCAATGTGTAACAAACAAAAATGGGTAAAGAAAATATATATTATATATGTACAGGTATCAAAATTACTTTTACAAACATTGTGGGCGAGTTCCTCACACCAAATCAAGGACAAAAATCCATATAAATGATATGTACCCAAATGCATCGTTGATGAATTAAGTATAAAGTTTAAATTAGCTGCTGTTAAATAAACAATTCAAGATACTTTTAAAAACTTCGAGGCGGTTCCTGACACCAAAACAGGAGAAAATGTTCATATATATGTCTAAAACGCTATTGTTGTACCTCAACACAGCATCTCATAAATATTGAAAATGTCCTCCGCTTGCTTCTACAACGCATGAACACGTCATTTCATTGACTGACGGATCCTTTCAAATATTCCTGCATGTTGTCAGATCGTTTCTCTGGCCACCATGATACGTTGATGAACCATCCCTGCATTTTTAATGTATACTGCATAGAATAATTTTTGGGGGTGGCCCCACTGGTAAAAATCCAAAAGATTAAGGCTGAGGGAACGTGCAGGCTATGGAACAAGTCCTCCCCTACATCTTTCATGATAGACTTTAATCAGTACATCGCGAAAAATGTGACTAAAATGTACTGAAGCCACATTATGCATGAACCACATGCGTGTTCGTATTAGCAGGGGTCAGGAAGTGTGTTCGAAATAAACTCTCTGTATACAGTTCCTGTAAGACGTACTGGGAGAACACATGTACTTACCATTCAGTCATCTACAAATCCAGCCCACATATTAATCGTAAACTGATGCTAGTGTCTTACCTCTATTGTACCATGGGGATTCCTATCCGCCCATAAAAGTCGGTTGTGTAAATTTGTTATTCCATCTCTTCCAAATATTGCCTTATCCGTAAACAAGACTGAAGTGACAAAAAATTGGATAGCTAGTTTCTGCAATAAACCGTCGGCAAAAGTTCTCCCGTGGTAGGTGATTAGAAGGCGAAAGACACTACATACATTATATATGATACGGATACGGGAGCTGCCCTTGAAGAACCCTCCATGCGGTACTATGTGATGTACAACATGCTAGGGCCACTTGGTGTTTGCTGATACCTGGATTGTCTCCAACAGCCTGTAGAATGTGTTCTTGGTCTTCCTCGATCCATAGAGTGTGGTGCAACGGACCCTGTCTCAGCAACGCGACGATAAACGACGGGAGAGGTTGAATGATACCGTTGCCTTCAGTCTGTAAAAACAATCTGATGCAGCCGTGCAGCCCCGCGTCCATTACCATTCGCGACACCGTATGTAAAAATCATATTTGCCTGCTCATGATATGAATATCCCCAAAGTTTGTAAAAATATTTCTGATACACCTTGTATGTGTTTTCGTATATATATATATATATATATATATATATATATATATATATATATATATATATATATATATATATATATATATATAAGCGAACATTGATGTCAACACTCAGAGGCGACAGGCTGCGTCATGATGGACGCAATCGAATGCTGGATTTTTCCTCTGCTATTTATATATATATGGGTCAGTGGTGCATTGTAGGTAATCTATTCTGGCGGTTATTTTGGGGTTAGTGGCTTATTTGTTTGTTTATTCATTTGTTTCGGTTATTTTATTTGTTTTTCATTTTTGTATTATTTGTTCTTTTCTATTTTTGATGTTTTATTAACGTAGTAAAAATATGGTGGGGATTTGCTTAGGTCACTTATTTAATAGTTTGTTTTGGTCTGGGAAGATAATTAAAGCTATTTATTCGTCCAATGTTTAGAGTTAGTAGTCTATTCTGTTAATTTGGTGGGTGGACAGGTTTTAATTTATTTATCAAGTAAAAATAATCAATCCAAATAAATAATTTATATTTACATACGCTCTATCTCTGATATTGATCACTTTATCCTATAAATATAGCACACCTTAAAACTATTTTTCTTCATATATATATATATATATATATATATATATATATATATATATATATATATATATATATATACATAGTTTTAAAGTGTGCTATATTTATGGGGAGTGCTCAATATCAGAGATAGAGCGTATATAAATATAAAAGTGTACTTTGAAGTCAACACCCAGAGGCGACAGATTGTTTCATGCCAGGTGCAATTGTGGCCTGACGATTTCGCCTAGCATGAAACAGTCTATCGCCTCTGAGTATATATATATATATATATATATCTATATATATATATATATATATATATATATATATATATATATATATATATATATATATATATATATTAATGAAATTAAATGTTCACTTAAATTGTCTCTACTCATAGTTCCGCGTTTACATCCACTCATCATATATTTGGTTGAAAAGGTTGTCTGTAACTGTTAATGCACTGTCGAATTTAAGCACTATAATTACAAAAACTGTTCGCTTTAAAAAGCTTATAAAAATCATCAGGTTGACCTTTTTCATTTATTTATAGTGGGGGCAAATAACTTTATTTTTTTTGTTTTTTGTGCGTTATGTTTCAATTACTTTTGTCTATCGTGTTTTTTTTTTCCATTGACAATTGATAATATTCAGCAAAGTTTTAAGAAACCCCTTCTTGTTTGGCCCGAGCTATTTTATCACACTCTCACATGCGTGGGCCTTTATAGGAGCATCGTTAGCTTATCACGCAACTTTCACAAGCTGTTAGTAGTAGTGAAGGTAGTGTAATGGTTCTTCACGGTGTTCTACGACGATAAGTTTCAATTATTACTTATTAATCTTTCTTGGTATCCGTCCTACATAAAAACACAAATATCTCATTTCAGCCCTCATAAATTACATTTTAAATCAAATATAAATCTTTTATACTTGTCTGCTTCAAGTGTTTACTGGTTGTCTATCATTGCACGAGCCCACCATCTTTACTGCGCGAGCCCACGCTCTTTACATTCTTCCTCTTCGCTGTCTTCTTTTTTAAGAATTTTACTGATGCTAATTAAAGTCGTTTAATAGGTTTCATATACGACATTATATAATATTATAATTTATAATATGCATTATACTTCAGAAATAGGTTATTAATATCTCAACATTAATTACTTTCATCTAGACATTACTTACTTCCCTTTATTCCCAAGCTAAGATCTAAATGCTAAGGTAGTTAGCACTTTCAGGATAAGAAAATTGCTTTTAACTAAGCAATTTAATTGATGCTGCATTTAAATTTTTTGAAGGTTGTAGGTGACTGAGAAGCAAGAAATCGGAAGGTAGTTCCACAGTACGAGGAAAGAAACTGTTAGAATTGCATCTATCTAGTTCAACAGTAAAACGGTGAAACCTAGATTCCAATTTTGTCGCACGCTTGAATTCATGTTGTCGTGACTCTAAGGAAAAAAGCCCATCGGAACAGTTGCCATGAAAATATTTGTAGAAAAGACAGAGGATCGATCGCATTGCAGACACTTCTTTGACTTTTGTCAAGTACCTCGAGGTGAATAGCAGGAATACCAAACCAGATATGGCAGCATTATTCAATGCCCGAACGAATGGTAAATGTATAAATGTGCAAGATGAATTCTGACAAGAAACATTTCCTGGCACCACACAGAGAACCAACTTTCCTAGCAATAGACGTAGCAATTTATTCAATATAGTCGTTCCATTTCATGTCACTGAAAACGTTGGCGCAAGAAATGTTGCTCCCCTAGAGATTACCATCAGTCATGCTGATGGCAGGTGGTGATTAAATGAAAGCATTTTTATTTTGTAGGCATTAAAACTGACAAGCCATTTTTCCCCAGTTAGACACTGAGTGCAGTTGCCAGGTTTACTTTGTCGGATCAGTCGGACTTGCTACTAAGACGGGAGTAAATAGTTGTGTCATCTGCATTAATACCTATATGACATTAAACATTAAACATCATTAATTTAATGTACATATAAAGACAGCTAACTTAGGTTTCGAGCAGACACACACATAAAGTTCGAGTTTTATAAATTAAATAATCCGTTATATTTTCCATAATTCACTTTCAAAAGTTCTGGTTGCAAATCCTGAGTTTTTAGAACCATTGAAATCTGATTAAAATCACTCGTTTATAGGAATATGTTTCTCAAGTACAATGTTTGAACTTAGTGTTGGTGGGCATGATGTTAGTCAAAATTAGAAAACAAAATTTTAAACTGTATACAAATTTTGGCTTTATAGTCGGTCACGGCGAAAGGTTGCACTCTCAATGAATCACTATGTTTTAAAGGTCTATTGGTTCACCAGTTCATTCCATACCCCTCAAGTGGAGCATATATGCAATTCATTGCTAACAATTGTCCAGTTACCTGACCCCGTCTGCTATGCTTTATCTTTATAAGAGTCAGATTAGACTAAAACAAAAGTAGTATTCCTACTATAACTGGGCTTTCTAGCATGAATAGAGTTCAAAATCTTGTCCGTGTTCTTGTCACGAAAGACTTATACTCCACTCTGCATCGTCTTTCCCAGAGATGCAAATCCCCAAGCCTTTTGCTACACTATCTTTTTTCTATGGCAAATTTTCCGATCAGCTTCATTCTTTTGTTCCACCTGTTCAGACATTTAAAGATAGGACAGGCCATGCTACTTCGATGGAGTTGAGTCATCCTTATTTCCTCTGTATTCCAAATGTAAAAATAATCAGCTCAGAAAGCATTCTTCCCAAGAACTGTCACTTTGAGAATCAGACCCCCGCAGAGATAATTCCCTAAAACTATTCATCTCAACAGATCAATGGTATATTTCCTCATTATTCTCATACTCTTAATTCACCTCCTCTTTCATATCACACATTTCATTCATCATTCCAATTTTAACAGTAAGAACCACTCAGTGTAGACTTTGTGTGGTTTTCGAGGATTTTATTGGTTGAATTTCTTATATGAAAAATATAACCAAATGTCATTTCTATCATTGTCAGTTATGGTGGTGGCTACTGAGATTTACTCAGATTTCTCTGGTATACGGTCTCATGTACGGAATTCACAGTAAGAATCAAGCTCAATGTAGTTGCATAATAGTTTACTAATCCTCACTCCACGAGGAGTCGGTCTAATGTCATATTTTGTATTGGCATAATTATTAATTCTTGGCTTATTCTTGATTAGATATTTCAAACAATTTTAAGAAGGTTAAACGTAATTTGATTAGTGACCAAAGAGCTGAGGCTAGCGTTTCAACCAACGCATTCTGTGATTAAAAGGATAAACTTTTCACCTTTGTTTTGCTTTTCTCTTGAATTGTTTTGTTACACTTTCCTTCCTTTTTCAGTTAATTGTATCCTTCAAATTTATTAGGAAACGTTATTGAATCATTCGTGGCAAAACATGTAATTAATTTGTTATGTACATAACCGGTTTCTACAGTACGATTTAAATCAGTTGCAATTGGCATTCTTGTTGCTTCTTTGAATTTTAAATGTGTTGATTTCAGTTTCTTTTCTAAGAAATTTAAATGGACTCGTTAAGTTTGTATTTGTTTATCATTGTATACATTCACTCAGTTCTATGTAATTATATACATAATTTCGGGAATATTGTAATTGTATATCTAAAGTAATTGGAAAACTATGGTTATGAAACGGACATATTTACGTGCTGTAAATGGTCGAAATTATCGTATCATTCGTAATTATCGGCGTTTTCTTCACCATCATCAGTTAAACAAAGTAATATGACGAAAAAAGAGAGAAAAGGCCAAATAATACAGAAATAGACAGGACAGAGTAGGAACTGACCTTGGTTCATCCCTGCAAATAAATGGTATTAGCACAGACCATAGCCTTTCCTTGTAAATAAAAAGATACTTTAGAATTTTTGTATCTCGACTAGCCATTTAGACCAAACACCACGTCTGTTAGACGTCAGTTCGTGGGCATGTGTAGTCGCATAATTTTAGTCATGAATTTAGTTCAATGAAGTCCTAAAGGATGAAACGCGTCACACGAAATTTTTTCCATTATGCCATTTTCTTCGCTAAAATTGTTCTTGATTTATAAACATTTATATATCGTTTTCCCATACACACCCAAACGCAAACAACTTCAGTCCGATGAAGTCCCAAAACAGTAAACGCGTCACACGAAAACTTTTTTCATTCTGTCATACATTTTTTCAACATATATATTTTTTCAGTTATACGTTATTTTTATAGATATTTTACTTATTTATTTTAAGTAAGTACTCCGTTTTTAATTAAACAGTACTAATTACATTTACCGGTCTGAATGTTCAAGAAATGTCGTAGAAAATATGCGTTCTCCGACAGGAATCGAACCTGTATTCCTATACGGAAACCGTCATTTGATCTGATGTGCTGTTACCATTCACCCACAAAGACGAATTCGGACTTTTGTGTTTATGTGTCAATCTAAGCACAGTGTTGAGTCTGAGGCCCTTAGCAACAAATTCGGGAGTTCTTTATTATGTGTAGTTGAGCGAGAGACCAAGAAAATTCCTTGTAACACCAAAGATGAACAGAAGGCAAAGATTATGGCAGCATTCACCAACTTAAACAAGAAGACCATCCAGAAGAGTTGCAGCAGATTCCGAAGTCGTCTGGAGGCCGTGGTTGAAGCCCATGGCGATTTTATTGGATAGACTTAATAGTCTTTAGTATTTCACAATATTTTTGTGTAATTTTGGTAAATATCTCTCTTAAAATGTGAGGTCAGTGTTACATTAATTTTCGAGTAATCTGGACAATTTATCCATCGCACCTTTTATGTTTAAGCATTTTCGGCTAATCCTCTAACCATTTTCAGAGACGTTTGTTGCTTCTTATGCCGCCAGTGTAATTTTCTTAATGTCGCGTTTCGTGTGTTGCTCTTCATCCCGTTTCGCGTATTCATGCGAAAAATACGAAAAAAACGATTTCTCACGAGTGCAGACGAAAAAAGTCCGCATGACAAATGCAATATTTTGAAAAAAAATTAAAATTATGGCATAAAAATCAAGAAAAACATTTTTTTTTTTCATGACTAGTTTTAGGCGAAAGTGTTTAGATATGAGAAGATACATTTATAAATGCGAACCGGAAGTAAGAAAAATGATTAAAAGCATTGAAGAACTAAATAGATATATATATTCAGCAAGGAACTTTAGTTTGTTTTTAATAAAATGGGCATCTATAATATAATAGCTGTCGTTTCATTCAACGAGTATGACCACCTCTGACAAGTTTGATCCATGATTTTTATTCTTGTAAGAACGACAATGGCTTTCGGAGCCAGCGTGTGAATTGCGATGCTTATCACAAAATTGTTCTGTAAATGACTTGGTGTATTTTGTAAATTCTGTTCAGGTTGCACGTGGGCATTTGTGCAAAAGTACTTTTATTCTGCATTCTTTTAAAGGCATTGGCAGAGGAGGAAAAGGTTTTTTCTCCGTCGGAGTAGATACTGTGGTTGTAATATCTGTTCCGTGCCGGAGGCCTTCTATCCTAACTTGCGTTCTTCCCACCGTTGCGTGACATCTGTTGCGTATCGGACTGGCTATGACTAGCTTAGACAAGCTCTGACCAGCTTAGACATGCTATGACCAGCTAAGACCAGATTAGACAAGCTAAGACCATCGGCCTGATTGGAAACACTCGGGTCCACGTTAAAAAACCGACCTTGTGTCACAACCTGACTCAGTGAGGGGTTAAGTTAACTCTTGGGTACTTGTGCAAAGGTGAAAGCATTAGACTAGCACGTAATTTGAAATCAACTCGCAGATTCGACTTTGTTGGGCAATATCCACTACACAACCTGTCCATAATATTTTAAACCATAATTGTTTAATATGTCATTTAGAAAAGAGGTAAATTAGCATTAACAGCCAAAATGAGTCAGTGACTTCCTATTTAAGCTTCTTTGTTATTCGCATCACACGGTCGGATTAAATTTAATCCGAATCATGGGAAACCGTAACACGAGGACAAATCCTTTTTACTCTTATTTTCTATTTCTCATTGAAATATTCGGATAAATGAAAAAATTTCCAAGCGATTTGTTAATAACTAAAATATAATAATTCCCCATTGACGTGGCATATTTTTCTTGTTTGTTTAGTTCTGTACCTTCATATTGAAAGTAAATTTATTAACAAATTTTAATGCTGACCCAAACGAACCCTCGGGAAAATGTGCCTAATAATATTCGGCACAAATCTTTCAATTCATTGACACTATTCATAAGATAATCAGATCCGGGGTTAATTTAACGAAAGCTTCACATCAGGCTCTCCAAACCCGCTTTACTGATGGAAATAAACGAAAAACTATTCATCTGGTCTTGCAACCGCATCTGGATTATTTTAAGTACATTTTTAAACCGTTCTATTCTCCGGTCAACATTAGGTGTTTATTGACTAATCCTCTGAGACATTTGAAGTGATGACCTATATTTGTTTTGTTCCCATTAATCAGACTGAAACAAACACCCGGAAATATTTTCTCTAAAGCGTCTAATGTTTTCAAGATAGTATATAATAAACTATTTCTATAAGAAAAAATATTATCTATATTGATTGTTTTATAAAAGTCACTAAATAAAAGGCGTAAGAGCTTCTCAATGTAGAGGGTTACTAAATAGGGTTTTTGTATGGATGTATGAAAGTAAGTGCAGAGCACGTAACGAAAAATCAATAGTCCCAAGTAATCTGTGTAAGATCAGTTTCCAGATAGGTCAAACGCGATTAAGCACTTCGTCATGGCATGGAGAGTGCCCACACGAAACTACGGCACAGTCTATATCTTATTTCACAAAATGGCAATATTGTAGCTTCGACATTATGCGCCTACTAATGGGCTGGACTCTTACGAAATAGTCTAATTCATGACTATCAAACGGATGACACTAGCCCAGAAAACGTTTACATTCAGAAAACTTAAGGAAGAGACAATGAATCCAGAAAAGAAACACACACCTACTACTCGGAATGTAAACGTGTCGTCTACCCCAGATGATCAAACTAGCAGAATTTTCTGAGCAGAATGCGATAAGACATGCTCACTCGAAGGCTAAATGTCTGCTGGTAGAATAGGATTGTTGTTTTTTTTATTAATAAATAAACCGGAAGACAAATCTCTATCTATAAAAGTCAGGATGTGTTTGTGTGTGTAACGAATGGACGGCCGCAATTTCCGACGGATTTGCACCAAAAGTTAGCGAGAAGGCCAAGACCGATTTTGCATTTCCCAACTCCCATCGATAGTGGAAATAATCCATTTTTCCATGCTTCTACGGCAGTTTTCATGTAGTTTGAGGCAATTTTCTACTGGCCAGAGTGAGAGGCTATAGCTGGCTACCACGAATAGGCAGGAAGATTCTATTGGCCAGCGTGAAAGCCACCAGCTGACTGGCACGAATGTTAACTAGCATATTGTCTTTCTCTACAGGTTAACTCTGAGAAATTTTTCATATATATAATTGTATATTTAGTCAGCAATCCCTCTTTTATGCAAGTTTCATTAAAAACTACCGACAAGGTACTGGTGTTAAGTTTTTTGTTTAATTTTTTATGAGTTCTTATAATTTTTTTCTGTACGTAAATTATATAAAAATTCTCCAAATATTTTTTATGTCCTAGCGCTTTCGGCTATACTTCTTGCCATTATCCAGGTAAAATTTTATTTTTAGTTTTGACTGAATATATGGATTGTATTATGCATGTACCTAGAGTTATAAGGATGATTATTTTACAAAAGCAATCAGTACATTGTGGGTGGGTTCATAGTTGATATTATTGAGTATTGGAATTTTCATTTTCATTTTCATTATATTTGTATTATCAACAAGTGTGTTGAGGATAGTGTTTGGTAGGTTTCGATATGTATTTAAATGAGACCTAATTGAGGTACGGGAGATGTAACTGAAGTTGTACCTATAAACAATATAAATCTTCACTTAGAAATATAAAATTCCTGGCGACAAAAACAAAAAGATTAAATTATCAACTATAACAAATTTAAAACTGCTAACCTCATTGTTAAAAATAATAATTCACCTGCAATCTATCTATCTATCTATCTATCTATCTCTCTCTCTCTCTCTCTCTCTATATATATATATATATATATATATATATATATATATATATATAGTAAAAATATACATAATAACCTACATTGGTTGCACAACTCGGCGTTTCATGCTTAATACAATATTCAGTTGCGTATTATTGGTGGTTAACACAGTTTTTTCTTAATATTTCTGGTTATCAGGAAATATTTTATTGTTAGGGTGGATTGTTATTGTTGATAATTATTTAAATGAATTGTAGTTTAATTATTTGATTTAATTTAGGCCCAGATTAATAAAAAACGGTCTAATTCTATGTCTGTTGAAAATAAGGTTGGAAATAAGAATTATAAATTCTAATTTAAAATCTATAAACAGAGGCTGATGTTATGAAAAGGAAGAAACGTTTGGATATTAAGGAGGGTAGCTCTATTTTTTCATGAAAATCAATAAAAGCTTGAAGTATATTTTAAATATATTAAGTAGCTCTGTTATTGTTGAAACTTGACTAATGCATGGAATAATAATGCAAACACAAAATGTAGTTAGAATAAAATGTATTGAAACAAGAAAGTGTACACAATATTTACATATAGTCTTTTGTATATTTCTGGGAAGACCGTTCCTGGAGAATGTGTTGACTAAGTCGCAGTCGGGCAGAGTCTCTAGTTGGATCTCTTGCTTTTCCCCTATGTCTTCCGGTACCAACCATATTTATATCGTCGGTACTCCGCTATGCAAATTAGGTGGATCCTACCACAACAGTTATTTAACATTGGGCACTGTATTTTATAGCACTATATATATATATATATATATATATATATATATATATATATATATATATATATATATATATATATATATATATATATATATATATATATGTATGTATGTATGTATGTATTTGTATACGATGGCTTGCTCGTACATTTACCTATATTTATTCATTTGATCTTTCATATATATATATATATATATATATATATATATATATATTGTGTAAATGGATGACAGAACACCGATTAGGCAACGAAGGATAGGACATTGTCGAAAGCCATCATCATCCATGCTCTAAAAGGCCACGGTACAATGGACACAATCCTCACAGATGAATATGGGACTTGAAGTAACAGAAATGTGGTTTCTACAGAAAGATGCTGAGAATACAATGGACTGAACACGTGAGAAACAGCGAAAGAGGAAAATAAAATAAAAAGGACGCTAATAAGTAACATCAGAAAGAAAGAGTGGATAGTTTTAGTGCAGATAATGAGAAAAGGGGGCTTGGAAAATGTGACACTTACAGGACATACCGAAGAGAATAGGAACAGGAAGCAGCTTTTGTAAATGGATAGCAGAACAGGGTTTAGGAATGATAACAAAAAGATAAAATTTACTAATAGCTATAATGGACAGGAAGTTGCGGAGAGCCATGATTGCCAATGTCCTGAAAGGACGCAGCACAAAGAAGAAGAAGACTTCACAGTGAAATAAGATACATCACTAGAGATTTCGATTTCACATATATCAGAAACCATTTTCCAAACTCTAATTCCATTGGCTGATTTGATGTGACAAAGAACAGTATTGGTGAACAAAGTCATTGATGTCTGGTAAAAACCCCAAAAGTTACTCATGAAAACCTCGTCACGAATTCATCCAGAAGGGAATGATAACCCAATATGTTTCAAGACTATACTTTGTGAGTGTACATCCACAGATGTTTTGAAATTGATCGAGAACTTTTAAATATATTGTACCACATCCCAGACGAATCTATGAATAGAAAATTATGCTCTTAATTTGAGCGGGTGTGCTATTCTGATGAAATAAGTGGTAGTTGGTATAATAATGTCGTTGAATAGAAGAAATATTCCTTACCAAGTGTCCCAAGAAGCAAGACTTATAATAAACCTTTCAAAAACAGAAAATATAAACTGAAATTAGAATGAAAACAGTGATGGCACCTCCCCAGAATCATTCAATTCGTAATGTTCAATTGATAAATTCTAATCACTTGAAATGCCTCAGTATTTTTGTTTGTTTGTTTATAAGCATTTTACTCCTAGTAAAACGGGAATGTCACTAGTATGCCAGGGGCTACAGAGAGCGAAACTTAGAGAAAAGACTGGGTTTAGTGGGCATTGAGGAAAGGATAAAAAGAAGAACGGGGAAGGATAAAAAGAAGAACGGGGATCAAGGCAACAGAAGATGTCGATTGACATTACATTTAAATTTTTAAAGATTATAGTTATCAGGGAAGAGGAAGGTTGTTCCACTGTCGGGAAGTGTGAGAGAAGAAGCTGTTGGGGTAGAAGAGGCGGTTACATTTAACTGTTTCGACACTAAAATGGTTGGAGCGACATGCTAACCTAGTAGCACGCTTAAATTCATGCAGTCAGGGTGCCAGTAAAGATAGCACGTCAGAGCAGATGCCATGAAAATATTTTTTAGAAAAGACAGAGGAAAGCCACGTTACCTTCGGTGAGAAAGTGGCTGGAGTCAACACCTCAAGTCAGGACCGATCACATTGCATATGCGTTTTTGGATTTTGTCGAGAACACCGAGATGCAGTTATAACAAATTTAGTATAGGATATAAGGCAACTGAACACAGGATAGAGTTAATTTTATCTAAAACCAGATGTCATGTTCCTAAATAACTTCGGCAGATCACGACTCTCATATGGATGCTATGCATTGTTAAAGTTTCGTTCAGATATTTCTAAAATATCACATGTACGCAACCATCATCTCAGATCAATGATTAAAAACGGTTTTACGCGAATAAATCATTTACGTTTTAAAAAAGAGGAACCTTCCTCAGACCCTATAGTCTGGTGTTGCATATCACAGCCAAATAATTTTACCAAATAACAGAAACCACATCTCTTTAAGACTTCCAACTGAAAAATAACATAAATAAGTAGCATATATAACCAGAAGATGGTCTAATGATATAATCCATATGTTGACTTTCCACATTACCTTAAACAAAATGTTTGGAAGGAAACTCCCAACAGTACTAGAAATAGCGATAACAGTGAACTTGCGAATTCTGTTTTCTGGTAACAGCGATAAAAACGGGCATGTTAAAGCAAGAAAATTAAAAAAAACTTGGGAGAAAAAATATTGCATTACCGTATATCGGTGATTTAGAAAATAAAACACAATTAAAAACAAAAAGGCTCATCTTTATTGAACCGCTCTCATCAGAACTCAGTCGAGAATTAGAAATGTACACATGATTAAAATGAACATCCAAGATCAAATGTTATATAATAAAAATATAACAACTAATTACAACTACTCCTGCAACACAGATATGGCTGGTAGGACTTGATGTAAATAGATTTCAACACTTACAAATAAAATTCAGAGTTAGCCTTCCTCATTAATGAGAAAAAATTCACATTGATGTTTTTCTTTTAATAAATTTTCGCCTATCGCTGAACCATTCTATCGCTGTACTTATTCAGGTGATGGCAAATAACTGGTGATTAAATGACTTTTAAGGAAATTTAAAAACAAAATCTGAAGAAATACAATCACAGTATTGAAGCATGAAAGCATTTGTGAAGCGATTTTAGAATGATTTTATTAACCGACCCTGATGTTGCTAAAATCTTCTGGACATGATTATATTGATATGTAATATATATCGTATCAATTTCAACTTAGTACTATCAGCATGAAAATATTGAAATGACCCAGATATTTTATGTAAACTAAGTCTAATATAAATCTTCATTTAGGAATAAATCAAAACAATATAGACCAGAAAAACATATATGTAATTAACATTGATGAATAAATTATCATAATAATTTACATATTAATATAGGCACTTTGACATTCTATAGCGTGAAGCCGTTTTTCACGTATTATTTTGTCTAATTTCTACTGTTTCGATTTTACTGCTGGCCACAGCTCTTTGCTAGAATATTGCTTTCCTTCTTAGATACCGCTCTTTTAATGATGGATCTGGAAAGTATGTGTCCATTTCATTATAGACAATAAGCAACTTTGAAAAAAAATGAAAGAGCATTGTCTTACATGAATATTTTCCTTAGATTAACGCTTCTTTTGTAATCACACGAATTCTTCGTTACATTCACTTACGCCCAAATAGACTTGGAAACGGTGTGAATCCATCTCTTCTCCCTCCATCTATGGGTTGAATAGCAGGATAGTGTGTTCTATAGCCTTGGTTGGCAACCAGTCTACTGTAGAAAGAAATGCCAACCTACTGCAAGAAAATCTTCTGCCTAGTCAGTTAAGAATCGAAAGAGACATGATCGCCTAAGTGTGTATAACACTGAACTGACTGGCTAATAATACAAATCTGTTTAAGTATTCACATTGATTCTCAGCAGTTAAGCATCATCATCAGCGTTGAAGCGATCTATAATTTAAATGCTTATAATTCTGAAGCATTACTCCATGAGTCCACTATTGTTTTCGATGTTCTGTTAGTTAAATATTTCTCTGAAGATTCCAAGAACAAAATATATTAAATGTCGCTCTATATTCCTCATGAAAAATAACTGTTGAAACATAAATGTCCATGTTCTTCGTCAATCAACTTGAACGTTTCTGTTTGCTTAAAGATTGTAGCTTGCTCGCTTTCCTGAATATATTTTGTTTCTTTCTCTCTTTTTATATTCATAATAACAGCTTCCGAAAATATTTCTTTGATGATGAAGCTTTTTCTATCATTCTCGAATCACTTTTTGTAATAAACTCGACCAAGATTAAAGCTCGGGTCGACGATTCGCTTTTCAAAGTGACGCTATTTACACACCAACGATGAAAATATATAAGACAATTGTGAAAATGTCTTACCTTAAACTGTTCACCGATTCTTTTTTCTGATAACGCTGATAAAATTACCTATATATATATATATATATATATATACAGAAATATAGTCTTAAAGTGTGCTATATTTATGGGGTAAAGTGCTCAATATCAGAGATAGAGCGTGTGTAAATATAAAAGTGGACATGGAAGTCAGCACTTAGAGGCGACAGTCTGTTTCATGCTAGTGCAATCGTCAGGCGACTAGTGCTGTTATTTTTATATTATAGACTACCAATTTTTTTATATTATAGACTACCAACAATAAGCTATATAAACAAATTTTTTTACTACGTTAACCAAAAACACCGATCAAAATAAAAGAATAAATAAATAAATATATAAGATAAAAAATAAAAAAACAAACAAAAAAACAAGCAAAATAATTTGACATAAATAAATAAACAAATAAGCGACTTCCGGTAAAAGTACCCGCCAAAATATACTACCCATAATGCACCACTGACCCTTATATAAACAGCCGAGAAAAATAACAGCACTAGTCGCCTGACGATTGCACTAGCATGAAACAGACTGTCGCCTCTAAGTGCTGACTTCCATGTCCACTTTTATATATATATATATATATATATATATATATATGTGTGTGTGTGTGTGTGTGTGTGTGTGTGTGTGTGTGTGTGTGTGTGTGTGTGTGTACGGATTCCTTGTGGTGGGACAATGTACGTGTGTGCGTGTGTATGTGTGTATGTTTGTGTGTGTGTGTGTGTGTGTGTGTGTGTGTGTGTGTGTGTGTGTGTGTGTACAAATGTGTTTACTAATTCTTCGTAGTGAGACAGTGTATGTATTCAGGGGGAATGTACACGCACATATATACACGCATGCTGACAGAAACACACGAACATGGAAATAGATCTAAGAGATCTAAGAACACACAGGGGTTATTAAAACATTAAAAGATAAGACAACCCGATTCATCACTTCTCAAACCAACCTTAATTGTTTTATGACCCTTCGCTCAGAACTCTTCACTACCATTTAAAGAAAGACATTGGAATGACCAACACAAAAACAGAGAATGTCTGATATAGAGAATATTCAACATTGAAAAACATAAAGGAAAAAAATTAATTATTTTTAATAATTATTTTTAATAATATGTGGAAATCTCCACCCTTTAACTGAAGACGGTCGTGAGACCAGAAACACGTGTTGTAAAACTATGAAAAATAAAGAATAATATTTTTTTAAAAACCCACATTACAACCAAAAAGTTTGCGGTACCTCTCTTCTTTTTAATATACACACTTTTCTATCGTTGGAACCATTATAACCTCTTCATTTTATATATATATATATATATATATATATATATATATATATATATATATATATATATATATATATATATATATATATATATATATATATACGAATATCCAAACAGGTTTGATTAAAAAGAACAGACAAGGTCTGTCTGTTTAATTTTTTATTGCATTTTTCCAATTTTCGGATTAGTTTTGATTATTGTGCTCAAAGTTATGGATAAACTGTCCGAAGTTCATATTTTCTTTCGACTTTGGTTTGGTTTGGTCTGGTTTGGTTTGTTTTACGGCATATCAACCTCAATGGGTTATTTAATGCCGACAATGTTTTGTCCTGGTAATATTTTGTTTTGTTAAAAATCTATTTCTGGTAATATTTTTTCCTTCATAAATCTATTTCTGATAATATTTTTCCTTCAAGAATCTATTTCCGGTAATATTTTTTCCTTCAAATATCTATTTCTGGTATTATTTTTTTCCGAGATAAATCTATTTCTTGTAATATATTTCCTTCATAAATCTATTTCTGCTAATATTTTTTCCATCAAAAATATATTTCTGGTAATATTTTTTCCTTCAAAAATCTATTTCTTGTAATATTTTTCCTTCAAAAATCTATTTCTGGTAATATTTGTTCCTTCAAAAATGTATTGCTGGTAATATTTTTTTCAAAAATGTATTGCTGGTAATATTTTTTCTTTCTTATTTTTCCAAAAATATATTGTTGGTAATATTTTTTCCTCAAAAATGTATAGCTGGCAATAATTTTTTCAAAAACGTAGTAGCTGGCAATATTTTTTTTCAAAAACGTATTGCTGGTAATATATTTTTCAAAAATGTATTACTGGTAATAGTTTTTTTTCTTCAAAACTTTATTGCTGGTAATAATTTTTTACAAAGTATTTCTGGTATAAAAACATATTTTTACACTTTCATAGTGTTTTTAACCCAGTTTCGGGGTTAACTATTTACCCATAGCTGGGACCCTAACAGGTGCTACCACCCCCGGTCAGGGTGGACCTGGGAACACCAGTAATTAAGAGGTAGTTCCACGCTCCTCAAAACCTCTTGATCAGAGGCCTTGCTGTTGGACGTAGTTTATCGTCTTAGCCAGGACGCGGATGTAGTTTATCGTCATACCCAGAACGATCAAATTTCGTAGTCATTATCAAGAACAAATGTTGTTTCTGCGTGGTAATTAGAATTCTTTTGTGTGCATTCTTATTTTCTTTGGGAAGCTGGGCGTATGAAATGGTCGATCGTAATCTAACAATTGGATAATTTTGCTGTTACATCCGGTATATATCATCACTGATGATCGATTAAAAACCAGTTAAAGTTCTTGGTTTAAGACTTTTTTTATTTAATATTTTTCTTACGTGGAACTAGAACAGTCTACCCCAGCGAGCGAAATAAAGTGTTCAGTTCGATACTCCAACCAGTGTACATAATACCTCATTTCAGAAATATAGACAGATATTATTTTTCTTTATTTAGGACTATTTTTCTTGCTCCCGAGAATTTCAGTGTAAAATATCTAATGTCTTATCAGTGCTTTCCATTTCCATTGTTATCAAATAGTTTTTTGTTTTTTTTTATATGTGTGTGTGTGCTTTTAAGCTTTTGTCTGCATCGTGTTTCTTTGGTGGTTTTCCATTGTCGCATCTTCAAGCGTTAGTTTCTGTAGTACCGTCCTTTTCCTTATTATTATTTTTTTTTTAGACATTTATGACATTTAAGTTTTTTTCAATACAATATGTTACCGTGAGGCTTGGTCTCATTCCAACGGGCGCTTATTACTAACGAAATTTTGATTAGTTTTTCACCACTCCGAAGAAGGATCGAACTTATAAAATTATCAACTTGTCCTATGTACCAGCCTTTCGACTATCGCTCTCCACCAAGCGCCCATACTTTTCTATTTTGCACCCTTGCCTAATAAGCACTTTTGGTTCAGCACTTCTACACTTCGACTCTCTTTCTTTACTACTTTGCTTACTTGCTTGTTCTTTACTTTTCATAAATATCAGTTCAGGTTTTCTTATTTTCTCATGTATCAGATAATCTGTCCTCGTTTTTTTATATTAATGTTCACCCAATAGAAAATACGAGGGCCTCTCAAGGTAGAGGATTACAGTCAACAAAATGGTAATGCTGAACAAGGTATGGAATACGAATGGAATAAAAGGTGGTAAGAAAAGAAAATTTTAAAAATTATTAAGAAAGATTACGATTGTTCGTTAATTTGAAGAGATTAACATTAAAGTATTCAGCGAAATAAACATCGTGAAGTCTGTTCCAAAAAGTGACTCTTCTTGGAAAAAAATGTCTGTGATGAACTGTCATCTTACCGTTACAAAACAGGGGAAATGAAGATCATTTGACTCCGTGAATTGTGGCACGGCAAGACCTAAGTATGAAGGCCTGGAATGGTAAAATTAGAAAACGGTGCTCATCTTAACATTTGACATTAAAGTAGCGATAGAATAGGGAGAGTCTTGCAAACATTGTTTCTGTCGAAAAAAATTTGTAAAGTGGTAAACAAGTAATCTCTCATAAGACCTACAAAACAATTTTGTCCTCTGTCAAATCTGGAAAATAGTGATTGAGCAGACTCAGCTCAGATATGGCTGCAATAAGCTATTTTTGCTCTAATCCGGTTCTTGTATGTATGAAAGTATGGAAGAAGGAGTCAGATATACCCTGGAGAGATTGCAGGAGCCAACCATTTTTCAGCAACTTTAGCAAGCGTTTTGATATAAGAGTTCCACCCTAATTCCCACTTCTTTTTTTCTGTTTGTCAATATTTTATCTTTTCTCTCTTTTTCTATCTCATATTTATTCTCTCCTTTATTTGTTTTTGTCTCTCTTCGCTTTTCTTACTACTTTTCTCTTCTCCCTTCTCTTCTGACGCTTCATTGTCTTATCTCTCGCCTCATTCAATCTGTATTTCTGAAATATCATTCACATCTCACACTTCCTTCTGCATGCAAATTGGAATAATAATATTCGTCCCTCGAGTTTCTGCTAACGATCAGCTTTCCAAGATTTTTATTTTCGGGGGACGATACAAAACAAGAGAATAATTGAACAGCTGTACTGGGATTTCAGTATTTGTTAAAAAATCACCACAGTTCATAATTTTGCATTTATTCGGGTTGTGTGAAACTCGCGGGAAAACCTATCCGTCATTAGGCAAAAAATTAAATTTAAAATCTGTCCGTAGAAATAACTTTAATAGAATATAACCAACTAAAAACGGAAAAACAAAAAAGAACAGCAATCAAATTATATTCTTGATTAAAGTAAAGTAATTATAACAAAAAAAATTTAAATGAAAATTAAGATTCGCCATTATCCCATTCAGTTGTATTTTAATTTAAACTAACAATGCCATGGGAATACGAACAATGATTTTTGGCGACCCCAATAAGATTCTTTTATTAATTAACTTTAAAACAAGAAGAATTCGCTTTCTTTATTGACTTTAGTTTCTGTTTTCATTATTTTGTTTGTTAATTTTAATTGATAGTGTAAAAATAAGTGTACTTTTGAATTTAAAAATAGGACACACCTGTAGGGCTGTGTCTCTTACTACTCTTCTTAAAAATAACGTTTTTGTTCTTCAAAGATTACTCAGTTCAAACATTCAAAATGTTTGAAAATAACCCTGAGAATAATTGCAGATCAGACATATCAAGTAGACACGATTTAAAAGAGATATTTAATTTTAACTTCTCTCTATGGGTTGACATATAGATTTACCTTTAACATTTTGTATTATCCTTTGACTGATTTTCAGAGAACTGATTTGGCTGCTCTTCGTTTCCTATTAGATTAATTAATAGAAATCATTCCTTTTCTAATTAATTTTCTTTATTAACACCGGATTTTATAAAATAATAATTAATACTGGATGTTTTAATTAATTTTCTTTATGCATACCGGATTTTAGAAACCAATAATTAATACCGAACTTTTTATTATTTTTTTTTTAATACCGGATTTTAGAAACTAATAATTAATACTGGACTTGTTAATTGTCTTACTTAATACCGAATTTTAGAAACTTATAATTAATAACGGATTTTTAAATAAATTTTCTTTATTAATATCGTATTTTAGAAACTAATAATTAATACGAAACATTTTATTAAATTTTCTCTATTATACCGGATTTCAGAAACCTATCAGTATTTCCGAATTTTTAATTAATTTTCTTTATTAATACCGGGTTTTAGAAACTAATAAATAATACAGGACTTTTTAAAATTTTATCTATCAATACCGGATTTTAGAAACAAATAATTATACCAGTTTTTTATTAAAATTTCTTTATTTTTACCGAATTTCAGAAACTTATAATTAATACCGATGTTTTAATTAATTTTCTTTATTAATAACGGAATTTTAGAAACTAATCATTACTAACAGAGTGTTGATTAAATTAATTTTTATTAATAACGTATTATAGAAACTAATAATTAATACTGGACTTTTATTAAATTCTCTTTATCAATACCGGATTTTAGAAACTTATAATTGATACCAGACTTTTTATTTAATTTTCTTTATTAACACTTTAATTTAAACAAAATTATAATTAACTCGGATTTTATTAACTGACGATAAATACCATACTTTTAGTAATACTGAATTTTAGAAACTTAAAATTCATCCTAGAATTGTATTATTTACCTTAATTGCATTCGGACAAATGTCCACATTTTTTTATCATCAAAACGTTTCGGTAGTTGTGCCCTTCCGCCTTCTTCAGATGTCCTTCGATCCGGTTATCCGTCAAGCAATTTCGAACTGAACACTTTATTTAATGTATGGAAGTAGATTCTTCTTATTCCTCTGACCGTGTGAAGTGATATCCTGTCTTGTCCTTATATAGTATTTCTAAGTTATTGTTCACCCTTTTTCTACTGAGTATGCCCGGCCCAGAGATTGAAGACACAGTTACCATAACACTAAATTTAATATCTCGGAAAGTATTTCATTACGTTCCTTAACGTGACAATTGTCCCATTTTATAGTAAAAATTAGAACTTATGAAACCTTTGCATTTTCTGCGATATTTAAACATATGGATATTCCATCTTCATTTTACATTATTTATAGATGGAAGTAATACGGTGAAACAAATATAACAGAAATATATATTTTTATTTATTTGGAAGATATTATTAATAGAAATGCAATTTTGAAGGTAAAATTTAGCACATCTCCAATGTATTAAATGCCTTAGAATAGCATCACGTGCAGCACATTGGAGAGAACAATGACTGAGAGGATTTTGAAGTTTACTTAAAAGTCAAATAGTCTTGATTTACTCTTGATTGTTGAGGTGAGTGTTATCACTATGGCAATTTTAAAGGGAAGGCATTCAGAAAGAAGTCAGTACAAATGCATGAGTTTGGGAAAGGATTTAAAAAGATCACCAAAGTATTAAAAATCAGCTATTCCTCTATTCTAAAAATAATTTACCAGTGGAACACGCTTAAAACAACTAAAACCACGCCAAGCTGAGGCCGTCTTCAGTTAAAGAGCAGACCAGAAAATTCTAAAACTCACATCACGAGACCTACAGGTAGCTCTTATCACAGTTGATGCTTAAGTAAACGCATCAATTATTAGACTGAGTCTTCGCAAATATTATTTGCATAGATGGGTAAGGGAGGAAGTTTTTCTGTCAAAAACGGAAATCACCAAGGCAAGTGTAAAATTTGAAAAAGAAAACCTATGAAAAAAACAGGACATCTGAAACAATCTATTTTGCACAGATGATTCCAAAATGAAATTATTTGGGTAGAACAGCAGAAAAGGCATTAATTCATATTCTTCTAGCTATGGATTACATAGCAAATCAGACTGGGTTATCTCGCTCCTCTCTCTCTCTCTCTCTCTCTCTCTCTCTCTCTCTATCTATCTATCTATCTATCTCTGCACGCACACACACACACACACACACACACACACATATATATATATATATATATATATATATATATATATATATATATATATATATATATATATATATGTACCGGACTGAATATTCGAGAGTAATCTTGCTAAATGCCGATAGACGAAAATCTATATACTGTTTAATAAATAAAGGGAGCGTTTACTCAAATATGATTAACCACTAAAATAAAGTTTAAAGTTCTCTCTATGAGTTGACATATAGATTTGATCTGTCGGATTAATAGATAAAAAATCCATTACAGATTTAGAAAAAATATATATTTATTGTTAAATCCACAAATGATTTCGATAGATCTTCATTTTAGATAGCAGAAAAATAGATTTTAACCGTCCTGGGCTTAAATAAATCCTCAGTACGCAATGGAAGTGACAGCTTTTCCGGCCATGTGTTGGTTCTCATTCATATATGCAACAATGGTAGCCTTCAAGAACTTCTTAATATTGTCGGACGTCTGTCTTGAGCAACACCACAACAACATCCTACAGTGGTTCAAAGTTTGTAGAGCTACGAGTCCACATAAAAGTTCTCGGTTAGCTACAGCTTGGTCACGTGTGCCATGCTGAAGAGGGCAGAGTTTTGTAAAACAATCAATCAAATTTTTGACCATCGTGCTTAGTACCTCGATGTAAATGATAGCACTGAGAAAGAATTTCAAAGTCAAATCATGCCACTCATTAGTCGTCGTGAGACCCCAACGACGAGGGAAAATTATGAGAACTTCGTGCACTCCTGTAGTTATCTCCGAGCGATCTGCACAAACCCCCCTCTCGTTATTCATATTAATCTGTTTCAAAAAATCTGGTTATTTCTCAGTTGTTGTACTTGACAGCTAACGCCACGTACACGGTGTGCCTCCTCATTTTCTGTGTCTTAAAAAATATCATTATTGGTGCATACATCTTAGATATATATTAATGAAAATATCTTAGCTCTTTGCGAACCAAATTTAAAACCTTCTATCGCTATTCTCTTTTTCTTCTTCTTTGTCGAAAAGATTCTCGGGTACATATGCATGCTCTGGTATTTACATCCGAGAAAATCTTCCAATAACAAAGGGATTATCTGTTGAGTTCCCAGATATTTCTTCAATTTGCATTCGACATATTTATTGCATTCTGTTTGCTACCTCTTTTTCATTTATCGCTCTCCTTCTTCTCAGGACTGTAACATATTCGATAAAATACTTGACTACATAGAAATGTCTCACTCTACATTCATCTGCGAACATTTTTGTTTTTAATGCTCATCACGTCAAGTGGCTTAAGCCTTCTAATGTTACTGATGTTTCAATTTTTCCGTTGCTCAGTCTCTCAGTCAGATAGTGAATTTCCCTACTCATTTCCGTAATAAATCTGATCAACATGCTTCTTCACTTGATTTATTTTTTACCTCCTAGGTCTTTTATAGCATCACAACTCTGTCCTCTAGGCATTTCGGGGCATGCTGTCGAATTTGTTGATATTTCTTTTTGGTGATCTATTAGGAAGGGACCGCCCATCCACAAGACTTCTTTCTGTTAAGTGTTACTGAATGTGAGAGAATATGAGAAGAAAAACATCAAGGAGAGAGAACAATAAAACAACGGGAATTAATAAAACACAAGATTGACATTGCATTTACATTTTTGAAAGTGAGAAGTGTGAGAGAAGAAACTGTTAGCATAGAACTTACGGTTATATCTAGCCATTTCAATTGTAAATTGATGAGAATTTGACGCTAATCTTGTACAGCGTTTAAATTCATCGTCTATGTAACATAAAGTAAAGTTCGTCAAAACAATTTCCATGAAAGTATTTATATAAAAGGCACAAGAAGTCAAAAATATAGCGGAATTGACTGAAATCGGGATCAGGACGAACAAAATTGCAGAGTTTTTGAATTTTATCAAGAATCTAAATATATAGCAGAAGAACCATACTATCTGTAGCAACAATATACGAAGCATGGACGGAAAGTAGGTTTATATATGTAAGATATATTCTGGACAGAAAAACTGTCTAGCACAACACAGTGAACCAATTTTCCTATCAGCAGACCTAGCAATTGATTCAACATAATTTTTCCAATTCATGTCACATACTGACTTCAGAAGATAATAAGTATATATTAGTTAGACAGCTATTAGAAATGTTTTTGTTATGGTCCAGGTTCCTTGTACCACGGTGATGGTCCAAGGTAGAACCAATGAAGAATAACTCGAACACAGGTATGGAATAACACACATATATTACAAACGAAATATGTACAAAGAAGTAGAAGTGTTAGTAATAACAATCTGGTTAGGTTAGAGAGAACTATGTTGTCTCAACCAGTATCACTATTCCAATGTCTTACAGTAATCGTCTGACGCGGCTCTGTCTGTGACTGACTCACTCTGACTCTGTGTCTGACTCACACCACTGCTTTCTCTTGAGGCGCAGTATTTATGGTGTACGGGATAGCCCATTAATATTATGGGTAAGTTCCCATAACAGTTTTAAAAAACGCCTTATTTAAAA